>JABSTQ010011312.1:95000-424024 GCA_013358835.2 Ixodes persulcatus | reverse complement strand
AAACTCGCAAGTCTACGGCTCACTGTTTGATTTTCGTGGATACCAACTTTTTTAGAACGTGGCTGACTGGAAGCCTCCAATACTGACGCAGAGAATCTAGACAAAGGGGTGGTATTGTCTCGGCCTGTTTTCTTTAAGGAATTACTCGAAAAATATTTGGCAGTCCCGATTGTACAGTTCCTCTAGCAATTCCAGGATGGCAGCGCCCATGCGACGCAAGCTGAAAAGGTCCATAGCTCCAAGTATGCCGAGTAAAAGCATTTTCCGGTTCGAGAAGATCCCGTGCGAAATGACACACAGCAGCCAATGACGTAGGCGCGAAAGGAGGGTCAACGAATAATTATCACTGCGCATGCCGACTTCATGGAAGTGCAGGGTATTGCTGACACGAGCGGCCGAAGCAGGCATCAACAGCCCCAGCTACTTATCCTGCACTCCGAGCGTCTGCTCTCCCACACCGCTCTCGGAAGAGCCAATCGCTGCAATCCACGCAGGCAGCTCGGCGAATGACACGGCTAATAATATGTTTCAGCTTAAACAAAGAAAGCCGTCTGCGTTGTGGCACTGAGCATGACGTTTGACCGTGCTCAGTGACACATCGCAGACCGTGGGGTCGAAAGCGCCCTCCGTGCATCGCAGCGATTGGCTCTCCAAACTGCTTTGCAGGAGAATGCCGATTCACACGACGGACCGAAGCGCGATTTTCGCCCGCGGACCGTGTACCAGGTGACCGTCACGTCACCGAAATTCCTGCGATCCGCGCCTCACCCGCGAACGCGCGGAGTGAAATTGCCGAGCCTATTCACTCGCAGATTTTTGGCGGGTGATGACTTGAAAATCGTTTATTCTGGCAACGGTAAAACGTTTCTTTTTCTTTTTTTCGACGATTAAAAAATAAATGGCGCATTATTCGAGGGCTATCAGCCTTTAAACGCGGACGCGTCGTCCAGTAGCAGGATCGAACGCATCTTCAAGCTCGGAAAGCATCTAAAGGTTTCGCGGAATCGCCAAGTGTGAAAAACCGCATCGAAAGTCCAAGTACGCTAATAGCAGACCTGGGGCCCTAATCTGGACATTTGGCGAGAAAGCCGGCGAGAAATCTGGCGTCTGTGATTGGCCGACGCCGCACTTGACCTTGGCGCCGGCCAATCATAGCCGCCAGATTTCTCGCCGACTTTTCCGCAAGTGTCCAGATTAGGGCCCCTGGAAAGCCTTCTGCTGTCGGCAGACGCAGGGATTTTAAGAAGCAGCGCGGGATCGCCTCTGATGTTGGGACGACGGTTCCACTGATGCTTGGGGATGGTTCAGACGTCCTCACTAACATCGCTGGAACACACAATTGTGCCGGCTTCGACGTTGTACAGGATTACCAGCGAAAGCAAGAGTTTGTAAATAGATAGACAATTACCCACCTGAATAACTCATTTTTTATATATGTACAGTAAAACACGATAAAGAAAAAAAAATCTTGTAGTAATAACTCAGGATGCGGATGTTGAAGGAAATGACAAGTATAGTAAGAACATGGGAACGCAAGATGATCGAGGAAAAGTTGCGTGGCACGAGGCGCTACTGAACTGCCCGCACGAATGCCCGCGCCGTGCCATCAAGGACGCCAGCCTGACGAGCATGAGCGCTCTCCACGAAGAAAGTCCGCCGTCGGCCTTGACGTCGAAGGTGGGACGAAAAACAGCCGAGTTCCAGGCAACCGACTATGGTCAGACCAAAGGCGATAGATCTGCCGGTGTCTTCGTCTGCAGAACCGATGAGAACCAACAGACGTATCTTGAAATTTATAGCGAGGACACCCATAACCTTAACCGTTTATTCGCAAGTCGGAGTTTTTCTCCGAGGAGGTTACTACACGTTAACGGGGGTTTAGGTCACGTGCGCCGCGTCATGGATGTTCGCTAATCCACGAGCGCGCGCGGGGAGCCGCGGAGAATCGGCGACTGGCCCACAGAATATCCGTCCACCCGCCGGATGGACGGAGCGACCGGTTCCCCTGCCTTGAGCGAAGGATTACGGTCAGTGGCAATGAGCTGCGGGATGCCTTGCTGTCGACCCCGTCTTTTGTATGATGAGCCTGTGAAGGTCAAAATCACGTTCATGAAAAGAAAGACTCAGCCGACTCAACCACACGACTCGCGTCGTGCGAGGGGTCGCTCGGACTTTCTGAACCGCCTCCTCATACTCGCGGCTTTTCTTCCTCGCAGCTCTATGATGTACTCGGTTTTGTCACATAGAAAGATACCTCGTGCGAATAAAACATTACAGTGACTGACAAAGAAGTGCGCAGTTTAAAAGCATCCTCTTTCGTTTGAACTGCCCGCTCTTAAAACCCAGAATCGCAGGACCCCTAGGCGCCACCGACGCGCGTTGAAAACATTTGAAACCATTATCAACGCCAAGTTCGTGCCGGATTGAACAACAAACAGCGCACCACCTGCTGGATGACTGAAAATGGCGGCCGCGCGACGGCTGTTGTGGGACTTTCGCAAAGCCACCAGGAAGAGAGCGGTTTCCTCGAGATCTTTGGAAGATTACTGGAAAATTGTATAACCGCGTTAACTTTACACGCGGCACAAGAAAAAAAAAAAAAAAAAAAAAGAGCTAAGCATGATTTACCCACACAGATCCCTCCACAATCCACTCTTTGGGCTCAAATGTTCGAACAAAGGGTGCTGTCATATTTCTACCTTACTACATTCACGTGTTCTTTTCTCGTAAGAAGTGAGAGAGTGCGGGCGAGCTGGTTCGGAAACGACATACTTGTAAACCCCGAGGTGGGTTTTACAAGTATTTCTTTTCTCGTTCTTTTTCTCGCCGGGGCGCGTGGTTTATTCGAGCACGACCACACAAGGGCTCCATGGACGGGCAGCGCTTCCCTCTCTCGAAGAAGGGGCCAACAAGCCACACAACCGTGTCGGACGTACCGTCACACGGTCGTCTGGCGCTCAGACGTCCGCCATCGCACGCCTCCCGCGCGCGCGCTTCGCCAAACTGGGTCACCGTTGGTCAAAGCCGCAAAACCGGTTCCTCGGGCCCCCGGGGAGCCCGCGACGGCCCCATGCAGCTTCGCCGGGACCGGGCTCGCTCGCTCGCCAAGAGGGGCAGTCGGCCGCACGCTGCTCTTGGCCAGCGCGCGTCGCGGGCAATGCCGTCAGGACTCAGGAGTCGGCCCCCTGCCCAGAGAGCCTCCTCGGCGACGTCCGGAGACTACGCGCGGGCCGCGCCCAGCACACCAGCGGCCTCGCTTGGCCCCCAACATCTCCGCGGGATGCGTCACTCAAGAGTGACGCACAGGTTCCACGGGGGGCCAGCGGAGACTCGCTGGCGTCGCCCTGCTCGGCATCCACGTGCTCGGGACCCCTTCCGCCCACTGCCAACCTTCCAGGAATAATGGTCGTCGCTGCCTTGCGTACAACTGCCCAGCGAGGCATCGGAACAAATCCATTTTGAGAAAATGAGCGAAAACTGGGAGCAGCCGCAAGTCTGGATCGACAGTCACCAATGCGTCCGGATAGTCGTCTCAAAATTGAAGGAATATTATGTTTTTTGTTTCTCTTTTTTTTTTCTCGATCAGACTATATTTCCGGGGTTACTAACCTGTCCATTGCATTTCATGCTACGCATTCCCGAGCTTCGTCTCGATTTTTGAAAATGGCGTAAAACGATTTTCGCGCGTTCCTAATTTCGAGCGAGTTTCGGTTCGCTTTTCGCACGTGTGATCCAGGTTTTACACAGAAATGGCCTTTACATTATATCTCTGCAAACACGCCAAGAGCAAATGACTGCAATCTGTCCAGGCCTTCAGATAGACTCGAAATCAGAACGTCAATTACTCGCCCTCCGGGGCCTCTCCGGGACGCCGACGAACCACTGAAACTGCGAATGGCAAACCCACACAAAGCCCGCGTTGGTGTAAAAAAAAAAAAAAAAAAAAAAAACCACTGATTAGAAAAAAAACAAAAAACCTCTTATGATCATTGTGACGAAGAGAATGTTTGGAAATGCGATCAAATCCATGCGCAGCTGCCCAAAGCGCCCACAAAGGAGCCCAACAATCCTAAACCAAAACCCACGCTTAGGCCGTACCTCGTGCGTTCAGGTTAGGTTAGGTTAGGTTAGTTTAGGTTAGGTTAGGTTAGGTTAGGCGCCTGAGGTGCAAAGCTGGCGGTGCGAAAACGCGGATGTCAAATGTTTGTTCATGAACGACTTATCATGACAATTAGCCCCCACGTTGTGTCTTCCTGGCCGTATAACTCGCTTACTCAGACCGCATTTGTGTAGCTTTGACGGCTTTTTTTTTAAACAGTCCCATTCTGTAAGGCCAATTCGTCGAAAGCCAAATCGTCGAAGGGCAACTCGTCGAAGGACAACTCGTCGGATAGGCCGACTCGTCATAGGGCAGTTCGTGGTAGAGGTCATCATCTGGTAGCCCTCTTTTTAACACTGCAGTTAGCTTCTGTATCCGAACACGAATATATTATATAGTGTATGACCCGGCATGTGGGTCACATTTTTGTATGAAGTTAAACACGGTTCCCTCTGCTCATGTCTTTGAACCATTTATCTGTATGACAAATTATGCCTTTTTTATTTATTACGAATTACTCTTGTAGTCTTCATGAGCGACGCAGGTACTTTGAATAGACCCCTTTCGAAATACTGCCCTCTGTTGGCAGCTGTGGAATCCCTGCACAATGGCGGACTAAAGCCGCAACGTCACGGCACACTTTATGCGTTTGGTTGAAGCAGAAGAAAAAACAGACCCACAAAAAAAGGCAATGAGCGCAGTGACGTTGCACTTTCGACGCTGTTTGATTAGCTCGTCGACTCCTTGCACTGACTGCGCTCTGACGTTCGATATCTTATGGAAGACTTGCACGTGTCACGATGTGTGTTGTTCCGCCATTGTGCAGGGGTTCCGACCTTCTAATAATCGGCACGGGAATTTCGAAAGGGGTCTATATATATATTTAAAAAAAAGGCTTAGCTGGAGCCGGTGCGCAAATGAAGGTTATTAACAGAACGACGGTACGGTGCAACATGGACGACAGGCCTGCAAGTGGTCCTTTGTGTTGCGTCATTTTGCGTAACTTTTATTCCACGTCCGCTGTGAGCGCACCACAAGCCCGTGTTGAATTATGCGTCAAAGTGACGGTACGAGCTCTCGCCCGCGTACGCGAGCATCCTAGCGATGACGAGACTTTAATGCGAAAACTCCTAAAGCTAGTATTTTTGGAGTGGGAGGAGTTCCGAGAAGGCGACTTCGGAGGTACTCACTCCCATCGTGCAAGTGTTCGCTGGCACAGACTTCGTAGAAAGGGAACGAAGTAAACTTTAGGGTGAAAATTAGAAAGCAAGGAACGACAACAATAAAAAAGGCAACCTAGAACTTGGGAATATTCGACGAGTTGCTCTTTAACAGGTGGACACTTTCGACGAGCTGCCTTTTCTGAAAATGGGCCTGGGACGTGTTGGACTATACTCGACGAGTTGGCCTCCGACAACTCGACCTTCGACGAATTGGCTTTGGACAAGCTGGCCGGACTCCCATAGGGGCTATGCCCGAGCATGGACTAACCGCAAAGGCAAAAAGCGCGAGCTGGCTGCCTCAGAACTCGCCCCTGCTCCAGACTCGAGCGGTGGGAGCGCCGCGCTCGCACTTCTATTTACTGCTGATCCGTGCCCTGCTAGCACGTCTAATGCCGGTAGCGGGGTACACAGTGCAGATCGCCGGAGTCGCGTCCCTGGCCAGGACAGCGGTGCAGACGGCAGATGGACGCCGAGGGCAGCCGATTGTGCATCGACAGAGCGCCACGTCGAGCGACGCGATGCAGACGCGCGCGAACCGGGCCCGCTGGCACTTCTCCAAGCGCTCGCATGAATCATTCGCTGGCGTGCTTCGCAGTAGACGCCGACGAAAGCTGGCAAACAAGGTCCCTGCCGGGAGTTGTGTGTGTGTGTGTGTGTGTGTGTCCGTGTTCGCGTGCGCGCATGGATCGCTCGAGGTGAGAGAACTCCGCGGAACAATCTCGACTGAAACAGCACCTCCGACAGGCCGGAGAAAAGTGCGTACCCGGCGCCAGAAAAACACTCGCACCTACGCATATAAACAAAGGACACATCCCCGGAGCGTCGGAAGAGTGCGAATCTGTTACGACCTGTCACGCTGCAGTCCGCAGGCGAAAGGGTCCCTCGCCGCTGCATTCTCGCCAACTCCGCCCTTACCCAAAATATTTCAGGCTGTCTAAAGAAATCCTTGGCACATCCCTTTCAACTTCCTATCCAGACTCCAGTCACGTCGTATCGACAGTTCTCAACAGATCTTCTACGCATTTGCTTTCAACTCAAGTTTCTAGAGTACAGACGATAGAAAAGCTGTAGAATTTCTATCACCACGTCTCAATAGACGTTTTCTCAACATTTGTTTATACAATTTTTAGACTAGACTGCATAGAATAATAAGATATACTGCGGAGAAGCTATATAACACCCAGCTTGAACCTCCTTGCGGAGGCTGCTTTTCCGACTGTGTCAAATGATTCTCGCCTCTTGCAATATGTTATAGTTTGAGATACAGTTCACTAACCCTTAGAAACCACATTTCGTATAAATAACTTCTGCGGCGGTTTTCGTTCAATGATTGCCTTTCAAATGTAGGGGTATATATGGCGGAGGAGCAGTCAACACAATTGATTTATGAGTGCTCCATGGCGTGTGTATTTGTGATGTCTGCGTAATGCACACGGCAAGCGGCGAGTATATGTTTCCATGCAGGCACGTAGCCAAGATTTTGTTTCGGGGGGGGGGGGGGGGGGCGCCCATGACAAAATGCTGTATGAGGGGGAGGGGGGAGAAGAGGCCCCAGCAAAATGGAATATTTCGGGGGGGGGGGGGGGGGGAAGGCGGGCCCTATGCCCCCCCCCCCCCCTGGCTACGTGCCTGTTTCCATGGATGTTCATGAAAAACCTTAAAGTATAATGTTCAGGATTTTGTTTCCCCTCGAAAAACTAGCCATGTATTTATAGAAGGGGGATAGAAAAGCTGTTAGAATCTCTGATTTCTAAACAATTTCTGTCCAATCTCTATACACCAAGTTCAATAGAAATTCTGTAGAAAGCGGATAACTCTTTTTGTAAGGGAGAGCGCGACACATATACGCAGACATTTCCTTTGGCAAGCCTTCCGAGAATCAATCAATTCCTTGATTCAACAAAGCATCGGCCTCCTGATTGTACGACTGGGGCTATGCGAACCCTCCCGAGTCAGGATCTCGAGGCATCGGTGCTTCTGGGGTTCCGGGGTCCTCGGAGAACGCGTCCGCCTCCGCTGCTCTTTTAACTTGACAACGGAGGCTCGTGATGATGAAACCCGTACACTTTCGAAATGCCGCGTTCGCCTTGCCTCAGCGCGCCTGTACCGACCACTGAGCTACAAGGTCAACGGTTGCGATATGCTTTCGGCTGCACGTGAGCGGGCGAAGCCGCCGCGCTTGCGCAAGCAGAGATGACACAACTGAAAGGAACGCTCCGACATGTGTACCGCCACGTAAAACGAGGAAACACAACAAACGGAAGCAAAATGCCTCTCAGGCACGCCGCATCGCGCAGTCTGCGAGCTTTCTTCCCTCCAGGTTACGCAACGCTACTGAGGCCAACAGGTTCGACGGCGGTGTCGGAGCCTGGTTTTGGCTTCCTGTTGTCAACCAAAGACAGGCGGCTAGCTGCCAGCTCGTTCAGGCATGCCCCTTTCTGCGCCAAAGCCGAGGTCAACAACGCCGAAACGCTGTCAGTCAGGCTTCTTGAAACCGAGCCAACTTGGGACACGATGGGTCGGATCAAACTACGCGTGTGGATAAAAAGGGGCAGCACGAGAGAACACACATGATCGCGCGAACTTGAACAGCGTAGACACCACGCATCACGAGCAATTCATTACGAGAGTTCTTTTCAGCTGCCAGCTGAAGGTTAGAATTCCAAACAATACCTCACTAAACAAAACAAAAAATACAAAAAACTCATCTTTTTTTTTTTTTTATTAAACCTGGAGAAAAACTCACAGGCCTCTTTATCATTACAACTGGACGAAAGCTCAGCTTTTCGTTACTACACATAGACTAAAGCTACCCTTTTTATTAGTAGTACACATACAAAGGTTCAGCGAACGAAAATTTGTCTTTACTCGTAGATCACTATCCTAGTTTATGTCCGTGTCCGTCATTATATCCTAAGACCGACTAGAAAAATATGTCACATTCAACCTTCGTCCTTACAGCTCTTACAAAACGTTAGTGTAATGCGAGGAGAGTGGCGGATCTCGACAGAGCCCTTTCACGGCGGCAACCACAACAGCGTGGTTAGGTAGGACCAGGAATGAGCAAAATACTTGCAAAATGTATTCCAATACAAATACAAAATACTTTGACAAAAATGTATTTAACCACAAATTCAGTTACGCTTTTAAGAAAGGTATACAAATAAAAGATACAAATACAACGATGGTATTTTATCATCTTTAAATACTTTCACAAATACATTGTGCTCTCAAAGACTGCCAACTTAACTTAATATTAACCCATGTAAAAAAAAAAAAAAAAAAAAAAAAAAAAAAAAGACTGTGCCTAAATAAAGGATGGAGGTTATATATAGTAAGAATCAAGTGCTTAAAAAGAACGTTTCAGCTTTAAAAACAAAATTTGTTTGTCATAAGTTGATAAGCGGATACATACCACCAGGGAAGCAATACATTCAGTGCGAGATTAATTTCAAATGCTGAGTTGATGCATCCAAAGCCTTTTTTTGAACATGGCGTTAATGCAACGTGTTTAAAAATTAATTGAATCAACCAAGAGGGCAATAATTGTACTCATCCCATTAATTTCTTGTTCTACTCTTCTTTCTTTTCTTCTAGTGTATCTATTCTGCGCAAAGTGCAGCAAGTTTTATGCTGTTTGCATATGATGACTCCAATCGCGAAGAGTGTGCACCATCACATTTGATTGCGAAGAGCAGTGCCCAAAATATTTGGGCAGTATTTGAACTACATGCATTCGAAATACTCAATTTTCACTATTTAAATAGTTCACAAATCCATTTCCTAGGATGTAATTAGACACGAAATGGAAAACACTGAAAATATTTTAACGAGATATTTCAAATACAACTATTTGAAATTACTGCCCAATCTCTGGCCTGGGTAGGACTGATGAAATAACGAATGCCGCCTCGCACAATCGGAAATACTTTAAACAGCGTGGCAACGGCCTTGTGGCACTTGGGTCAGCTTAGCTGATAACTTGATATGCATCTCAAAAATATATTTTAACGTAGATTATACAAAACTTAGTAAAAGGCAATTGTACACTTGGAGACAAAATTCAACAGGTGACATTCTAGGACAAGCTTTATATATTTCCTGAAACAATGACGGTTGCATCGAAGCACGTGGGAAATTCTTCTAAATACAATTCGGCAAACAATGTAAAAAACTTATCAACGCTGTCACAGTCCGTGACCTCTGGCGGAAGCTTGTTCATACTGTCAATGGAGATCGGGAAGAATGATTGCTTGAAACGCCCTGTACAACAGAAGAAAAGCATCAACGACCTACTGTGGACGCCTCTAACTATGCGAGCCGACCTCTGTTTCAAGTATTTAAATATGTCAATATTAAAAGCGCTGTTAATAACGAAAACAAGAAAAGCCATCCGAGTCTGGCAGCGCCTTTCCTCTAGTGTGTCCAACTTGGCTTGTGCGTAAGAGAGGGTTCACAGCATCAAGGGTGCCGTACTTATTATATTCACCACATTCGGCGGGAGTTGATACCTCGAGGGCGCCACAGTATTTTGTGCCCCAGTGGACTTCCGGTAGTGTATATATTTATTCTTCAGAAACGCACAGTGGATCGGGTAAGACGAGTTCCTTCGGAGAAGTTCTATAATATGTTTGTAAGAAGATTAGTGCATTGTAGAAAGTAGTACAATAACAAAAAGATGCGACACCAATGGAAAAGAAGAGGAAAACCGGAAGCGCGCAGGGGTCCGCCGCTAGGGGGTGATAGCGAGCTTGTTTGCAAACAAACATTGGTGAATATGAAACGTAGTGCTTTTCGTTGAACCATTTCCAGTTGGTTTATGTTTGCTTGAGTTGGAGGGTCCCAAAGAGCTGATGCGTACTCGAACGAACCAAGGTTTTGTATGCGATCAGCTTAGTTGAGCTGGTACAATGCTTTAGGTCACGTTTTAGGAATCAGAGTTTACCTTGAGCTCTGCGCACAATTGTATCCACGTGAATGTTGCACCGTAGGTCTGCAGAAAGAGTTCCGCCAATCAAGGTATTTTAAAACACGCTTCCGAGAGAGGGTTGTTTATGGTGTGGGAAAAAGTAAACGGACGCTTTTCCCTAGTTAAGGTCATGATGACACATTTGCTTATGTTTAGTGGTATTTGCGTGGCAGAGAACCAGCTCGAGAAAGCCTGTAGGCATTTATTGAGGTAAAGCTGGTCTTCTTCTTGTTTTATTTCGCGGAACAAGATACAATCGTCGGCGAACATTCTCATCTCCGTATTAGCATGACTAATACAGGTCGTTCATAAAATAAGAATAGAAGGGGCCCCAGGACAGACCCCTGGGGAACACCAGGGGCAACTGATATGCTATCGGAGGCAGCCTCTCCTACGATTACACGTTGACTGCGATTTACAAGATATGATTCTAACCACTTGGTTAGGTTGGTGTTATTTAGGATGATCCCGAGTTTTCGTAGAAGTTTAGGTGCGTCACACGGTCGAAGGCTTTAGAAACGTCCATAAACACTACATCGACTTGCCCTTGCCTATCAAAAACTTCCAAGATGGCATGCAAGGTTTCTATCAGCTGAGTCACTGTTGAAAGTCGACGGCAAAAGCTATGTTGGCGGGCGTCAAAAAGTTCGATTGTTCAAGGAAGGTGGCCACGTGTTTGAACACGATGTGCTCCAACAATTTGCTAGACGTAGATCTTAAGGAAATAGCCTAACGCTGGCCGCGCAGAGCGAGTCACCGGCTTAGATAGGTACAATCGTAGCCAGTTTCTATTTGTCAGGGAATACGCCCGTCGTTTAAGGAGTTGGTAAAGGGTTACGAGCAGAAACTCGGAGCACCACTCTGCATAGCGCAATGAGAACGAATTCGGAATGCGGTCTGGGCCACGCGTCTTTTTAGTTTGACCAGTTGAAGCATAGGGAGAGAGGAAGGGACAACATGGGCCTAATCATTTATTGCGTTTGATTAACCCACAATTCATTCTTCAAATGGAAACCAGTGCCAAACTTTCAAGGTGTCGCTAAAACGTCTAATTGCCTGTAACCACAGCTATATCGCTCCAAAGCAAGCAACCACCCCAGCTTGGCACTTATGAGTGGTATGGTATAAGTGGAAAATTGTATTTCTTCATTGTGATTGACCCCCCCCCCCCCAGCTTGGGCCTGCAGTAGCCTGGGGTAAATAAGGATAACACCCCAGGTTTCACGAGAATCTTAAAGACCTTCAAAATGGAGGTCATCATGGACGAATCAGCTGTGGAGTTGCACTCTGCGCGTGCCCCTTGGCTCCGACGATCCTCTAAAGACCTTCAGTAGGAAGGCTTTTGGAATGAGCGTGCGACAGGGGTATCACATTATTATTAAAATTAGCGCAAAGACAAGGAAGGAAGACAGCAGGACAGGAAAGAGCGCTCTTTCCTGTCCTGCTGTCTTCCTTCCTTGTCTTTGCGCTAATTTTAATAATCATGTTCAACCAACTAGCCCACCAGATGATACTAAGGGGTATCACACTCCGATGAGATCATAGCTCTCTTACGTTTAACAAAATCATAATTAGGTTGTACACCAGTGGCAGCGAGGACAGTCTAAATTTGACTTGGATACGTTCGTTAACAATCGCGACCGCCACACAGAACTGAACATAAATATTAGCTTATTGTAAACTTTGCCGAGGAATGACACGTAGAACTCACCCTATCATGACGAGTGTAGTTAGCGTGCCTTAGCCATTCGTCCGTCGAGCTTTTGTTCGGCCACCAAAAGTTAGAAGACGACGTAAGACTCCGTTCACAGGGTTTCAAATTAAAGTTTACGCTCAACATATCGAGCAAATTGCACGAACAAGCCCTGCCGCGGCGGAAAACGAATATGACGCTCGTCTTCCATCTCTTCGACAGAATCCGAAAGCACAGCAATCCGAACGAACCAGGCCGGCTCATTTCCTTTACCCGAAGAACAACAGCAAATCAAATTGCGAGAAGCCAACTTGATTTCAAACTAAGAGAAGCAAAATCATTTCGAAACGAAATTGCTTGGAGCGAGATCAAACTGCGAGAATCACAAAATCTCTTCCCGAGCTACCAAGTGGAGCCAACATGCGAGACTAAGTGTCACGCGTGTTCGTGCATGCTTTGTTTAAGAGCGAACTGCTGCCTCTTTGCGCAACTCCAGTCGGCGAGTCATCCGATGCACGATGCGGTCGAAATCGGCCGAGAAAGTGGCACACGGCCGGTTTCCCGGGCAGCGACGCGTCCATCGAGGAAGTCCATCCACGAGGCAGGGCGCGCAGATGGAGGACAGCCGAGAGACAGCTGGAACAAGTGGAGGACCCCCTCGGACGGCCGCGAGACCGGCAGGGTGGCTTCTCCCAGTTTCTGATAACCTCACAAAGGCGGCGCGCGTACAGCCGGCGCAGCAAATGGGGCGCGCATCAAAAAGCAGCCGAAGACGAACTGACGAGGGGAAATGCACGCTCCATCAGCGCGCCTGACGTAACAAAGGCGGCTGACGGAACGCGGTTGAACCCGGCCCAGCGTGTCGCGCCGAGGCATCCCCCGCGAGGCCCGCTCTTCGTCTCGCGCAGAACACCTCTCCATCAAACAGCCCATCGATCGCACGTGGTAGGGAACACTCCGGGGAAACGGCGAGTTTCTCGCCGCAACCATTGCCCGCTCGTTTGCGGCGGGCAACGAAAGCCTAGTGAATTTCATGGCTTGGTGGGGGCGGGGGTGCACATTTCACACTACATAGTCGACATATTTTGCATGAGGTCGAATTTCGGTATCTCTTTGTTGGAGTGATCACATAGATCGGAAGTGCTTAGTGGCTTTAGATTGGATTGCCTTCGCGTCTGAACGAGCCCAAATGGCAGTTTTACTTGCACATGTTCTGCAACGAGGTGGTAGGCTCATAAGACCCCACCCTCTTTCCAGTCCGATCGGGTTATGAAACACGATGAGTGAGCCTCCGAAATGCTCGCAAATGACGACCACGTGCTCGAGTGAAGGTCGAGCCCGCATCTGGTAGCCTGACTCGCCGCCAACGCGGTGGTACGGACAGTCAATCAGCGGCCACGTCATTTCCTTCAGGCTACACAAAGTGCCAGGCATCGGGTTGTAGAGAAATATATAAACACCGCCGTCAAGGGCAAACTAGAAATTTCCAGTAATTAACGTATTACCTTCTGCAAACTCGTGGATTTGCCACTCGTTTTCAGAACGCAGATGGAATACATATTGGCAGGTCTAGCGCTGTCACTGTACTCGGTCCCAATTTTAGACTTGAATTTTATTGGTATATCAGGATCGTGCAGCAATTCGATCTCACAATCATCACCCCGCACACAATCCCACCTCCCCCTCCCCCTCCCCCCCCCCCCCCCCCAAAAAAAAAAAAAAGGAGTACACGACACATCGAGAAAGCGTTGTATGGCTAATGTTCTAGACGGATTTCAGTTCAACAACACTTCAGAGACAATTTGCGCGCGGCTTTCTTCGAAAACCGACAGTGCAAACCCAATTACGCGTAGGTCACACTTAAAACAAAAACAAAAAAACAATAAGAATAAACTGAGTTAGACGGACATTTGTGGTTTCTAAATGTAACACACGCACTATGTTTTAGAAATAATTAGAAATAAAAGAGTGATAAGATAAACGAAAACGCAGTCAGTGTGCAGGCGAACTGGTGAAAGTTTTCCATAATGATTAACCCGAGACTGAGGCCCCAGTCTCGGGTTAAAGTTATCATGGTGATAAGATGTTTAGCAGCCAGCCATCGAGGAAGAGCCGGGCCATAGAGATCTTTCAACCTTGAGGAACGAGGAAGCGATAGAGTGCACCGCGCTCACTCTTGGCAGAGCGGACAGTGGATTTGTCAATGCTTTCGACGCGATTGCGAAAGCCTGCTTTATGGGAAGGGTGGTTCCGATTGTCGGCGAATCGCCGACGAATTCGCCGTACCATGCGCTCGAAACATCACATGATACGTGACAAAGCTATGGACCCCAACGGATAAAGTGTAAATAAACGCACGATGGCGAGCGCTATAAAATGTCGGATTAGTTGGATGTGGTCCAACACCTCGTAGAAGCGATCGGGACGCCACAGCATTCATACAGTAAAAATTGAAGACACGAAATTATCGCTCTCATTCATGGACTGTGGGCGTACGCGTGCGTGTAAAGCTGCCAGGTGTTGTCTGCCGTCGAGGCCGAATCCGTCTCGGTCTTGCATCATTACGCAAACAGGAAATATCCCTCGCCGAGCTCTCGCACTGCTTTTGTGCTTTGGGTTAAGGAAAACGGGGAAGTTACCTGAGAGACAGAAATACCTCGCAGAAGGAGGGTGAGACCAAGAAGGCGCTTACGGGAATGACTGACTGCAAGACACGATAGGTGCGGAGCGCTGCGTGATGGCAGGAAATAAGGCGCACGCCCTCCTTCCTGCGCGTTTCTCGTCGACGACGCAGGCCTCTCGCTTTTCTTTTCTCGCGCGAATAAATTAGCGCCGTTCTATGAAGGACGAGGCCACTAGCAGCTCGTGACCCGCTTCGAGGCTCGCCCCAGCTGAGAGGGAACGTCGAGAGTACGCGGCCGCTGACGACAGTTTAGCGCGCACACGGTCGAGAACTGGCCACATGCCGAGTTCCAAAATAGCACACACGTGCCGGAAGCCCTTCTGCCCTTGATAGGTTAAGAAACACCATAGAGCAGCCAGGACGAGAAAAGCGCCCACCGTACCCCATTCTAACCCGTTAGGCCCCAAACATATAAGCGACAAAAACCGCCGTCGCAAGGCGGTTACCACAGCAACAGCCGCTGACAGTGTAATACCTGGCCCTATGCCGCGCCGCCACGTCAGGGCGTCAGCGGCGGTTGCTACGGGAACCACCGCGCGACGACGATTTTCGTCGCTCGTGGGTTCGGGGCGCGCAGACAGCGCGAGTAAGGGCAGCCGAGCAACTCTCCCAGGGAAACACGATCGCGCGGCCGTCCCAAGCGACGTTTCCTGACACAAGACCTGGCTATTGTTCCCAGAGAGAACAATGAACGCCGGATGCACGCCAGGTAGCGACAGCTCTAGCCAACTGTGAAACTGGATATAAGCGGCAGGGGACTCATCCGTTCATGTAGGTCCTCGTACCGGGAAATCGCTGCGTCCACATAACCGGGATTCGGAGAGTGGATGATCTAAACTTTGTCGCTTCTGCTTGGACGAGAGCTCTCTCAAGGTCACCCTCGCTTTCCTGGAGAGACACCGTCCCCTTTAATTTCGGAGGAACGCAGTGTTAGAAAAGCACTTCTGAATTACATTTTCCCCTATAAGAGAAACTTTTTCCTTTAAGTAACGAAAACAAAATCCTAGTAAAAACAAAAAAACGCGCGTTTGTTTTCGGATTATTTATGACACAGCTATTTATGGCAGAATAAACGTTTATCAAAGGGACACTACGGCATTTATGCTCGCCGAGGTTTCTATTCGAACATGACCCATAAGAGCCGAACTACCCAGAACACAATTTTCGGCTTGAAATTCGTTTTCTTTCTGCCCGCTCACTCTCACTCTCGTTTCCATGGTCACGTGGCGTTCAAACTACGCTGTTTGCAAACAAGCCCGCTTTTGCCCACACCAGGTGTGGGCACTGCGCGTGCGCAGAGACCAGATTCGCGTAGAGTGAAGCATCTGCGCATGCGCAGTGCCGTCGACAGCGCCACCGCAGCTGCGTGACGTCAGGGCCGCGTGTTGGTCTATATTCAAAGTTGTGGGTTATCTAAGACGCACATTCGATGTTAAAAATTAAAAACAATATTAACTTCTTTTTTGTGTGTGGTTTTCAAAAAATTGTAAAAAATGCGCTGATCGAAAAAAGAAAAGTGTTGCACAGATCACATGAAGTATAGGGTGTCACAAAAGAAAATTTACAGGGTTTTGTTCACCGCAAAAATGAACTAGGCATCACCGAACGCTGATTCTCCGCTCAAATGTAGCGCTAGAGGTCACAACCAGATACCAAAGTTTCAGCCCGATCCGATAACTTAATCAAAAGTTATAAGTGAATTTCTGAAAATTTCAATGGGAAAATGGAGCCCGTTCTTGCCCGTTTTCGGCTTCTGGTGCCGTAGAGCCCCATGTATTCGAAAACTCCGTCGGCCGCCATTTTCCCATTGAAAGTTTCAGAAAATCACTTATAACTTTTGATTAAGTTATCGGATCGGGCTGAAATTTTGGCATCTGGTTGTGACCTCTAGAGCTACCTTTGGGCGGAGAATGAACGTTCGGCGATGCCTAGTTTATTTTTGCGGCGAAAAAGACCGTGTAAATTTTCTTTTAGTGACACCCTGTACACATCATTCTCAATATGGCGACATACCGCGGGCTGGAAGACGCGATGGCAGCGCACTACAGGACCAACGTTACAATGGACGTGGGGCCGCTACTTCGGAACTGTCGTTCGTGGTACCGGCCAATCGATCTTCAAGCGCAGAGCAGCGAGCGGAACGGATATAAGTGCGAAACAATCACACGACAAGCGGTTCACGCAAGTTCGTGGTTGTCGTCTGCATCATAGTCCAAAGAAGAAGAAAAAAAAAAAAAACGAGAAAAAGGAAAAAAAAAAAAAAAAGAAAAGAAAACGCGGTCGTGATTTGTGTGTAGCTACCTAACTTCCGGCCATGATCTTCCGTGCTCGTGTTTCAACATCGAGCTTTCTTTTTTTTTTTTTTTTTTTCTTTATAAAGATATACGTATTTCGCCTAACAAAAAAAAAAAAAATATCGGGGGGAAGGGTGGGTTGCCAGTGTATTTTTAAGCAAGATACAATGTGACACGACGAACTAAATATATAGCGAAAACTGATTTATGTCGCCAAAATATTTTTTTAATAATTCACAGGAGCAATGTTTACAAAGGACATTATAATTATTATTATACAGGACCACCCCTATTTGAAGGCTAATTGGACTAATGTTAAGCATCGTCCTCGTGTTGGATCTTCAACCACTGGTGACCGGCCATTATCGCATGGTTCACCTCTTCTGAAACTGAAACATTAACCTGCATATCAGTATGAAGCTCACCTGCAACAATAGTTCCTTTTTGTTACCTCGCCGCCTCCCCCCCCCCCTTCCCCCCTCCCCCCCCCCCCCCCCTTCCCCCCTCCCCCAATAGGTTTTTGAGCGTTAACCTCTCCAAATATTTCCGCTTCCACGCTTCAATCCGACCTGAACGGCACTCTAAAATCAACTTCCTTTAACAACTGAGAATTGTATTAAAAGACACTGGCTGCGGCTTAGCGGTGCCGGCTGCTCCTTTGCACTTAAAAAATAAATATTGACCATTCACACGAGAATACAGATCCTCTGCGTCAACTATTTTGTGCTACATTGTCAAGGCTAGCGTAGCTTCCACAGTGCAACAGTCGCGCACTGCTGGGAAAGCGCGAGACTTTCGTCTTTTGCGCCTCTTTTTGCATGCGCTCACGCAACTAGCTTTGACAGAGTTAAATCACTGTGAAAGCTAAGCTAGCTTTGACAACCTAGCACTAAATAGCTGACGCCGAGTATAGTCGTTAACTAAACCAAGCACCGCGTAAAAATACTTCGCAAAACACCCTGAAAGTTTAAATTACACTAGTGACACTAAGATACAATAAGGCAGCATGATATTTGCATACGATAATTACTCACACACTCAAAAGCGAGCACTTTGAGCACTGCGCTTTATGCACTAAAAAGATCACAATACGCATTGACTATACGAACGATAAGCACATTAAAAAATGTCGGCAGAGAAACTTAAGACTGCTTACATGTGGCAATGCGAAAGCATTGTAGTCCCTTTGGTGACAGCCAGAACCGTGGAGCCGCTGTTGTGTCGAGGAAGCGTGTTCGTCTCGCACCCCCGAGGCCCGGGTTCGATTCCCATCCAGACCGAAATGTACCAAACTTTCTTTTCAAAGCCATTAATTTACTTTGTTTACAGGAACCTCCCTGAGAAATTTGATGTCAATCCGAGCATTTTTGACGTGTTTTCACTCCTTGCGCCGTCAGCCAATTTTGGTACCATCGCTCGGTCACGCCGCCGACGACGCCGGATTTTCGCGTAATGGGGCATATAATGCTTTCGCATTAAAACCCTTACTTTATATCGATATTATGCAACTGCTGTACACCAGCAAATATAACATTTCACTGTTGAAGAATAGATACAAATTCTATCACAAAATAAAGTTTCTAGTTTGCATTATCCGCACTCATCGAGAGAGCGACGGTAATGGAAACTTGATATTAAAATGCAAGAACTTACCCGTCTTATTATGTTGAAGTCGGAGGAGGCCTAAAGCACACTATATTGAGGGCTCACTCCTGCTTTATTGCCAGATATCAACGACCACGATAGAAGCCTAATTCGCCTACATGAGTAAAAAGACTATTATGTAAAAGTGCTATATAAAAAAAAAAAAAAAAACGAAAAACAAAGCACAATGAGTTAAACGATTTTAGAAACGTGTCAGAAGCGCGCCAATTCAGAAAAGTCAAAGTCGCTGCAATCCAAGGCGCGAAGAGCTGCGGGTTCCAAACATTAAAAGCGCGCTGCGAGCGTCGTCAACTGTGACATGAGGCGAGCAAAAAACGAACGGTAACGAAACGAAGCAAAGAGCTCTCATCGCAGCCATGTAAATTACCTTTACCTTCGACTTAGCGGTTCGCCTATGTAAAGCGCACGTCTATAATCAGATAGCTGTGGATCGGAGTTCTCCTGGGCTTGGCCGTTGATGGCAGATTCACACGACGGACTGATCCGCGGACGGATTGATTACGTGACAACATGTCCGATGTTCGTCCACCTCCCAAGCGCATCCACACGATGGAGACGACGAGCAGACGCCAGGGAGCACGGACCAAACCTGTTCGCCGCCCCACAGTGCCGCGAAACTGCAACATCGCACTGTGGCACCGTTGTGCAAGACAGAAATCGACGTTTGCTACCGCGATAAAGAATCGTACGCCGCTGTTACGTACAGAGCGAGACAGAATACCGTGATAGGCTTCGCGCGAAGCGCCAATAGCTTTACTAACCCGAGACATGCCAGTGACACAGGCATGGTGCTGCTCGAGAAGGTTTCAGTGTAGAAGCGACGAAGTCCTGGGCTCGCGGAGGAGCGTTTGGAGCTGCCTTCACGCATTCCGCGCTCGTTCTCAACACTTAAAGGGGCTATGCAACACTTTTTTTACTTTGCGCAAATACCGCTTAGAACGGATCCCTGACGTTAATGACCTATGAACAACGCCTTCGTTTTTCACCCGACGCATTAGAAGTCCCAGAAAAAAATTAAAAAACAACGAGCAGCGTTCACGCCCTCAACTCGCAGCCAGAACAAGCGGCCACGTGATCTGGAGCCGATTATATGCCGCCAATGTTGATCATAGCCACGCGCTGGGGTTGGCAAAGCACAGGACACGCGCTGAGTTCCAGACATTGTTATGGCTCGGCTATTGTCGTCGTTGCAGCGATTGGACACGGGCCACTACTCGAATGCTTCTCGAGCTATCAATTATCACGAGCCTAAATCGAGTGCCCACGCAATGCTCGGGTCCAATCTATGAACCGCATTCAAATATCGTCATACGGGTGTACTGCGATCCCCGCGTTACGTCATCGAATTTTGCAAGGGAGAGATTGAATGAAAATGATCGCTTTTGTCCTTGAAATTACACCGCAACAAAGGAGTTTCTTGGCCAGTGGCATTGCATGCGAGTATCCTTGAGTCCCACTAGTGCCAGTAAGCTCGTGTAAAGTGAAAAACATTCCAATTGAATATCGTTGCACAGCTCCTTTAAAGGCTCGTTCACACACTTGCAACCGAGTAGGACCGGCTGAGACGAGACCAGCTTTTAAGCCCCTTGCGACGGTTTAGAACCTGCTCCGCAGGAGAGCATCTGGTCTTATGCAATTGCAAGAGGCTTAAAAACCGGTCTTGTCTCTCTCGGTCGTGCTCAGTTGCAAGTGTGTGAACGAGCCTTAAAGGAATGGTGAACCGAACATTTCAGTGCCTAAATAAGCGGCGCACTATCTTTCCATGAGTCAGCGACCACCTGTGTGCGCGAGAACACGCAACGAAATTGACGTCATCATATCCCCCATCCGAGCTTATTAAGTGTGAATGGGGGATATGATGACGTCAATTTCGTTCCGTGTGCTCCCGCACACTGGCGGCTGCTGACTCATGAAAAGATAGTGTTCGGTTCACCATCCCTTTAAGTACACCACAGCCACAAGAAAGGTCTTGCTCGGTGAAAGGCTGATTGGACGTGCAAGAATTATCGCTGCGTGCTAGACGAGTTTTGAAGGGAGCTTCTTGGCAGGACCCGGAGGAGTGCCGGAACCCGCGTCGCGTTAGCCGGGCAAAGTTTCTGCAGTTTCTTTCACGCGTGGAACCAAGAATCGCGCGACAAAATAAACCAGCGAACGCACAAAACACAACGATGCGCCATTTTTGTTTTAATCGTCCGAAAAAAAAAAAAAAGAAGAAACCATTGTACTGTTGTTAGACTAAACGCTTTTCAAGTCAATCACCCGCCGAAAATTCGCGAGTGAAAAGCCGCTCGACTTAACCCCCCATTCACACTGGAAGCGGATCCGCGTTCGCGAAGCGGTTGCAAACGCGGTTGTATAAAGATCTATAGTCCGTTTCATACTTAGTGTGCAACGCTGTCAAAGCTACTGGCGCGAGCATGGGGCTTGATCTCGTTGATCATGTGCACGCGTTCTCGCGCAAACAAAACCATAGATGAAGCCACGCGCTCGCGCCAGTAGCTTTGACAGCGTTGCACGCTAAGTATGAAACAGAGTATAGTGCAATTGCACGCGCATTTGATGTCATCAAATGCGCGTGCAATTGTACTGAATCCTTATACAACCGCGTTCGCAACCTCTTTGCGAACGCGGATCCGCTTCCAGTGTGAATGAGCCCTAAGTCCGTGGACGAGGGGCGGATCGCAGGAATCGGTGACGTGACGGTCACGTGGTACACCGTCCGCGGATGAAAGTCACGATTCGGTCCGTCGTGTGAATCGGCTATACACCTTTGCCAGTGGGATCCCGGCTTAACCTCGAACCTCGCGCCCAGGTGAGGCGGACCTATTGTTCAGCCAGGACGTTCGCTGCTTGTCGTACAACGTTGCCAAGCGTCTCTAGCGAAAGAGGATATATTTCAGGGAATACAAGAATAAAAAAACAGAACGAACCTTTATTGCCTTTGGAAACGTATTTAGCGCGTGATACGTGGCTATTTTCATCCCAGTTCAAACCAAAAGAAAATATCAACGCTTCTAAAGAATGCAAACGAGAGGGACGTCAGGAGCCGCATGGCCATTGCATCAACGACGGCTGCGCTCCAGGCAGCGCAGGCTTTCACGACGTGCTGGAATAGAGGCTGCGATCGCTATAAAATCAGCTCCAACCCTAACACATCCCCCATCCTACAATATTTGACGCCACGTTAGCGCACGTCACTGACGTGCGCTAACGTCGGCCGTCGGCAGACGCCGCCGTCCAGACGCCGCCGCCTTGTCAGACGCCGCCGTCTTGTCCTCGCCCAGCTCAAAGACGTGCCCCTAGCCCACCTCAACATGGCGGAAACGTTACGCGGCGCCAGCATCGCTCACAATGGCAGCGCACAGGAGCACTTCTGGCAAACGTGTATAGAGGGTATTCACTGAACGCTATATTTGAGAGCGATGTTTAGGGTGCATGCTGAGAACGAGCGCACATTAATAGCCTGCTAAGACCGGCAATCTTGACGGTGTGGAATGCACGTCGCAAAAGAACTGTGGAAGCTCGCAGTAAGCACGAGCTCAGCAGCCGCGCACACAGCTATGGCCGCCAGTGAGCGAAAGCTCGCGCTGCAGAACCCAGGGATCCTGGGTTCAATCCCCACCCCTGCCCGTTTCGATCTGGATGAGCATCGTACCGGCGTGCGGTCGTGTCACTACTGCGTGGTGCACGTTAAAGACCCCAGGCTAGCAGTTGTACTGCACTGGCTAAATTGCTCATCTACAGCGAGTGACTCGTCGCAACTTTAAATGGCTGACCAACTACACGCTGTATAAATATCCCCACAACCACAATTATATGAATACTCCCTATAAACGGCGAGTCGATGGACTCCAGTCAGCGCCTGTTGCGGCAACCAGGCCGAGGTATACTAGCACACTTTTGCGCCCCGAAATGCCACGCGTGAACGTACAATGGCATTGAGCAAACTTGAAAGAGTTAATAGCATTCGTTCCTTCCACGGGCAGTCCAGTGCGCTACTTTAGCTGTGCCGGGAACTTGGGTGAGCGATCACACCGCTAAATTTTAATTGGGACTCTTTTCGGCGCACGTATACACGATTCGCGGGGACTCGACGCCGGACTACATGTTTGGGGGAAGTCAAGGTTGCAACTTGCTTTCCTCCGCTCCTCCGCATGAAAGTTTAGAAGGGACGCTGCTCGGCATCTGAAGAATGGCCCTTTTTTTTTTTTTTTGTTCTACCTGGAAGGGGCGATGCACCAATTTCTGTACTTGTAATAAATACAGTTTCGCATCATTCCTTGAGATTTATAACTATATAAATACACGTTGTCGTTGTTTCATTTCTCCACGCAATGGCAGTCGCAGAAAAAATCCCAAAATCGAACACCATTTACCTCCTCAACTTGCAGCCATAGCAAGCGGCCACGTGATCTGGAGCGGATTATCTGCCGCCAATGTTTTTTAACATAGCTACGCGCTGGGGTTGGTAGGGCACAGGGCGCGCGCTGAGTTCCACGCATTAAGGTTCGGCTATTCCCGTCATCCCGGCGATTGGGCACGCACGAGCACTACCCGAATGCATGTCGAGGTACTACTGATTGTCGCGAACCAAAATCTAATGCCTATGCAGTGCTCGTGTCCGCTGAATGAGCAGCATTCAAATATCGTCCCAGCGGGGATCGCAAGCCTCGATGACGTACTCCCGAGGATCGCATTGTTGGCATTGTCCCCAATGCCAACGATGACAATGCCGACGACGGAGCTGCAGCTCCGTTGTCAAGTTTTGTGAACGAGGGACTGAAAGGAAATGTCCGCTTTTATCACTGGAATTCAACCGCGACGAAGGTGCTTCTTGGTCAGTGGCGTTGCGTTCGAGCATTCTTGGGTTCGACTAGAGCCAGTAAGCTGGTGTAAAGTGAGAAACGTTCCTATACCCAATATCGTTGCGCAGGCTCTCTAAAAGCCAGACTTTCTTCCCTGGTCATCGAGAGTTGTGGCTCACTGCCCCCTCGAGTACAGTCATCACTGCCAATGTCGCTCATAAACTAAACGGGACAGCGATGTTTAGGAGGGCCCCGGTTTGAGTGCCACGAGCCCGTCGAGGAAGCGCCACTTGCCCGCTCGAGTACATAGGTGATCAAGCTCCACGGAGCAGCTGCCACTAAGTGAGCGAAAGGCGTTGACCGCTGCACACAGGCTCGAGTGTATTGAGACTTGACAGTTCTGCATAGCTTGCGATGTCACAAGAAACGCTCTATCTTAGGCAATATTTTAACGCTGGAGAGTGGGGCCAAGGGGGACAACACGAACACACATCTCTTAACACAGCCAACGTTTATTACACGCTTTACGACCTTAAACAGGTACGTACACAAAGGGAATCCGAAAGACCTAATCTCGGTGTGTTTCAAGAGCGCTCCTTCGACACTAAGATAGAAAGAAACAACAAAACAAAAATGGCTTGGTTACGCTGTCGGTCGCCCGGCACACTCGCGCCGTTCCGGCCTCATTCGATGAACGGGAAACTTTCGGGCGCGGAAACTCCTTGGCGGAAACTCTGGCGCCTCCAGACTTGCCTGACAACCTGGGTTCGTCCCACAATTATGCCGGGCCGCGCCGCAACACGGACAAGAGACGCTCCAAAGCCGCGACGTCAAGCAGCGGCGGATCCAAAAAAAACCGGTTCCTGGCAGACGGCGCCATGCCGCCACAAAAGAAGTGACGGGACGTCTTGATCGGCGGGCCAGCCAGGCACACTCCCTCGCGTAGAATAGCGGCCGCCCCAAATTAGCCCCGAAACCCCCACATTAAAAAGCATTTTCTTTTCATATTAAAATGAATCTCGGCTGCTCTTCGAAGCACGAGCAAAGATGGTCGTGAGAGCGCCCCAAGGAAGAAGATAGGGTCTCCTTCGAAGCAGCTGGGAGACGGCCGCACAGTTCTGCCTGCCCTGCCACCCGCCCCGTGATTGATTATGCGCCCGTCGTCCACTGCTTCTGCCGACCAGGGCGTTCAAACCGAAAACTCGTTGGAGAGGTTGGACGCCGCTCCTCTCCGAAGGGCCTGGCGAGCGAAACAGTGCATGCCCAGCCTGCGTTCTCTCTTTTGCTCTATCGAGTACAAGGAGACGTCTCGGACGGTTCGGTTCTCGCCGATGGAACAAAGACAAGCACCAAACGGCGGTCCGCTGTCGTGACGCTCACGGCGGACATATTAGTCGGTTGTGACTTGTGAAGTCGTTCTTAGCCTAGGGCCTCGTCCCACACAAACCGACAAACGACGAACACTGCTGTTAGCGAACTCGTCAAATGCCTCAGAAACTGGCCGCGAAACGACGTGCAAAAATCGGTACCGTAAAAAAGTTGCTTCGATCGTAAAAAAAACTTTTGCTCGTTGTGCAAAATGTGTATTTTGTAAAGCGAACACCAGCTGTACACCCGGGGGTCAAAATCACTTTTGCTCTCTCTGTCGGGAATCCTGTCTAACAGATCACGAGGCTCGAGTTAATCGGATCCCGTGAAAGCTCAACGAAAAGTAGACATTTGTAAAAACAAAGTTATTCACCTTGCTAAGTACGACTAATTTTCCACTCGATGCGATGAATTAAGATACTTGTACGTGCACTTAAGATGAGTTATTCAACTCAAGTTTCGCAACTTACCTCGATCTGATTCAAGGGTTACGAGTTATTTTCGGAAATTTTCAACGACAAGATGGCTGCCAACGAAGCTCTCGAATAAAGGGAGATGAATGGCGCCGGTTACTGGGAATGGGCCCCTTTTTTTTTTTATTGAATATTTTCGCAAATATCGACCATAACTTTCTTATGAGATAACGCTAAATCGTGAAATATGGGCATCTGAGCCCAACCGCTAGCGCTACATTTGAAACGGAGACAGTTCTGCGGCGCGTAGTCTATTTATGCAGCGAGAAAAACACGGACCTCGTTTTGCGCAAAACGTACGCTATTTTTTTCCTCCCAAATTCCAACGAGAATAGCTTTTGAAACCAAAGCCGTAATCGGTCACAGTATAAAATTACGACCGACCACGTTGTTTTCTTTTTTTTTTTTTTTTTTTAATAGTGACACAGAAATTATCAAAATATATTCGGACTCGCATCACAACAGACTTCGTCGAGAGATAAGCGGGGTCAAAACTAATTTCTCGCTTATCTCTCGACGAGACTGAGCCGAACGATTATCGTATACAGAGACTATTATCCGCAAACGGAGGTACCGCTGTGGCGGAACAGGGGCATCCTCGTTGCAGCCAGGCTCTCCCACTCCAATACGCTTCACGAAACTTCTCGTGGAAACTAATGCACTGCTCGCGTGTACAAGCTCAACTCAATCTTCCCTGCACCAAATCGGGGGGGGGGGGGGGGGGGGGGGGGGGATTATCCCCTCTATTTTACGTCATGCTAACTTTTTTTTTTGTCTCCGCAAAAAAAAAAAAAAAAAAGTTTACGCATTACTCATTCATTCTCGCGGTAGACACCAGCGTCCATCGGAAACGCAGGGAACGCGAGGAGCCGGTAAGAGCCGAGCCGAGCTTCCCTCCCTCCCTCCCCCAAACGAGACAGGTTTGACCCGTCTTCACTCGCCCCAACCTGCTTGCTTATTCCAGCAGCGAGCGGCACGCGGGTGGCTAGTCTAGCCGACGACCGTCCCAGCTCTCGGGCAATGCGCCAAAGCGGCTGCCGACCTATTTGCCCGGGGAGACATCCCACCAAAGCAAACCCCGTCAAGTGGCAGCGTTCGAAACTTGGTGCCGGGCTTGCCACGTTCACCATCCTTCAGAGTTCCACTCGTTGCGCAAATATCTGGAGTTGTCCCCGAACGTTTCACACTACGTTGTCATAGCTACTCCAAGAAATCTGGCGCGCTTACTTTCCCGGAAAGCGGTGGCGTAGGTAGGGGGTCACTCCCCCCCCCCCCCCCCCTTTAAAAAAAAAAAAAAAAAAAAAAAACGTTTTTTTTTTTTTTCTTTTTTTAGTAAAGGAAGGCAAATACTGAATGACCACCGATCTGTTTCAGCCAGTCTTGGGCAGTAACAAGTTACTTGTAACGCGTTACCGGTAACTAGTTACTTTTTCCGGTAACTTTTACCTGTAACGCGTTACTCTTTAATGCTGGTAACTTGTAACTGTAGCACTGTTACTTTTTTATTGGGTAACTGTAACTGTTCAGGCCGTTACAGTTACTTTATTTTACTATATAAATTGCACCCACTGCCGCGGACATGGAGAAATTGCCATCTTGAAGTATTTTTCTCCAAACTTCTCGCTTACAAAAAAAAAAAAAAAGCGTGGCTACGCTATAAACAAACAAAAAACAGCCTGGTTCAGCCCACGACCGAGGATGTACGACATTCGAGTCAGCACGAAACCGGGAGATAAATGAAGCGGCGCCCGCGGTGGTAGGGGCGGCAAACAATGTCTGTTTCACCGACTGTGGTTCACTCTTCTCTCGTGCGTACCATCTGTGGGTGTTGGTGGTCGTGCAATTTCTCCGAGTATTCCGTCTGGGCTATGTCTGGGATATGTCCGTGCTGTCGTTTTTACTACCGGTCGTTCGCCGTTTCCTCATCCCTAATAGATTTCAAGAAAGCCGTCCCCAAATTGTGCAGAAAGCCGGCGCTTGTTTAATTTATTATTTCTCTTCGAAGCCGCTCTAGTGAACACGACTTCCACAGTTGGCGTTTCGGACATAGACGCCGCGGTGGTCGTCGCACACTCGTAAAGCACCTGAAGCTAATTGTCCCCTTTCCGCCTATATTCTTTGGAAGCTGCTTGACATGCTATGTTTAGGCCTGCTTCCGAGTAAATACCAGAATCTAATTATGTGACCATCTCTGTCCTCATTCGTTTCGGAGTGAAAAATAAACCAAAACGTTCACTGACGCGGGCCGATGACAATTTTGAAAAACGGTTGATTCTAAGTTATAACAATTATTGCATATAAATTATGCACATCAAGATGCTGAAACGGCGAATGACGCAAAAAAAAATGTAACGAGAAAGTAACGGCGTTACTGTTTTTGCAGTAACTGTAACTGTAACACGTTACTTTTTGAAACCGGTAACTGTAACTGTAACAGAGTTACTTTTTCTTTCTAGGTAATTGTAACTGTAACACTGTTACTTTTTACTGGTAACGTGCCCATGACTGGTTTCAGCCAGGCGAGGGGTTGAGGACGGCCGTGTCCGTAGCCGCGAATTGTACGGTACATCTACTGCTACACTCAAAGATGGGACATTAGGTGCGAAGACGGTTATCTTCGCACCTAACGTTCGCCGAGCCCTATATACACACAATGGAGACGGCATCCACGTTTTTTTTGTAAAAATGTGTTTCCATAAAAAGAAAAAAAAAAAAGATTTTTGTATGGTTATATCTATACATACGAGTATAGTATCTAAAGCTAGACAGTCGTATTTTCTTACAAATATATCCAGCGACGTGTACTCACAAAAGTAACGAAATTGACGTTCCAATTACTTTTAAAATAGGAGAAAGATCTCGACCCAGTTTCGTTTTGATTCGGCACTCAGGTGGCCCAGTTTGAAGCACAGAAAAGGGAAATCGTGGAATGTTTAGCCAGTGAGAGATCAGTCGAGGTAGACCGCGACACTGGTCTACGCTCTTGACGAGCGTAGACCAGTGTTTGACAGACTTTTCGGGGCGCTCTGTTGATGAAAACTGGAAATTGTATAAAGATAAGATAATCTCCCTTATCGACAAATACGTACCGCTTCGAAATATACTTGAAAATAATCAGTCACCTTGGTTCACGAAAGCCCTGAAGAGACTGTCAAATAAAAAAAAGCGCTTGTACCGTGCGGCCAAGTTTTCCCAGTGTGAGTGTCGCTGGGCCGCATATCACAGTTCTGTAGAAGTGTACAAAAAAGCGATTGAAGGCGCTAAATCTCACTTTTTCACACATAGTCTTCCAGACATGTTGGTAAATAACCCCATTAAATTTTGGAATACTGTTAACAAAAAGGACCGTTTTTCAATTTCTCTTACAACTTCTAGTGGTGACAGCGTGCCCAGTGACGAATGTGCTAATGTCTTAAATAGTATATTTATGGAATCTTTCTCCGATATTCGCAACATAACTTACCCTTCGATGAGCTGTTCCTGTTATCTGCCAATGGATTCTATCTTTGTTGATCCTGCTGGTATTGCAAAAATTATAGATGAACTGAAGTTATCATCCTCATCAGGAGTGGACGGAATTAATTCCAAGTTTTTGAAAAACACTAAACTATACTCGTCTCTTATTCTCTCAAAATTGTTTGAACAGTCGCTGCAAGATGGTATTTTACCTTGTGATTGGCGAGTGGGGAAGGTGGTTCCAATTCCGAAAGGTGGCGATAAGTATTCCCCTAACAACTATCGTCCCATTTCATTAACCAGCATACCATGTAAACTTCTGGAACACGTTATCTTTTCCCAACTCGTGCATTTCCTAGAGTCGAATAATTTTTTCACCGAAGCACAGCACGGATTTCGTAAATCATTATCTTGTGATACTCAGCTCCTATCCTTCACTCATGACATTCATTCTATTCTTGACCGAGGCTCCCAGGTGGACTGCATTTTCTTAGATTTCGCCAAGGCATTCGATAAGGTGTGTCACGAGCTATTACTGCTAAAACTTTCAAAACTTAACATTGACCCTAACGTTCTCGCATGGATTCGGTCTTTTCTAAATAACCGTTCACAATTTGTAACAATTAACAACGAAAACTCTCCTCCTGTGTCTGTGAATTCTGGAGTTCCTCAAGGTTCGGTTTTAGGCCCACTACTATTTTTAATCTATATTAACGATCTTCCCATAATGTGTCTTCATCCGTTTGTCTCTTCGCCGATGACTGTGTAATTTACCGTGAAATCTGTCACGATTCTGACCTGTCTACACTTCAGTCTGATATTAAATCTGTCTCTCGTTGGTGTGAATTATGGCTAATGAAACTAAACACTAGTAAATGTAAACAGATGAGAGTGTCCCGCAAGCCTAACCACAGTCCCTGTTACCACCTAGATGGCAACCTTTTGGAGCAAGTGGCAGCGTACAAGTACCTTGGTGTTCACTTAACAAATAACCTTTCATGGAAACCCCACATTCAGTATGTTACTACCCGTGCTAACTGCATGTTGGGCTACTTAAAACGCAACTTTTCATTGGCGCCTATTTCACTAAAATTGATCCTCTACAAAACATTAATCAGGCCTAAATTAGAATATGCAGCCTCCATCTGGGATCCCGGTCACGATACTCTAATCACTGCATTGGAATCCGTTCAGAATAGGTCAGCCCGTTTCATTCTTTCCAACTACCATCGTACTGCTAGTGTCACATCAATGAAAAATAGTTTATGTTTACCACTTCTCTCCTTGCGACGTAAAATTTCACGCCTATGTCTATTTCATAAAATGTATTTTCATAACCCTCTCCTACGCAATCGGATGATTACTCCCCCCTTTTACATTTCATCCCGTCTTGACCATCAGCATAAAGTTGGAGTTCCAAGTTCGTTTACCACAACATTTCAATCTTCTTTTTTACCCCGCACAGCCGAGGAATGGAACCACCTCCCCGCTTTGATTGCTACTATAACTGATACTAACCTGTTTAGAAATTCCATCACTAGCTATTTTAGCAGTGACCCATGACCTATTATTATTTTTTTTTTGTTTGTTGTATATTTAATATTGTTGACTTGTTACTATATTACTATCTTTGTTTCATGTATGTGCTCTCCCCCTCTGTAATGCCTTCGGGCCCTGAGGGTACTTTCAATAAAATAAATAAATATAGCCAGTCTGGAACGACTGCTGACGTCTTTAAAGAGCGTCGCGCGGTAATGATTTCACGAACAGCACGACCTTCCTCCAGATTGAAACGGGCAGGGAGAGTTTGATAGCACAGCTGTTGCGACTAAATCAGAATGCATCTTCGTAGGCGTCAAAAAAGTAACTGAACAAGGTTACAAGTTACTAAAAGAAGCACCGAATATATAAAGCGCAAAAGGGTCAGACTTCGTCTGTCCCTCTGCGCTTTATACATATAATCAGTATGTTGAACCAACAAGTAAAGACAGGCAGTTCACTTGCAAAAGTTAATTTTAACTTGCGAAATATTTGGTTACTGAAATTAATATTATTTACCCGTTACTTACTTCACAGCTCTGTGCGTCCGCTGCACCTCCTGCGAAGAGGTAAATCGAACAGAGACACTGAGTAAATACGGCTCATTTAATCCCCCCCCCCAAAAAAAAAAAAAAAAAAAGTGCACACGTCGATTGATAGATGAAAAAAGAGCGCACGCGCACGCAATACTCATTCTATAAAAAAAGAAAAGAAGGTCACTCGCCAGACACAAAACTGAGACTGACGAGCGGAAATGAGCTCGAAACACTTACGCAATACTACTTTCTTGATGTTCACGCACATCTGCGAAAAAGCAAACGCAGACAAGGAAGTGAAAAAAAAAAAAAAAACATAAAGAAGGTTTCGCGCCATTGTAAGAATTGTCTGCAACGCAGCTGGCGGAATGACAGGTATGGAACAAAAAACAAGAGCGGCGAAACCTTGCGCGAACACAATAAACGTGCGACGGAATAGAAGAAAACTCGGGTCGTGCCGGCCCGAGCAATTTCTAAGACATAGACGTTGTTTACGAGCAGTGTAAAAACATGGGTCTTAAGATCTTGGCCCTACTTCGCACACGCTCATGTCAGGCTGCCTTTTTACGGAAAACCGAAATTTCGGTCTCCAGCATTCGCTCTGCTCTGAAGTGGAAAGAGGTGGGAGGAGCTTCCCCTGAACTCCTAACCTAAATGCGCGGCACTGGTTAACAATGTTTTAACCTTCACAACGTTTGCTGACCAACACGCGGCCCTGACGTCACGCAGCTGCGGTGGCGTTGTCGACGGCACTGCGCATGCGCAGACGATTCACTTCACGCGAATTCGGTTTCTGCGCAAGCGCAGTGCCCACACCTGGTGCGGGCAAACGCGGGCTGGTTTGGAAACAGCGTGCCAATCTATACGCCGTCTTTTTTTCTTCGTTTGCTTTTGCGTTATGTTGAATACCGAGCGCCTCCTGGCGTACATCGGGTTCTGCTGCCATGCTGGGTCGTGGCGAAAGCCGACCTGGGTGCGCCGCTGTATGTTCTGCGGCCGTGCTGGATTGGGGGAAATCTGTGCTTGGGTCGTTGCTGGTGCGTCTTACGTGACGTCATGTACCGCGAGACGCCCGTTAAAGGCCTTTTTATCCATATTTACAAGCAGGCACTGTGAAAAAAAAAAAAATTTTTTTTTTTGGTTGGGATTATGGCATTTACCGCGGCGCTAGCGATGGGAACAGCAGTGGCAGCAATCGGGAAGCATTGATTTTGCGCTTCACTTGAAGCTTTCGCGGTTGACACAGAAGCAAGTTCATCCAAATTTTTTTTTTCTTGTTCCGCGTGCGCCAGAGGTAAATATGATGTGCATAACAGGGGGACGCCGCAAACAAAACACGGGATGGCGGGACCCCAAGGTCTTCACGGCGTGGGACACGCACTTCTGTAATGCTGCGGCTCTTTTGAATAGGAATAAATATTATTATTACTACCACTATCAAACTAAAGGGAACAAACAGAGACAGCTTCGGCTTGCTCGCACGGTTTTTATTGATGGTTTTATTTTGGTTTTTTTTTTTTATTAGGTCTTATGTTTATAAAGGATTTATTCGAAGATGGCGAATCGCCCAGTGTGTCACTTTCCGACAATTGCGAAGAGCTGCTTCGACGTGAACCTGCTGCGAACGCCAGTCGATGAGTGGTTCAGTCGTTTGAAATTTCTGCATGAGCTTGCTCCGGTATTAGAAATTTAGGTTCTACTTATAATAAAAGGTAAATCGGTGGAAATATACGATTTTGTCGCTCTACAAAGACGCATGTTGTATACTTATTCACATAAAAAATGATACCCATGAGTGTCACGGCGGTCAACTTAACTTACCGGTTCTCTGCAATATTGCAGGAAATCGCGATCCAGAAAAACTCATAAAACTAACATTTACACGAATTCCACCACTGCCCGGTTGTGTGAATAACTCTTCAGCTACTAAGCGATGTATAATCATCAAGTCATGTCAACACTGTGCCACGATCAAGACAGAAACGTGAAGGTTAAATGTAGCGCCCTTTATTTTCCAAATTAAGCCAGACAAAATCTGATATGGCCAAAGAGAGCCCTCAATATTATAAAATTACCGGTTTTAACGTGCTTTTTCTTCTTTTTTTTTTTTTGTTTGACAGAAAGCCGGCAATATCTCCCCTGAAGAGTCATAAAAATTCAAATATGTATCTTAGTGACACGGATAGAGAGGAGAAATGAAGGAGGAGTGTGTTTTGAGTCGCGCTGGATGTTTACTTATGAACTTTCCTGAGCTCGGCAGTCAAGCTAAATTTAGCCGGGATTCATAAATGTATCCAGATCGGCTTGGTTGAGACCGTGTTCACGCATGAGAATGACGCCGACGTAACTTTGCTGAAGGAGAAAATGCAAGCGTACAAGTCCTGCGGTCAATTACACGATGCGTGGGCGAGACAAAACGGACAAATGGTTACTGCTGAGTGCTGCTGCGGGGTAGAAACGGTAGAACTCGGTGCGCATTCCTTTCAAGACCTGTTGCGAACACGGTTGATAGGATGGTGATGGGCAAAAATTTTCGATTCTAACGCAACCTACTGAACCCGGAGATCCTGATCACGTAAGAGGCGATAAAGCGCAAAAACTTTAAAGCCGCTCTCGCCTTGGCGGCGCCCGCGGACGAAAGCTCCTGACAGACTATTTGACGATTTCGGTTGTTTTTCCTATACGGTACATATTAGAGCAAAGGTGCCCCAATAATCGTTAACATCAAATATAAAAAAAAAGAGGAAAAACTTGGCAAGCACACAAGTGCATTCAGCGGGCTCATCCGAGTCCTTTTCCGGTTTACCCGGAGCGAAGCGAGGAGGAAAGCGCGCGGCAGCTCTTTCCCATCTCTCTCGGAATCGTTAGCCGCCTCGCAGAAACAGGAAACACATAGCGGGTGGTACTACATTTGAAGTATTGGCACAGCTAAGATGTAGAATGCAGCCCCGTACCAATCTTCCAACTTGAAACCACAAGTTTACTACAGGAAAACCCACGACTGGGCCCCTCATACATCCCTCGATTTGTTTCTTTCGGGTCCTTTTGGACACGAGGGTCGCGTCAACGTTCGGCGTAAACTCGGATCCAATCGCACGCTGCGTGTCCAAGCAATGGCGACCGCCACTGTTGCTTGATGGGCTTTTGAAAAGGGTATATCTATTAAGGGGCAGCTCCGGCCGAAAACAAAACCAAAATAAATGACTGGTATAATTTTTCGTGCCACTAAAGTGACACGAAATATGACCACAGCCGAAATATTACATCAACTCCACTGAAAACCGATTTCAAAGATGCGACCGGCTGCTTTTTAGCGGGTTAGCTTTTAGTCGAAGAACACTGGCCGCAGCACCCCCGTGACGTCACGTCACGGCCGTACAACTGATTATCAGTCTTGCCATCAGCAGGTAGTTTCGGTTTCGCCGTAGACGCCCGAAACCAAACTTTGAGCCGTGATATTCATAAAACTACCTACACACAATATCGAGAAGAAAAAAAAAATATACATTCGAATTCAGGGAGACTGACTGAGCTGAAAACAGTCCACCTCAAATTCGAAAATAGTGACCGGAGTTGCCCTTTACGGACCCGCAGTCGTGGAGTTTCTACCGGACGTACCGGAGGCCAGCGCGGGGTGCAGATTGGGCCCGAGTGCCGCGCCGCGTTCGGCCAGGCCTCGTTGCCCAATCAGCGATAGCACGAGCCCTGGCCGAACGCTTATGCAGCACTCGCGTCCAATCCGTGACCCGCGCTGGCCCCCGCTAGATGGCGTAGAAACTCCACGACTACGCGTCTGGCACCTAGGAGGTGCCCAGCCGTATGTTGCATGTTGCACGCATGCAACATTTCGTGTTGCACGCATGCAACATGTACTTACATGCGTGCAACTTGCATGTTGCACGCATGCAACATTTCGAAATGTTGCACGCATGCAACATTTCGTGCAACAGCTGCGCATGTTGCACGAAATATGAGACGCCGCGCATGCGTCCACAGCCCAGCGGCTCGGAATTTTTCCCCTGGGTGATAAGAAAGGCGTATTGAAAGCCCCCTCAAAGACGGGTACCTCTCTCTCATTATTACGCAAGAAAACAGCGCAATCAACATTCCGGAAGACAGCCCACTTCCCGAGTACCTCATGATTATAAAAGGCAGTGCAGTGAGAGAGTCTCCGAGCGTCACCGCTCATGCACGCGGCATTTCTGCACCGCGGTTCCACGCAGAGGGCTTCCGGTGCTGCTCTTATCTGGGTGCTTTAGTCCCACTCTCCCCGACGTTATCACGACGAGACGCCCCAATCTTGACACCTCGACTCCTCGGGCGGGGCGGCGTTTAGGTAAACCGGCCCTCACCCAGCGCGGATCGGCGGTTTAAGGGCGATTCCCACACTTGCGTCGAGTCCGACCGAGGGAAACGACAACGGCTTGCGACGTACGGGTTGCCATGGCGACACTTACGACTAGCCAATTGGGGAGGCGCGGTGCTGTACGACGAGATGCAGCGCAACGCGGTCAACTCAAATGTGTGAACCGGCCTTTAGGAAGTTTTCGTAGATCGTTCTTCCGTCCCCGCTACGAGATCCGGAACCCTGGAGTCAAGGCCAGCGGCGCGCACGCGCAAGAGGCGTCTTCGTTGCGGAAAGCGGGAAAAACTGTCTACGAAAACTGATGATAACGCAATTAATGCAAAGGTGCCAGCGTTATTCTTGTCCAGCTCGCTTGCACTTTTGCATTCATCGCATTATCATCATAACCTTAAAATGCAGGCCGTTCATCCTTGTTGCTGTTAGACTGGCGGCAGCTGTTAAAAGTTAAAACCCGTTCACCCCGCTGACGTCTAACTCCTGGTTAGCTCAGTTGGTAGGGCGCTCCACAGGAAATGGAGAGGTACCTGGTTCCATACCAGGACCAGGCGGATTTTTTTCAGCCGCGCACCAATCACTCAGTTGTGTTTGGAAATTTGTGTTTTCCATTTGTTCCCCTTCTCCAGGGATTATTATCGTCATTCTACACAAGCTCCCTATTGTCGGCGCCAAACCCGCACGCGTTTTTGTCGGCCCAAATCCAACAGCACCCAACACACGTTCCCATTCCTCATCGCGTCAGAGATACGGAGTTACGTAGAAGAAAAGCTGGAACGCAACAGCGTACAGAGCAATAAAAAGAACGACAAAGCGAGGGCATTATAATCGCGATGAGCCTTCCCGGTGTGAATGGGCGCTATTCTTAGCGCGTCACCGAAAGAAAAACTCGTTCTTGACATCTCTGAGGGAGAGGGAAGGGGGAAAAAGATGTCTCGCGCAGACGTTCACCGCGGCGCGTCAGGCACATTAATTGTGCGACGCCTGGCCGCGCGCCACTGACTTGGACAACGACGTCGATGTCTGCGAAGAAACGCCATTGTCGAGTGGGCTCCCGTAAACGCTCGGACATATGCTACTCTCGCCGGACTCGCCGCAGACATCGCTTCCACATAACATAAAATGTAGCAGAGCCATAGCATTACTAAAGCATCCCTGCGCGTCTGCTTCCCAGCAGAGCGAGTCGAGAGTCAATACGGCCTGCAAGTTCCGTCTGCTCTTTGCGCACCTCGTGCGTTTGTTTACCCCCATGGCAGGGTGGCCAGTTCCGCTTATTAAAAGCGGATTTGGGCTTCTTTTTTCACCGAGTCGCTGGTAGATTTTTCCAGTCGCTTGTCGCGTTTTTTGGGCTTATTCACGTTTTTTCCGCAAATATTGTTATTTTATTGCTTGCCATGCTCATTGACAGCGCGTTTGTCGGCAAAAACGCGAAAAACAGTATGACCGTTTGGCGCCGCGGTTAGGTGGTGCAAGCTACCGTCCGTCACAAAGTACAAAACAATTACTATCCATTCACAAAAGTTTTGGCGCCTTGCCCATCTTGCCAGTCGGTAGTCGCGGTCGTTGTGTCATTGTATTTTGCGAAAAATAGCTTCGAAGTGGTCCAAGTATGGCAAAAGATATTGTGCCAGTCACCGGAGACGATAAAAAAGCAGCGTGCAAGTGCGAGATCCGCGCTCATCATGCCGACCTCGTTCAGCACATGGCAACAAAAAAACACGTGAGGAACTCTCGGCCACTTTCCAGTGCACGTTTGACTACCATGGGCTTCACCAAGTCGTCGCCTCCAAGAACGATACCAGAACTGGAGCTCAAGCTGGCATGTTACTCAGCGTGCCATGCCACTATCCGGCGGATAGTGGCATGGCACGCCGACTTCGTATTTGAGCGAGTTCGCCATCGTATTTGAGCCAGTTCTCTTTCTCATTTTATTATTAATAAACTATTTTCAAGATTGTGTACATTTATTGAACTTCCGCTTGTTTTGGGCTTCTTCATGAAGGTCACGTCGCTTTTTTTCGGCTTGGTTGGGGACTACTATTTGCTTATTCGCTCGGCCGGATCTGGCCACCCTGACCCCCAGCCTCGTGCAAATGACTGCGTGCGCTTGGCTGCCTCGTCATTACGCGTTCTCTATGCTGCCCTTTGATTGGCGTGCTTTTCCTTGCGTTCCGATGCGCGAGAGAGGAATTTCGGAAAACTTGCTCGCCTAAAGCGTTCGACGAGTGCAGTGGGGACAAAGGCTAGTAGCTTTACGGCTACCCACTAATCATTTCAACCAGGCGGCGTTCTGACGTCCCCCTCTCTCGTCTCCGTCTCTCCCTCACTTTCTCGGCGCACAGATGTGAGTCGGCCAGAGCCGTATCACGCCTCCACACCGAGTCAAACAGACGACCAGGGCAGTTGTGTCAGCACCAAGCTTTAAACGTGCACAGCATTCGTCAATGTCAATGTTTTATTCGGACAACACGGAAAAAAAAATTGTCTGGGGGACGTCACAAAAGGCATAGATCTACCCGACGAGACGACCCAGCCCCCCTCCCCCTTCCCCCCAAATCACATCACTCAGCAAAACAGACAATATATTCAGTGTTGCAGAGTCGGAAGTTTCGTCATCACATTAATAACAATGCAAAGATTCACAGTCAATCTTACCGCGTTCCATCACGCGATAGGAGAAGGTCGTTTATTATCCCCCCCCCCCCTCTTTTTTTTTTTTTTTTACAAAACAGTCACACATAAAATGATAAAAAAAAAAAGATCACCTCGTGTAAAATTTAATCTGTCGTCAGCGAAAGAAAGTACACATTCATGTTCTTCCTAAAAATTTGCACTGACACACTTCCTTCGATGATTGTCAAGATATGAGGGTGATCATTTAAAAGGTCGGGTATTTGGTAATTTTCTTTCTGCATGTTTGTGCGTCTTTTTTTTTTTTTTTTATTCTTTAGTATAGCTGGTATTCCGAAAAGTGTATGGATGATCTTTGAAAATATATTTTTTGGAAAAAGTAGTCGGTTCAAACTTGATTTGATTATAAATGACTAGGGCCAATTTCGTTTTGATAACACTTTGAATGGTTAAACTCTGCTGTTCTCTTTATTAAAAAAAAAAAAAAGTGCCGCAAGGTCACTTAGGAACGGAGCATTTTCGACTGAACGAAGAAACCTTCTTGGAGTATGTGCAGGTATTCTATTGGTTTTTGTGGTAGTTCCCCATTCGAGAAGGCAATAACTTAGCCGGGAATGAACTAACGTGTAATAGAACTGTTTTCTTTTTTTTATATATATATATAATAAGGCAGTACACGTTTAAGTCTATCGATGGCTCCTATCGATCGTGATGATATCCGTTCTCACTCTGTCGATATTAAAAGACCAATTCAAATTTTCGTGAAATGATACCCCGAAGAACCTATGTAATTTTAAACGTTCAATAATTTAACAGTGAAACTGAATTTGAATTTCCCGTTGAATACATTTGTTACGTGAACAAAAAAAAAATATATATTATACTATTTTTCTCTTTTGTTTCGTATTTAATTCTAGTTTGTTTGCACTGAGCCAAATTATAGATTTGCCAGTCAATGAATTGGTTTGTCGCTCAAGCGTTTAAGTGTTTTCCAGCAAAAATATGTTCGCGTCATCCGCATATAGAATTATATCTGGCGTAAGGGGCCCTGTTTACAATGCCATTTACGTGTTTTAAAAATAAAAGCGGGCTTAGAATGGACCCCTGCGGGACACCGTATTTTATTTGACCAAGGTTAAACTTTGCGTGAGTAATATCTCTATATTGTAAACGATTTGTTAAATAACTTTTTATTATATTAAGAGATTTTCCTCGGATTCCATACTTCGATAGTTTACCGAACAGTATGTCATGCTTGATCGAATCGAAAGCTCCTTTTTTAAAGTCAAGAAACACTCCTACTATATACAACTTCTGCTCAAAATTGTAAATTATTTTATGTTTATTGTTTAGCAGTGCAAAGCTAATTCAGCCGACTTTTGCTTCGGAAAGTCGTACTGTTCTTTCACTATAGCATTTGCTTGTTTAAAGTAATTTAAAAAACGCATATTGATCGCTTGCTCAATGGGTTTTGAAAAAAAAAAAAAAAAAAATTGGTAGGACAGAAATTGGCCTATAATTGTTTAGGCCATTTTGATCACCTCCTTTATGTATTACTGACACCCTCGCAATTTCTAATTTATCGGGAAATATACCACTGCTCAGGATTAGACTACATACACGTGCGAGTGGGTGACTAATGAGATGGGCAACTGATTCTACAGGCTCAGCTTTTATGCTACCTTCACCGCAAGGACTACTATTCTTCAGTTCAAGCAATAAGTTGCATATCTCCGATTCTATAGTATGAAAAAAAAAAAAAAACTTTCAGTGTTAGATACAATGTAAGATTTGTAGTTGGAACCACTCATGGCACTATTATTTGCAGCACCAGATACCAAAAAGTGGGCATTGAATGTTTCGGCTAGTATAGTCCCGGCGCAATGCATCCCTTCAACTGTAAGCTCAACAATACTGCTTTCGTTTTTTTGATAGGAGGTTATTTACCGTTTTCAACACTTTCCTATGATCATTAAAATGTTTGAAAACTTTTTTTAATAATAGGTAGTTCGTGTTCGTTGAATTTCAGAGCCTGGTTGATTTCTTATTGTCTTAAATTCAACTAGATAGTCCGGACGTCTTGTTTTTATAAAAAAAAGTGCGTACATCTTATCACGTTGTTTCAAATGTTTTTCAGAAGTGTGGCATCAATCCAAAGCTTTCTTGTTCTTTCTGAATTACACTTGAGGAAAGGCTTTCTCAAAAAGCTATTTTTTATTGCGTTGGAAACAGGTTCTATGCTCGAATGGGGTTGACCAACTGAAGAACGTCATTCCCAGTTTGTTTCTTCCACTAACCTTTGGAACAACATGATTTTAGCCCCAGTAATGGGTCTGTACGTAATGGGGGTGTATCTCGAGGGCCGTTTCTAAAGCGTCGAATGAGGCGCGAAAAACAGAAAAATAGGCAAGTGGTCACTGAGATCCGTTACCAGTACACGCTTCCGATTTGGCAGTTCGTAAAAACAAAAAACAAACAAAAAAAAAAACAAGTCCTGCAATATCTGTGACACATCAGTGACCCTGGTCGGTACAGGAATTCCAGTCTCATAACCAAGGAATAAAATAGAGCGAGAAGTTTTTGCCTGGCTGCGTCTACCGCAAATCATTGTATGCATACCGATTCGAGAACAATATTCTAGCACACTTGCAATAAAATCTAGAAACATAGTTACTGTACCAGAGGAGGCCTATAGACGACGACAAATAATAAGGCACTCGCACACGTCATCACAAGCGATTCATAGTGTGGGCTTATCTTCGATTATTCTGAAATGAACATGTAGGTCATACTTTACATATCCTCCTCCTCTCATACTGTTTCCGAGATACCGATGTGCTTCTATACTCCTGAAAGCGAGCAATGCCAATCATTTAAAAACCAGGTTTCAGTGAAGGCTAATACATGAAATTCATGGTCTAACTCGTGTGAAAACATGTCGACAAATTCTTGTTAATTTTTTTTTATTTTTTTTTTAACTGCGCGCATTCAAATGTAGCGAAGAAATTTTTTTTTTTTTTTTTTTTTTTTTTTTTATCACGCATAGAATTACAGTGCTAGAAGGATTCAGAGTCGTGATAACAGGGCCAGCCTCGAGGATTTTATGTGCGTAGCCTCGATGACGTCACGTGAGTGTGGGGTCACGTGCCCTTAAGACGTTACCCGGCACCATGACGTTATGTGACACTGTGACGGCTTTATATATACACAAAATTCTTGCAATGTGCCTACGGCATCCTTTTCCCGTCAAACCTGTTTAAAAAAAAAATGTTTTTTTTTTGTTTGTTTTTTGCCCTTTGCATATGTCCTCCGGTGGTTTTTCGTGGTCCCCAATTTGCCTGAAAATCTGCTAAACACACATATGAAGATCGCTGAAATAGTATCCCGAATATTAGGCTTATATATATATATATTATTGTTTTTTTGCGAAGTTATTGAACTTGCAATTTTGGTTCTCACCGTGTTTTTTAAACTGAAAGTCTCTGCTGACAACAATGAAAAAGTGACGTCAGCGAAAGGCAGGGGTTCACACTTTGGACTTTGTTCCCAACTGATTACAAGCGGATTCATGGTGCCAAATTAACGCTTTGGAAGCTTGCTCCAGTACCCGCGGACCAGCACGGAACAAATGCTCGTCATAGTCAATTTTTCACACTGCTTGCTCGACTGACAAGCCTACCTTCCACTGACGTCACGGCACTGAAAAGTGCGGGTATACTTTTCAATCTTGATTATGGCATCATTTTCACCTGCCGATTTCACAATAACTATTATGAATGTCGCGATACTAAATAGCCTCCCGGAAAGGGTAAACACCGGGGATTCAGAAAATTCATTAGGTAGTGCAGCTAAAAAAATCGCCGGAGTCCAGACGCAGCCGACGCACGAGGGACTAATCAAGCACCGTCAAAAACGCAAGTCACAAGGTTTTTTCTGTTTATGATTGGCACTGCGATGACACAACACGCACAGAAAAATGACGAACAGCATGACGGTGCTCTTTCGCACATATCGTACATTTCCCCTTCTACCTGGTCATATTTTTTACTCCACGTATTAATCAGACCAAGATCTGTACTGATTATTTCGGATAAGCGACACGCACAAGAACAGGTTTCAACAGTCGTTTTCGTTGCGACACGAAGGACCATGCGTCGGCCCAAAGCGACCGCGACAAATCCCGAAATTAAAGTGGACAAACTGAAACAAGACGACACTGCGAGAACTGTGCTGTAACTTGAAGTTTTCCCATGAGGAAAACTTCAAGTTACAACCTTTCAATAGTCCAATCGCACGTTTTTTTTTTTTATTTGCGGTCATTTCCAAAGAGATAATCAACCCCCCGAGATAGTTACGAGCTGAAAACTGGTGCGTGCGCCTCGTTTCCTGAAAAACGCACTCTCAATTCAAGCGACAATGGAAACGACTCTAACGTCCTTTTGTCTTTTGTTGGTGCCACGCTACGGCAGAATAGTCGCCTCGAACTTGTTTCCCAAGGGCGGTATCGCGGTAATCAGCTGTAATCAGCTGCGCACAAGACAGGTTGTGATTCCCATTTCGGTCACGGAAAAGCCTTTAGCGCGCGCCCTCAATGGAGAAAAAGGCACTCCATCGGCGACAACCCCTCCCATAGGGTTCTGTAGGCAGGTCAGGATCACTTTAGCTCGCAGTAAAGCACTGCACGCGCCTACTTTTTTAGGCCCGGCCCGGCCCGGGCCCGCTGGCTCTTAAGTCTTACTCGACCCGGAACCGGCCCCAAGGTATGCCTACCAGATCAGGCCTGGCTCGGGTCCGGCCCGGTAAGAAACCAAAGCGTGTGCCTCGTCTCTTAAAATTCAAAGCTGCCCTGGGAAGGTGTTGGTGCATTTGATTCGCTCAGCCTAATTTGCATGAAAGAAGCTGTCATATTGCAGTCACGTGGTGAACCTTCGAAAGCGTATACATGAATATGAAATACATTATCATAGCTTATCTTTTGTAGCCAGAGGGCTTTTTTTTTTTTCTTCAGGAGTGCGAAAAGGAAAAGAATAGACAATCGTACCGTCCCCTGTGACCGGATTGCCCTCGTTTTCTTGCCTGCTGGCCGCTGCCCCACTATGCTGATGGAATCCCCAGGATTATTCTCAGCATCTTCTAGTGGGCTTTCTTAGTAGAATACAGCTTTCTTAATTACCCTTCATTTATTTTTCCATTCATTATGTTTAAATTTCGATGTCCTTCTTTGTACGGAGACATGGGACCCTCAAGATGTAGAACCTCCTGGTTTTGCTGGTTATAAATGTGCGAGCTTGGGAAGAAAAAATAAAAGAGGATGTGGTGTTTCCATTTACCTTTGTGATGATATATCATGGTATGTACTTGAGTTTTCTATGATCACCACAGATGTAGAGTGTCTTGTCGTTCATGCTGGAAGCGTCCTTATTGGTGTTGTGTATAGGCCCCCCGCGGGAAGTAAGTCTGTTTCTTTCGATTTTTGAAGACCTTCTTGATTTCCTCGGTTCGACTGCTAAACCATTTTTTGTTATGGGCGACGTAAATATAGATCTACTTGGAAATGAAAGTGACCTTATTGAAATAAAAATTGTCTTGGCTGCTTGTGGGTGTATAAATACGGTGACACTGCCTACCAGAGTGACTTCCGAACGTTGTAGCTCTATCGATGTTTGTATAACAAATCTAAACACTAATGAGGTCTCATCAGGTGTTTTCGAACATGATCTCAGCGACCACTTACCTATTTTTTTGTCTCTCGACTCTTCATAGAAAGATAGGTGCCACTTACAATGAAACTTTCAGTTACAGGAAAATAGATGAAAACTCGTTGAGAAGGTTTCGCGACTACATTTCTGTCACGGACTGGAACAGTGATTATTTAGAAGAGAACCCGAACTTTGCGTACGCCAGTTTCCTAAAACAATTTCGGCATTGTTACGACAGAGCTTTCCCGCTGAGACAAATTAATAAACGGAGAAATAAATTTCGCAAACCTTGAATGACTCCCGATTTATACATACGCGTTAAAGAAAAAAATAAAATGTATCACGACTTTCTTAAGTGTAGAGACCAAGATCTTCTTGCTGCATTCAAGAAATATAGAAACAAACTAACCTCTGATTTAAAAAAATGCCAAACAAGAATACTACAAACACCTGTTTTATCTCGTTCAGGGTGACCCCAAAAAGATATGGGAAGCCGTAAACACCTTAACAAATAAGCATAGTCATTCCCGGGATATAAATCACGGGATTATTGATGGGAATCATGTGAGCGGTATAGAACTATGTAATTCGATGAACGAGTATTTCTTAAATGTTGGTGCACCTTTAGAATCCGACAATGAGCCCTTACACGGCGGCATGATGACCACATATTCTATAGTCAATTCGATAATGTTATCGCCAACCACCCCACAAGAAGTAGAAGGCCTTATAAATAAGATAAAAAAATAATGTAGCCCCTGGCGTAGATGGAATAAAACCCGCTCCCATTAAATATGTTTCTCAAGTTATAAGTAACATCTTATCCCATATCATTAATTGTACTCTGGAATCGGGTATATTCCCAGACCCCCTAAAAATTGCTAAATATTTGAGGGAGTTATACAAAGCCGATTATATCAGTTTTTTATAAAGCATGATGTCATAAACAAATCTCAGTATGGCTTCCAAAAGGGCAAATCATCAGAGCAGGCACTTGTTGAGACAAAATATAAAATAATATACAACATGGGAAATAAATTATACACACTGGGAGTTTTTTTAGACTTTAAAAAAGCTTTCGACACGATTCAACACCAAATGTTGCTAAATAAACTTCAACTGTACGGAATACGAGGAGTAGCTTTGGCTTTAGAAAAACATTATCTAACAAATCGCCTTCAATTCGTCAAAGTTAACAACTCTGTCTCAACCACGTTGGAAGTAAAATATGGTGTCCCCCAAGGTTCTATCCTAGGCCCCTTATTGTTCCTCCTTTATATAAATGACATTACTGCGAGTCTTAGATCTCCAGAACTGATTATATACGCAGATGATACCAACGGATATTTTTTCTCTGCCTCCAAAGCATCCTTAGAATCATAGCAAATAGCTATCTCGCTGAACTAGCAGTGGCTCCATAAAAATAAACTGCAACTAAATTCTAAGAAAATCAAGTATATAATTTTTGCTCCAATAAACAAACATGATAATACTCCAATAACTCTATATTTCGAAAACACAATTATAGAGCAAGTCCCCGAACAAAAACTTTTAGGCGTTTGGTTTAACCAGGAGCTTAGCTGGAATGCCCATGTAAATAAGTTGACTGCCGAGCTTTCTCAGGCAGTTGGATGTTTGTATAAAATAAGAAACCTGATCCCTACATGGTTAAAAAAACAACTATATTACTCTCTTTTTTACTCAAAGTTAGACTACTGTATTTTAGTATGGGGTACAACAACGCTCACAAACTACAATAAGATTCTTAAATTACAGAAGAAAATTTTGCGGTTATTTGAAAGCTACACTGGAAACATGCAAGACCTTCCAACTGAGCCACTTTTTTAGAAAACACGGTATACTCAAGGCTAACCAAATTTATGATTTTAAGTTAATGCAACTAATCAAAACTGAGAAACTTTATGAAACTACAAGTGATGTAGTGCTTAGATACACCTTTCGGCACTCTTTAAGACGACCTCCACAGATTCGAACAAATTACGGAAAGCAAACTAAAGATTATCAAGTGACCAAATTATTAAATTCAATTGGGACCTTCCTGGATTTTAATAACTCCTTTTCTAAATTTAAGAAAGAGCTGAGGAAACTTTTGGTGGGCAGTGACACTGTTTTATAGCCATTTTTATACATGTACAAATTGATGGTTTTTGTCTCTGAACTTGTGAAAAAGTTTTTTTCATAATCTATATCACTAGTTGCGATCCTCTCTTGATGATGTATTATAAAGCCAGGACAGTATTTGCATCGCTAATGTTTACAGCTGCACGAGTGTATAGTATACTGTGTACCGTATGTACGAACTGCAAAGGGGACAGAGACCTTCGTCAGGCATTTTCTGCCTTTAGTCTCTGTTCCCCTTTCGGTTGATCCGAAAGAAATAAAGACTTCAATTTATTTCTAAGAATTTTTTAGCGGCGTCGTAGCGTTCGGCTTGTTCGTTTCTTACAAATCCAAACAATCAATGCGTTAGAATTTTCTTCTCAACGTTTTAGAAAGTGTGCTACCCGGAGGCCGGACCGGGCCCGGGTTTGCCAGGCCCCGTGCAGAGCTCTATGTCGTACTTCATGGCTATCCTGTTTCAGCACGTGTTTCTTCCACGTGATTTTTCCGTGAGATTTTGCGCCCGCAATGTCCGTGTGATGTGTTCCGAAGCTTTGATTCTTAAGCCGCCTCAGGAGGCCTTCGCCAAAGGCTCTTTAGGAGTCAGGCGCGACAAATCGTGCTGAAAGTGTATGGATTTGGAAAGAGAACGACCAGTATATGCCAGCATGTCGTGACATTATTGAACCATACTTCGCATCGTGCTCCACTTAAAGGGGCCCTCCAACAGTATTTGAGCGTCTACTTTTTTTTTTTGCGGTTTCTCCACGCTAGTGGTCCCGGAAACCCAGTGGACAACGGAAGAGTTTAAAAATATTAGCGCATCATATTTTAATTTGACAACTCGGAAACACCTCCTCCGACGGTGGCGCCGCGAGGTGCCGAATGCGCGCGCATAACGGCGCTCCCTTTCACTATACGTCACATTCACTGGGTTTCGTGATTGGCGAGAGCCATCTCCAAGAAATTTTGAAGCGGAAAAAAGTATATCACACGTTAACCGTCATTATTTCTCTAAAAAGTCGTTTTTATCGAGCTAATAAAGTTGCAAATTAAAGTTCAAAAAGGGGCGAAAACAACGCCTCGTCGCTCATGCGCGCCTCCCAGCGGCGGAGTACCTCCTTCTCGCCGAGGTGGCTCCGGTGGCGGAGTTGGCGGAGTTGCGGGAGACGGACTCGTCGCGGCGCTTGCGTGGTGTGTCCTCGTACGGCGCGACGCCCAGCTCCGCACTCCTTTTTAAGAATTCGGCGCTCAAAATCCGATAAGCCCGGTAAATTCAACGATGATGGCAACCCGATTCCAAAGCTACGATGGTTGCAGCGAGGCCTAATGGCCGACCGGGCCGACGGGCTATCAACCAAACTCGCGTCCAATTGGCCAACCGCTTTGCTCCAATCGCTAAACTGTTTCATTTTACGTCATGAAGCGCAATGTTTTGCTTATTTAAAGTTGTTTTCTGCAATATTTAATTTGCTAATAACTCACAAAATATTGCGAATTTCTGTAATATTTTTTTTTCCTCGGTGTTCCTGCTTTAATGGAGCTCCGTTTCAGCCCGAACTTCATACCAGTAAAAAATTGTTGGTGGGCCCCTTTAACTTGTACAAACATCAGGCGTGGATGCACTTCGTACCGTTTCGCGACGTGTCCCTTTCATAGCTGTAGCAGACGACACAGTCGATGTCGCAGACAAAATCGCCTTTTTCAGCTTTTGAGCGCGTGCGCCGCGCGCCCGAGTGACACCAAAAGTGGAGGCGGGATCATGTGACCTAATGGCGGTGTTCGGTTGGCCGCACGTATACCAGCGGCTGCGGTCGGACGCGTGCTGAAACGAAGTATGGTTCCCCTTCTTTCTTGCGCGCACTAGCAATAAGGAGTATTCACTGGGCGCCATATTTGTGGGTGATGTCTAGAGCGCATGCTCTGAACGAGCCCACATTAATAGGCTGCTAAGACCGGCAATCTTGAGGGTGCGGAATGCACGTTACAAAAGAACTGTGGAAGCTCGCCATCAGCACGCGCTCAACAGCCGTGCACACAGCTATGGCCGCCAGTGAATACTTCATATAGACCTTTTCTGTGTACCCTCGTCCCCAGCCACCTAATAGGCGTATCCGGTATGGGCGACGAAAAAGTACTAAAACGTTTCAACCTGTAGCTAGTAAAAAAATAAGGGGGAGGTAAAACGATAATGTGTGACGGTTACGCTTATATCCTAAGTGTCTTCTACTGGCGTGGCGAAGGCAAAACAATGTTTTCGCCCATACTGGAAGCAACGACAATTCAAGATGGCGGCGCCCTTGAAGAACGGGTCTATACACAGAAGAAGATCGCTTAAGTGTTTCAGCGGGTTCCGGAAGAAATGTCTCCGGAAAAAAACGTCCCGGAAAAAAAGGCCCCAGGTGGAAAGTAGGAAAAAATGTCCCCGAACGGACATCTTTTCCACTGCCGTACGATCTGCTCTTGACTTTTGGGTATGAATCTAGAGTGTGTCATTTCTTTCCTGATTTTGTAACATTGCATCTCAACTGTTTTTGTTTGTTTTTCATTGTGACAAACATATAGAACACTTCCAGCCAAAACCAAATTATTGTATTTGGGGAAATTTGAGAGCTACTTGTGTACCATTACCAAATAGGTAGAAGGTGCGACACTTAACACGAACAAGCGATCGCTAGTTTTTTTGTTTTTCTTTTTTTCTTATAGAAAGGAAAGGTTAATTGTCATCAAAGTTATTATAGGTAATGAAAGTGCTTATTTGGGGATATAATGCAGACGGTAAAATTCCGTTCCCACTAATACTCTTTCGAAATAAAATATGAAAATACGCCGAAGTCGGGTTCGCGCTAACAGTGTCGCGATGTGTACCTCGCGGAATTTCCTTATTTGTTGGGGCCGTTTTTTCCTACTTGCCACAGGGTGCCTTTCTTCCCAAGGACGTATGACCAGACCACCCCAAGGCCATGAGGATAAGGGAAACCCAGAGATAGAAAATCCCTTGGAGACATGTTTTCCTACTTTCTACCTGGGGCCTTCATTTCCGGGGACATTTTGTCTGGGGACTTTTTTTCCGGGGACATTTTTTCCTACACCCGTTTCAGCAATAGCCCTAGCTCCCAGTTTCAGACAGCAAAAGGACTACAATTAAAGGGGAGGATAATCCTCGTTCACACGTACTGACACTACTTTTCCCACATCTGAAAAACCAAAAAAAGAACTGTTGTCTTTAGACATTATTGATTGTTCCAAACAACGAGTCACTCAGTTTTCCAAGGAGCAGACAAGGAACGGAGTCTCGTGCACTCACGTATCTTGTAATGCAGGTAGTACAATAGAAAGTTAATATATTCTACCTTCCTCCAACCACGGCAGCAAAGTGAAAATTACTGGCCACCACTGCCACGCCGCCGACTATAGGACGTTATCACGTGGCAGTTTCGTTAGCCTCCAGCGTTGCAGTATCCTCAAACCGGGATTATGCAGACACAGCGACGGAGGCCTACAAGAAATATCGGACAAACATAACGGGGACCAAACTCAAAAGAAAATCAGCCTTCGTTGCTTCGCTCGTCTTCGTTCCAAACACCAACCGAAAAGAAACAAGTTTATGCTTCTGTCGTGTGCAATTTCGCCTCTTTTATTCGTGACGAGCGGAAGAGACGGTCTCCCGTTAATGATCCTGCGATCATTCGCGCCATTAACGCCGGTAATCAACGAGACGTAATTTGGGTCATCGATTAACAAAAAAAAAAAAAAGACTTACGAGTCCATCGATTGAATAAGATGGCAGCTAACATTATATCGCTAGAGAGGATTCCAGGAAAATATCACCCCGCATAAAGAACGCAGATAAACGATAATGTGGCAGAAAGATTTGTACCGCAGGTATGCGCTACATCAGGTTGCCTTTAATCGCAGCACGCGATAAGTTTGGCTGATAACACGTAAGTATTTTGTCGAGACTGTTTCCACCCTGCGCCGCAGCATACGTCACGTTAGCAGGCAAAGTGACCCCGTGCAGTGAAATGTCGACGCTAACACGGATTTAAACGGGCCCGAATGCCGAGGCCGGGATAACCGCCTTCGACGACTGCTACGAACTCGACCGCTACGAAGTCAACGCAACTCTCATCGTTTTTAAAGGAGACGGCCCGCGTCGGTCGTCTGCAAAGCGGTCGTAGATAGAAACAAATCATCGCGGCGTTTTTTCCGGCCTCCGAGAAGCAGGAGCGAGCCGAACAGCACGTAAAAGCCTGTTCAGGCTCGGAGCGGACACGCGCGTTTGATCGAAGTGCTGGATTCGCGCTGTTGGACCGCGTCTTGGTAAGCGCTTCGGCACCGATCTTTTATGATTGCAACTCGATGTTGACGTGACACTCGGCAAAGAAAGGTTGGACCTGCATCGCGTAGCTCGCACGAAGTGTTATAGCTCGACAGTGACGCACCGTTGTGTCAGAATAAAAATGGCACACTAATAACAAAGTATACACACCTTATGTTATGAATCTATACGGTGTTTATTTGAGCTCTATATCACCCAAAACAAGGAGATAGAATCGATGAGAGCCCCTTTTCGACGACAGCGTTCGTCACCGCTGCCTCGGAAAACAGGATGGCAAGGGGAAGAGATTGACCTCTTAAAGGGTAACTGCAAAGAAAAAAAAAAAGTTTTTTTTTTTTTTTTTAACAGCATTTGGACAAGCATGTCAAAAAACAATTTTTCCGCGAGAAAAAAAAATATAGTAATATTTATTGCGTAAAACTGATTTTAGTTTGCGGCTATTTCGTCCGTTTTAAATCGCGCGCCACAAAGTTGGTGTTCCGTGACGTTTAGCACCGATTGGCTGCTATACTCCTCATTGGCTAAGAGATTGATTGACAGCTTAGATCTTGGTTGTTTAAACCTTTGTTATATGTTGTAATTTCCTTTTGAGCGGCATATTTTACGTTTAAAGAATAACCCATGTGATGAGAGTTATTATTCTTTACAAAAGGTTTACAAGACAGGCATTTCCGTTTGGATTCATACCATAATAAACAAAAGCTTCGCCATTCTTTCATGGCCGTCGAAGTCTCTGCTCCCGTCTGTCTCATCTACCTCGACTAGTCGTTTCGCCGAAGTGATCAGTGTTTCGTGCTGACCCAGGTGCTTGAGTGAGACTTCTTGAAGTGAAGTAGTGTGTTTAGCAGCTGTCGCAGGTGTTAGTGATAGGAAGCGACGCGGGGTTTTGGCTTTCATAGCGCGGTTCTTTCGTTTTCCTCTTTGCTTGCTAAGCGTGTTTTTTTTTTTTTTTTCTTTTTTTGCTTGCGCGTGCAAATGCCGACTTTTCGGAGATGTCAGATGAGTGATCCCGACAGCGAGCCTTCCAGCAGCCATGTCGCCCCGAAAGGAATGTTTGGTTGGAGGCAATTGGGCGTTCGCGTAGCGACAAACGTGTCCAGTACGTTCTCGTCATATATCGCTCCGGAGGCCGTCGAGATTCGCACCAGGTGCATCGAACGTTCGCGACTAGACACAGCTGTTACGTAAAAAACAGCCAGGTTATTACGTAATAGCTGTCCGCAGAAGCCTTCGGACGTCCGAATTCTGCATTAGCCGACGATGTTTTTTTCTCGGCTTCCGAACCATCTTACGTAAAGTTGTTTGAATGAATGTGTACTGTTATCGTAAATCTTGGCTTGTGATTGCGGCTTTGTAGATTATCTTATTCGTTTCGCTGGAGAGACGCAAACGTCGGGCATAACAAAATCGGTTGCATATTCCGCGTACCTTGCAAAAGCACTTCCCAGTCACCTTGCGAAAAGCGCGAAACACGGAGTCCGCACCGTCCCGACTTCCCAGTCTTTTACCTACTTTAGAGCAGTTTGTACCTGCTCGCTGCTATACTCTGTTTCACCTTATGATGTACCGCAGGAAAGGCTACAAGCGCGAGCTCCTTGCTCTAGGGCACATCTCGGCGGCACAAGCTCTCGTGCGTTAAGAGCAGCTCCCAACGCTACGAGCTCGCGCTTCTAGCCTTCTCTGCGGTACAACATAAGGTGAAACGGAGTATAGTAGGCATGTCTACTGAAACTGCAACTTGAAACTAGACACAGTGCCAGAGAGCAAAGAGACAAAGTTCGGAAAGCTTGCTCGCCCTCCCCAATTTCTGAACTGGCAAGTGATTGTACCGTAATAAATGCACAACGCCTCTCTCTCTCTCCCCCCCCCCCCCCAAAAAAAAAAAAAAGCACTATGTTCACTACGTAAAAAAATGGTCTCAGTTCATGCATCTGTGGGCAGGTAGGAAATCTTGCCCGATTTTATTCACACCGCACGATGAGCGCAACATGTCGTTGTGCAAACGCAGTCCAACAACACGAAGCATAAAAACGGCAGATTTAGGACAATTCGGAGGTCATTGTTCAATTAAAACGACGTAATTTTGTTGAAAACGCCCGCAGCTTTTTACTCACGGTGTGCGTCGGGAATCCTCCTCATTTTGAAAAGGAACGAAGGAAGATTTACTTTTAAAAACGCCCGCTGCATCCTCTCGGACCAGTTTGACTGGATCAGCTGACGACGACGGGACTGAACCCCTTAAACCTCAACCCACAACCACCAATTTGCGCTCCGTGTTAGTGTGGGTTTCCACCTCCAAGCACCGCACCACACCACACACCACACCACGAACGTTTCAGTTCTTTGTCGCATCGCCGTGTTGCATCAAACAGAACGAGATCGCCGAAGTCAACGCAGCGCTGTCGTGAACCTTGGCTTGTGGTTGCGCACACGTGGACCCTGTGACTCCCTTCGCTTTCAAAGCACACACGACGATTACGAATGATACTTTCAGTCTTCCGGGAACATCACAGGGGCACTTCTCCAGTCACGTCTTCGCTATATGCTCGCAAACCGCGCAGCTTCTCGTATCCCGTCAAACAAAAACAATACCGGCGCCATGTTTAACGTGCGTTGTTGCCAGATCTTACCGGAAGTCGAGACGCTGCGTCGTTCAACTCCGCAGCCAAGTCAACCCATGAGCAAATCCAAGAGTGAGGGGCGGGGCGTACTTCTCCGCGGGGATTGAAAGAGCGGGAGTTTCAAATTTGGAGAGGTTCTGACTCCGACTAAATTATGTCCTGTGGCGTAAATATTGCTAAAAGAAATATATATATATATATATTTTTCTCGCAGAACATTTCTTTTGTGACATGCTTGTCCCAATTAGGCTGTTTAAAAAAAAACATTTTTTTTCTTTGCAGTTACCCTTAATTATAAATTGAGGTCAGCGATCAAACTATTTATACGAGAAAGGTCCACAAGGGTCGCGCAGCAAGACAGCCGGTCGTAGGCAGGCGGTCTTGGCCAAGGACCGTAGGTGCAACGCTGCGTAGGAACAGGCCGGAGTGCCTTGCTGCCGAGCTCGCCGCAGTCGCTTGGTCGGTGGGATCGTTGCCGTTTCAGCATTTCCCGGATGTTTGTTGATCCAGCGTTCATGTCCGTTGTGGTCGGGTTCAAGTACTTCTTTCTTTTTTCTCGCTGCTTGAAGTCGGGACGCGGGAGAATAGCACGCGGAAAAATAAATGTCCGTTGGTCGTCGTGACCAAGTAACTGAGCGACGCCGTCGGCCATATTGATTTGATCGTAATCAAGTGCGTAAGACAGCTTCGGAGCTGTCGTACGATTCCACCGTAACCGGCGCAAAACGTACGATCATTTCGTTTCGCGAATATGAATTTGTTCTTACGTTTTGCCGTACGCACATTTTTGGCTAAGATCATCTCGTGAATCTGGCCTCAGGTCAGTGCCATCGCACGTACAGGCGAAACGATGCTTCGCTCGAAACTTAGACTACGACGTTTGCTGATGAACACGAAAGCCGCCGTCCTTGATAAGCTGAGCTCGAAGAACGCAAACCTGTGCCTTCAGTATGAATCGTGTCAATACGTCACGACGTGCGTAGAGGGCGCGTCCACATGACGCCCTTGCTAACGCTAATGACACCGACACCAACGGACGCCGACAATCGACGGTGTTTCGCATGAAGTAGCACACGCACCCCCGTCTCTACCGCGCAGGGCCCCTTTCCCGCGGGCATTCTCGAGAACAAGACGCTTCCGAGTCCCGAAGAACGCTCTAGAAGCGAGGGCGTTGGTGCCAAGTAGTCTGGCAGGTCTTGATTTTGGAGTCGGCAGGGGTGACTCCCCAGAGATCAGCGAACCGCGCTCCCCTCTCCGATTTCCTGCTCTACAGCCACCCCCGCAAGCTACGCGCGAGCAAGTAGCGCTTTCCTTGCGCCGGTTACGATAAGCTTCCCGCTCGGTCGGCCAAGTTCCTCGTGGCCTCTACGAGCATGCCAACTGATTAATCGCTATCCCGACGGATGGAACCGCAATTCGTTCTCTTCGGGACAACTGACCCAGATATGCCCTTCGAACCCTCTGGGCCAACCGAAAGCGCAAGAAGCGATAGACCAGTCTGAAATTCGCCCACCTTCTCCCGCGCGCCATTACTGTAAACAGAAAAAAAAAAAAAAAAAAAAAAACGCGGATAAGATTATAATTCGTGTTTTCTCGCTCTATACATATTTGAGCGCGATGTATAGAGCCCACGCTCAGAACGAGGTCATATCAATAGCCAGCTAAGACCGGCAATCTTGATGGAATGAACGTTGCAAAAGCACGTGGGACCCGTGCTTAAAGGGGCCCTGCAAGGACTTTTTTACTGGTTTTTAATTTGCACCGAACCTGAGCGCACTGAACGTAATAACTTAGTGAAACTTTTCTTTTCTCGAAACTCGCTTTATTTTAAAAGTTATAGGCAAATTAAAATTACGAAAACAAGCAAAAAATAACCTCCCTCATGACGTCCTTGGTTGCTTGAGTGGCCGTGAACTAGAGGAGGGGTAGTGGGCTCATCGCGAGCTCTCACGGCTGCCGCACTCCGTGTCGACGGCGCGAGAGGGCGCCACTAAAGCATGTTCTGGGTAGGCTGTATGCAGCGGGCAGCCAGAGCGGCTCTCATTGCATTTGCTGCGCGATTAAACACTAATCCGGCATGACACTTCATTGGCCACAAACGACAACAAACACGGGGTAAAGATCAGTTCAGAATGGGAGCCACTTCGCGCTGCCATTACGCGAAACGGCCAAACCGCAAGACAAGGCTTCTCGCCGAAGGCCTTCGGAACGCTCGGAGCCGGTCGGATCCTCCAGTCCATACGACCGCAGCGCCGCCACGTACATCCGGGACCTTTCCGTGTCGGCGCCTGATCCCACTACTCCTTTCTGGTATGCGCCCCCTTTTCCACCGCTTGGTGGCGGGTATGTTGACGAGTCATTTCTTGTTTCCGTACTTTATAAACTGCATTAGTTTCTTTTCTGATCTAAAATACTGAACAAAAACTACTTTTATAAATAACTGAAACGGTTCGCGCCACTTATATTTTGTATTTCGACTAAAAATAAGTTTTTAGCGGTTCTGACCAGTAGTAAGCCCAGGACCAAAGACGTCACGTTTTGCGCGCTTTCGGTACCGCGGGTCGCCCACGTCGGTGGAGGAGGTTTCCGCGTCGTCTGGTTAAAATATGACGCACTGATATTTAGTTACTCTCTCCGTGCCCGCTGGTTTGCCCGAACTTCAAGAGACATGGAAACCGCAAAAAAGGTAGACGCTTAAATATGATTGCAGGGCCCCTTTAACGCCGTCGTGAAATTTGCTGATTTAGGGGTTTTCGATGATGATCGGCAGGTTTGTAACTGGAATCCTATATCTATTTTGACTAATTAAAAAAGTTTAGTTAATTTTCCGACTTATCGAGACGATTTATGATGTACCCCTGGCCGTATAACTCACCTGCGCTGACTACACTAATGTGCCTTTCACTTTTTTACAGCGATAGCTGTTATCTTCCCACCACTGGAAAGTGACGTTCGTTGTTGATGTCGTTGTGGTTGGCAAAAAAAAAAAAAAAAACGTTTGAAACAAAATGTAACAAAACAACATCGTTTGGAACAAAACGGATGTCTATTTTGCTCCGAACGCGACGTCTACGCCCAACGACTTGACCGTGAAGTGTCACATATATCGCTGTGACTCTAATCTGGATTAATAGAGCACTGCTCTTTTTTCTTCTTTTTTATTCTGTTCGCATTAAAATTAAACACCTCGTATAATAAAAACGCGGATAAGGTGAAACGGAGCACTCCTGCCGCAAGGGTGCTTGACAAGGAGCAAATTGTATAAGCTATATTCGAGAGGCAATACGTGTTCAATCTTCTTGCTGCCCGCCGCCACTGCCACACGAATACAAAAGATGGAGTGCTCAAGCGGCAACAGCGGCCGTCGGCGTCATATATATTTCGGTATATTACAGAAACAGCCTTTCGGCTTTCCCGAGTGACCGGCAACCATCGAAACTAAAGGGAAAAATAGCAAAGATGCGTAGCAACAATCCAGCCGGGTTACACAATCCGAAGACTGCCTCCACGAATCGAAATGTCAACGCACCATGAATCAGAGTCAGCGACTACGACTTGGGGTCAGCACCGACCCAACTCGAAAGGAATGGCGAGCAGTAAACGGGCGTCTCGCAACAGAAGCGCTAGTCGCCGCCACCGCACAGGCCGACGCGGGCATCCATGAGCGCCGGAGGAGCCTCAGAGTCTGGCGACTTGGAGACAGCCGCTACTCAGCCGTGGCCCGGTGCCGTGCCGGCGGCCGCCCGGGGCCTTCCTCCGATCGATGTGGACACCCCCGCCGAGACGCCCGAGAAGAGGCGCAGCCGTGGAGGCACAGGGATAGTTCCGGGAAAGCCCGCGTCTTTCCGGAGAACGACCGAAGACGGCCGACAACACACGCAGAGAGCGCCGATCAGAGAGGCACCCGAATTCCAGCAAACCGAGCGCTTCCTGCGCCGCGATAGCGACGACCCTCACATCCCCGGAGCGCCGTCTTTGTTCCGTGTCCACGCGTCCGCACATCCGGCGAACACAAGTCACGGCCGGCGAGTGAGGACGACGACGTCCGCGGCCAAAGAGGCCGAGCTGAGAACGCGGCCACCTGAGCGAGTGCTCCATCCAGGCATCCAGGTCACGGCTGCGCACGGACGGGGGAGGAGGAGCGCCTTTCCCTTCGCCAACGCGAGCCTCCAGCGCCTCACGACACGGGGGCTGGAGTTACGCGTTCGAGCCGCCGGCTGGAAAGCGGCCTCGGCAAGGCAACGGGCGCGCCGCCGGCAAGACAGAACCGCCCTCGGCGATAAGATAGGCGGGTAAAAAGAGGCCCAACTTCCTAGAAATGAAGAGCGCAACGACAAGTACCAAGTTTCTAGAGAGACCTTTCCGCAAATATGTGGCACCCCCGCCGTCCTGTTTCGCGGTGTACGGCACGTCTGAGACTATCCAGAAATCCAGAGACGAAGCTGACGTTGGCTTAACATCTTGTGATTTCAGAACGCACAGAGGGTAGCAGGAAAGCAAAAGAGAGTAAATGTGATGAGCTCCTCTTCTGTTCGCTTTATTTGCTGTGCCTCCCGAGCTTCTAATGGCAACAAAAACCAATCTTGCCGCTTCCGGGATATACGAAGCGTTCGAATCGGCACGAGCGTACACCGGAACAAGCCCACAATTCCACTCGCCACAAGTTCTCTAGATTTCTTGAAAGGGGTCTATAGACCCCTTTCAAGAAATCTGGCAACAGCCAAAACCCGCTGAACGAGTCCAACAACATTAGGCGGCCGATGTCATGGTTAAGGACTCCGTTGCGGCCGGTACAGTTGTTTACATGGTGGCGTCCTTGCCTTTCCTCGATCCCTTCGCCTCTGTATGGCTGCAGGTAGCGTTTTCCCTATCACGGGCAGGGTAAACGACATTTCCCAACTCCCAGCCGTTAAAGATGGCGAAGTGCGTCGCTTCTACAAGAGCCGATCGGAGCCAGAGCGCTCCTTCGACAGAAGCTACAACTTCCTCGTTGAAGGGTTTGTCAAATACTTAGACCCACACGGGCCATCGTTAGTATACGGCCATCACGGGTTGCGTGCACGACAAAGATCGTGTACAATAAATAATACAAAAACAATTAAAACCTTAAGTTGCTGTAGATGGTGTTTCAAAATAAAGTTTCGACTCTAAAATCACCTGCAAAAACCAGGAGCTCGACGTATCAAGTAGAAACTTGCCTCAAATACGTATTTTACTGGTCGGATTTACGCATTCAAATTTTAGGTCCCAATTTCTAATACAGAAAAGTCTATGCTCTTAAATAACTAAGTTTTTTTATTTATTTTTTTTTATTTGAAGTAGAGACTTGAAATTTCGATGTGCCCATGCGACTAGTAAACTACGTATTCGAGGTAAGTTCCGTAAATGGATCTGGTAAAATATGCATTCGAGGCAAGTTTCAACTTGATGCGTGGAGTCGCTTACTTTTAGGTGTCTCAAAATAAGGTTACACCTACAATTAATGTCCCGTAAAAAATCGGCGATTGAGCGTATCAAGTTGAAACGTGCCTCGAATACGTATTTTACTTGTCCCATTTACACAATAAAAGTCGAAGTCTCTACTTTAAGTAAGAAACAAATAAAAATGAAAAACTGACCTTTTTGGGCCCTTTTTTTGTGTGTGAATTTCACGTCATGATGGCGCTGAAGACGAGGACAAAAGGGAGACTAGACAACACGGAGCGCTCCGTGTTGTCTAGTCTCCCTTTTGTCCTCATCTTAAGCGCCATCATGATGTTAAATTCCCAGAACCAACTAGCCTAACAATCTGCAATGATTCGTGTTTTTTTTTTTTTGTGTGTGTGCTTGGAATTAAGATTTAAAATTTTAATGCGCAAGTTTGACCAGTGTATTCGAGGTTAGTTTCTACTTGATACGTCGAGTCCCTGGTTTTTGCGGCCAATTTTAGAGTCGCAACTTTATATTAAAACACCCTGTAGTCGTAGGGCAGCAGGTTTGTAGTGAAACAGAAGTTGCAAGCGTGTGCATGTTGCTTTGCATAAAGCGTGCTCTGCACAGCTGTGTACGCGCTACAGGCAGGTGAAAGTGTGAGGCCGTATGGCTTCATACGCACCAAATACAGAATTTAGACACGCAAGTTCGAAGCACAGCGAGCTCGCGCATACATGAAGCTAAGCGCGCTCGCAAAGCTGTCATGTCCACAAGCGGTACCACGAGCAACATTACATTTGTATTTGACGCTTTGATTTCTTCGAATAAACTGAAATTTAGAAACTCTACCTCCAAACACTACAAAGTGAGATTAACAACACCCGACTCAAACCCCCAAGGAGCGTTGGGTGGGAACGGCTCTTGTTCCGTCCTTGCACTTGAGCAGGCAAACGTTTGCGCGGCAACGCCGCTGAATATCCCCACCCGATCGGCGCCCGTCAACCGATAATGAGCACATTTACGAATATGTACCTTAATGCCACACTTGTCCAGATACCCACTCTGCTTACAGAGGGGTGCGCAGCAGTACGTTGGCATCGTGGGCCATGGAACTGACGCAGTCAGACTAGCGTCTACGGCCTATGCAGCGTATGCAACGACGCTCCACTACCCTGCGGCATGGCGGCAGGCAATGGTTACCATTGCGTACGACAGACGGCATTTTTTTTTTCCTCTGAGGGGTCTATAGCTCCGCTCAAATGTGCGGACCCAATTGATCGCTGTCCAAATGAAGAAAGGCAAAGGAATCAACGCCAGACATCTCACTTCGAGTTCTTTCTTTCATTATATATTAAAAGTCTATTACGAGGGGCGTTCATAAAATTCGTATTATTGTCCCGAAGGAATAGATATTCAGCAATGAAACTCTAGTAGGATTTGAGACTTTGTCTACATGTTCGCCACCAAAAGTTACCCACTTTTTCCAGTGATGCACCCCATGCCGGAGGCCATTGTTATAGAACTCCTCGTTTTGAGTGTTCAGGAATCGCTCCACTTCAGCAATCACTTGGTCGCCGTCCTTGAAGTGCTTTCCTCTTATTTGGCCACACTGGTAACGTATGCGCCATTTACCCAAAGTGTCACAAACTGGCGCATTGTCCCCGAACAACGCTCCTAGATTGGAATAAATATCCTTGGCATTGCTTCCCCTCAAATGGAAAAAAATGGATCACTGCATGTGCTTGGCACCGACGGGTGGTGCCATTTTTGTTTCGACTCCCTAATGGCGTTCCGAGCTACTATATCATGCGATGTTTATATTGTGCGGAAACTAGAGGGACGCGCGCTCATGTTCATGCCTGTTTTGTTCCGTTTTTTTCATTTTTTTTTTTTTTTTTGTGCCGATAATACGAACTTTATGAACGCCCCTCGTATATGTTTTAACGATACTGCAGCTATCGCTGAAAGTCATGACACAAAAAATAACGGTGAAAAAAAAAAGAAAAAAAAAAACTAACAGGAAATTGTGTGCAGAAATTGACACGCATTCGTACATGCAGCATCACTTTTTGCCAAAAGTAATACTAGTATAATTACTTTTCAATGCCGATAATTTATGCATTTAAACTACAACGTTTCGTGATTTTGTCATGCTGCAGCTCAGTGACGGAAAATACAGACGGGCGTGTGCCCGACTCTGCCTGCAGCTTGTGGGGTTCTGGAAGGGCTGCGCTGGAGCGACGACCGTGTACGCAGAACATGCCGAGGGGCAGCGCATCATGTCTTCCGTCGCCAGAATGAAGAGAACTTCAAATAATTTGGACTGTGAATACCACATTGAATATCTTAACAACGATTCAGTTGGGCCATTTCCAGAACAATACAATCATGACTAAGGGCTTGAGTCAACAATCTACTCTTTCAATGCCTACCTTGGTAACTTTTACTTTGAATCGCCGGTACAGAAAGAACACTACCAACCTGCAAAATCGTCAAACAACGCCAACATCAATCATACTTAAAACTCGGCACCCTATAGGCTATTATACGAGTAATAAAGTTTGCCAAACAAACGGCACAAAACGTGAAGAATGTAGAACGCCCGTATACGGCGTTTTATATTCTTCCTATGACTGCTTGCAATAGAACAACGCTTTCAGCTGTAAACGCGGAAACGAAAAAGCTAAAGGAGCTCCTTCCTATTGAAGACCGCAAATACCTGGAAGGCTTACGCGCATGCATCTGTACCCACAGACCAAAATAACGATAAAAAAGGATAGCAGGTAACGAAGTATGGTTTGCTCGCGCAATAGGCAGGAAGGCAAGGTCACGCTGATCAATTATGCCCGAAGTCTCAACGCGACAATAAGCAAGCGACGGCTAAGAACGTTCTCAGCAAGCGAGGCAGCCAGTAACAAAGGTGCAGCAGAAAACTGCACGGGGTCAAAAGGTCACGGCGAAGCACGCGTCGAGGAAATAAGGGCCGCATCCACGTTTCACTATATTACAAAACGCTCCGAAAACTTATCTACGAGGTGTGATCAAAAAGTTCCGAGGCGGACGCTGTAGCGTAAAAGGAGAGGGCAGCACAGTGATGCGCGGACGGCAGTCGAAGGCAAATGACCTTCCTGCGTCATTATGCCAAAGGGCGTCGCTCTGTAAGCATTTGGAGCTGCGCTACACGAGTTTTTGTGACCACGTGCACGGGCACAATGGTTGATCTCACTAGAGACTGCAAACCAGAACGAGAGCGAAAATCAATTCTGCGTCAAACTCTGCAGATATAATACAGAGACCTATGAAAGGATTCAGCAGGCTCGTGTCAAAAAGCAGTGAATTTGCGAAGTGTTTTAAGTGGCACTCGCGCTTCACGAATGGCAGGACATCGCTGAAAGACGAAGAGCGGTAGGGCGACATTATCCGACCTCTCATTGACTTCAGTGACGTTATGCCGTTCTTGAGGCGCGAGTGCCACTCAAAACACCTCGCACACCTCACTGCTTTTTGACATAAGCCTTCTAAATAATTTCAGAGGTGTCTGTTTTAAATTTACCGAGTTTGACGAAAAACTGATGTTCGCTCTCGCTAGGTTTGCAGACTATGGTGAGATCGCCATTATGCTCGTGCACGTGGTCAAACGAACTCGTGTAGCGCAGTTCCAAATGTTCAGAGTGACGTCCTTTGGCATAATGACGCAGGAAGGTCATTTGCCTTCGACTGCTACGCACGCATCACGGTGCAGCCCTCTCTTTTTACGCCACAAAGTCAGTCTCTGAACGTTTTGCTCACACCTCGTAATGTATTTGGCAGCCGCCCAAGTGCTCGAACAGAGGTGGCATCCTTGACATTTTCCTCCCCGTTGCGTTGAGCAACAAGGAAGGGAGAGCCACGCGGAATCGTGCAAGAGCAAACGTTTCGTAAAGAGGCGTCATACATCTCGACCAACGCAGCCACGCGCATATCACTGAAACGCTAGTGGCGACGTGGCACCGTGCATTTCTACGCGACTGTTTCGCCGCGGCCGGCGAAGGCCGTAGTCTCCAAGATTGCCGGTGCGCGAGAGCTTCCCCCGGCCATTGCATGGCTCAAAAAGGACTGTGCTAAAAAAAAAAAAAAAAAAAAAAAAAAAAAAAAAAAGAACATGGCTCGTGGCAGAGCACCAGTTGCGTGAGCAGCAGGTGACAGGGTCTGACACAGCCTCGCGCAACGTCTGGTTTTAGAAGTTCCACCTTAAACTTATTTCGGTAGCATCTAAATAATCAATAAAAAAAAATAAAGAAAAACTGGTTTTCGGCGACTACCGCCCCGCGGTGGCGCTCATTGCCGACACAGGAATCGGGCGCTCAGGGCACCAGCTTTGGGTGCACTGCCTAGACTCTAGAGCAAGTAGTTGGCCGAACACCTGCAGAAACTAAGTCACGGAGTGGCACGCAGTGCGCCCCTTCTGTTGGTCGGACGAGCGTATGCAAGGGTCCGGAGGTCAGCTTTGCTTGTAGGCAGTCTCGGCGACCATGGTAGAAACAAAGCTAGGCGCGAGGCCATCGCAGCCACCCTCATTGAAGGCTCCAAACGCCGGGCAAAAGAAACGCGGCAGAGCGACAGAGGACGTCATCGGACTCGCCATCGGGCTCCCCGAAAAATCGAGACGCGGAGAAAGCGTGGTTCCTCGACACACGGACAAGGCGACGCAGCGTCCGATCCGGTACTCTTTCGCACGACGTTCAACTTTCTCTTTCCAGGCAGATGATCCGTAAACAAAAACAACGAGGCAAATCGGGAGAGAAGGCTGAGATCCATGCCCGCAAACCAACAAACGAGCAGCTGGCGCAAAATAATAAAAAAAAAAAAGCTAGACAAATCATCCCTACTTGCCTCTTTGACAGAAGCGGGGATTTAAGAAAACGCAGGCGTCCCCGCCTAAACAGAACATAAAATAAATAAAAAAGAAACTTGTTTTTTTTGAAAGTAACTAAACAGAGCCGCCGGCCCCAAGGCACGCACATGAAAAACGCCGCGGCAGCAGTGAAGATTCCACCTGTGCTGGAGTGCAAAAGAAACGAGGCCCCGATGGGCAAGCGAGAGATCTGTGGGGGGGGGGGAACGGCACAGCCCGTTGCCTGCCGACCAGTGCGTCTAGAGCGCCCGTATTACAGAGAGTGTCCAACTGCTCGGTCGGCGTCACGTTGGTTTATGGGCTGCGTTGCAATACGAGCTGCGAGGAGGTGAGCAACGTGTTGATAGTCTGCGAGCGTCTCCGCCTTTCCGGCCTCCTTTCTCCTCGCCACGAGAGAAGGCAGCGCATGCGCACTTGCTACCTATCGGCACGGGAGGAACGAGGAACGCTTGAGATGGACCCTCTCTACAATCTAGGCTCTCTCTAAGTGCGTCTCACGCACACACACTGCCGCCGCCAGGCAACTCGCCCTTCAAGGTGAAACAGAGGTCACCGAGCCTACCGGAAGCCCCAGGGGCTGCTGCGCCGCAATATTGCAAAAAAAAAAAAAAAAAAAAGAAACGCGTTTGTGCCGCGATACGCCCAAATGCAAAGAGGAAGTGAAGACACAAAAAAAAAAAAAAAAAGCGCCCAGCTAGGAAAAGTAAAAGGGACCACCAAAGCAGATATTTTTACTTTAGAATTTTATTGCGACTACCTCCGCTACGTATCTTAAGCGGTCCCCCCCCCCCCTTTTTCTTTTTTTTTTTCACCAATAGAAAAAAAGAAAAAAAAAAGACGAAGACACGTGTTTTTTTTTTCTCTAAAAAAAAAAAAAACGCGACCAAACATCGCGACATTCTTTTCTTTGAGGTATGCCAAAACAAGGCGTGTCGCAATGTTTGATGATAATATTAGTAAAAAAAAAAAAAAAAAAAAACATTATTTTTTTAAAGTTCCAGTACCATCGCACTCATCTCGAATGGCTACAAACCGGTTTTTAATTTATTAAAAGAAATCTAAAAATGCATACTCAAAAGTAACTTCGCTAACACTCACGTCTAACTCCTGGTTAGCGCAGTTGGTAGAGCGCTCCACTCTATTCCCTGTGTTCCTTGGGGTTCTAGGGCAAGTTATTATAGTTATGGGTTAATTATTACAGATAATGAGCGAGTAAATATTGCCACGTTCTTCTATTTGTTTTTCTTTTTCTTCCATCGTTCGTGTTAAGAGGCTGATAATTTGCAGAGTGTACTCAGTATTATAATGAAGTGGACGAATCTTTTTTCGAATTTTTATTTTCGAGTCTTTCCAAAAAATTTAAAAAAAAAGTTTTGTCTACAAATTATTTTTCGTTTAAGCACAATCTGAAATTAAATTTTCAGAAAGGCTCTCGTCCACTTCTTTAGTAATATTGAGTATGCGGTGTAAAATTATCACACTCTTGGCATTACTGCTGCAATCCCCACCCCTGCCGTTTCGAATGGATGGGCATCGTACCGGCATGAGATCATGCAGCACTACTGCGTGACGCACGCAGATACCCGGCTAGAAGCCGTACTGCACTGGCTAAATTTCTCATCCATAGCGGGCTCATAATGCCGTCATACTCTGGCAGACTTAACTACTGCTGTATAAACACCTAACGACTAATTTGCTTGTTTTTGACATTAATATCGAAGGACGAAAATGAGAAGCACGTGGCAATATCTACTCGTTCATTAGCGTATTGCTATGGTGCAGATCCACGGAAATATATGACCACGGCATTCATTGACCGTTATATGCAGCCTACCATTATGCAAAGTTCGGAAAGACAAAAGAAAGAAAAAGGACTCGTGAAAGGTCACGTACGATACTCAACTGGGCAGGGAATATGTTAATTTACTCAAGAAATTACTACCCTAAGCCCCCCCCCCCCCCCCCCACCCCCCCCCCCCCCCCACCCCGCCTCTAGCAATATACTGTAACGAAGAATACTGTAAACGACTTAATTTTCGCGGGGTCAAATTTTCGCGAATCGGGCCAAAGCTGAAAATTTGAAATTATTCGCCGGTTCTAATTTTCGCGAATCGAGTGTAGCTTCCGTAGCGTTCACATATTGTCCGAATTGTTCGCGGGACGTATTTTTCGCGAATTGTAGGCGATTCGCGAAATTCGCGAAAATTCGGTCCTCGCGAAAATTTCGTCGTTTACAGTATTTGGATTGTTCTTCTTACTTCATTTGATGACTCGCTTTAACAATAACTGTTTAGTAAACGAATCTGAGAAAACCACTTTCGCAGCACAATAAAAAATTCGACAATAAACTTTGAGCGAAATCCATCTAACCTCTGGCGATTTCCCCTGCCCTTCTCCTCGACCATAGTCTCCAGCGGGTGCCCCAACCACAGCCGAACACGACAATCAGGAGCCCACACAAAGGCGGACGAGCCGCACTCCTCCACAGCCGTAAGGGGTCCCAGGTTTGCGAGTAAAGCGCCGTTCACACACTTGTAACCGAGTAGAACTGACTGAGACAAGACCGGTTTTTAAGCCTCATGCGACTGCTTAAGACCGGACGCACTGCTGCGGAGCTGGTCCTTAGTCGTCGCAAGAGGCTTAAAATCCGGTCTTGTCTCAGTCGGTCCTACTCGGTTGCAAGTGTGTGAACGGGCCTTTAGCGGGCAGCAGTGTTGCCGCACTGCCACATCGGTTTTTCCCTCGTCGAGCGGCGAAAATTCCCTTTTTTTCCCATAACACCTTTTTAGTGACAGAAGTCGTTTTTAAGATACGCATGACGCCAAGTATATTTAAATGCACCAACACCTCCCGTACGTTTTTGTTTTGTAGAAGTTTGCATCGCATAAATTACGAAATGTACAGGGTGTCACAAAAGAAAATTTACACGGTCTTTTTTACCGCAAAAATGCACTAGGCATCGCCGAACGCTCATTCTCCTCCCAAAGGTAGAGCTAGAGGTCACAATCAGATGCCAAAGTTTCAGCCCGATCCGATAACTTAATCAAAAGTTATACGTGATTTTCTGAAAATTTCAATGGGAAAATGGCGGCCGACGGAGTTTTCTAACATATGGGGCTCTATGGCACCAGAAACCGAAAACGGGCAAAAATGGGCTCCATTTTCCCATTGAAATTTTCAGAAAATCACTTATAACTTTTGATTAAGTTATCGGATCGGGCTGAAACTTTGGCATCTGGTTGTGACCTCTAGCTCTACCTTTGGGCAGGAGAATGAGCGTTCGGCAATGCCTAGTTTATTTTTGCGGTAAAAAGACCGTGTAAATTTTCTTTTGTGACACCCTGTAGTTGACATTCGGCAAACTGGTCTCCCCTCCTTCTTTTCCGCACTATACATTGGTTGAATGAACCCGGGGAACTGAATGGAGGCAAGCGGGCAATTAACTAAACTAAATTAAAATCACCTGCTTGTTTTCGTGATGTGAAAGGGACCCCCCGACCCGACCCCCCCCCCCCCCCCCCCCCCCCCCACACTGTGCAATCCATGATCTATCGCACTGACAGAGGACGAGTGTGCGTAGCTAGCGAACCAGCAGTACTGTACCGGCAGGCTTGCAGCACGCACATGATGTAAGTCGTGATGAATTAGGTTGGCTCTTCAAAACAGCAAACTGCTTGAGTAGCTAGTGCCACTTCCTTTCTCTTGTTCGATGTAGATAAGAAAATTACGAAATTTTGGTTTAGTTTTGTATTAAAAATATTTCCCACGTTTTACATATGTTTAAATTCTGGTTTCCCTTTTTCCCTAGCTGTCATGCTTTTTCCCACAATATGGGAAATTTCCCACGATTCGGCAACACTGCCGGGCAGAAGACTCCACCGCCGAAGGGGTTCGGACGTGCAGGATAGCCTCCAAAGGCAGGGTCATGTTGAAGACATGGTATCCGGGAGCAGAGTCTTCTGGCAGCTGCTTATATTGGGTTTAACAGCATTCTGGAGTCATCTATGTAGCCAATCCCAGAGGGCTTCCCTTAGCGCCAATCAAAAGGCTCGGAGCCTAAAGCAAACATGACCATAACAAAAACAAGCGCATACACAAGAGGAAACACATTGTGAACGAAGTTCACAACAGAAGCTAAAAGCAATTAAACAAAAAAAAAACATTCGAAGCCACGATCACAAGAGCAGGCACGTACAAGACAAGCCAGTAGCCAAAAGGAAGTACGCAAGTAGATAAACAACAAAACAAATTTATATGACACCAAAAGCAAACCCCACTCAACGCAGCCATACCCACATTCCCCGAACCTGGCTCTTTTCTGTTACCATCTGCCGACGGTCAGAGCTTCAGGAAGAACGGTCCGTGGACCAAGGGGCCGTGAACATGTCAAAGACACGGACCGTGTCACTTGACACCCCGAGTGGAAGTCTTCGTGAACCACTTCGAGGGAGAGCCCTCATCCGCTTCGCGGCGGCCACCAGCGCTTGGCAACCACTTGGAGACCCGCGGAAGGTGCCCCACAAGTAAAACTAAAACAACAATGCCGCGAAGGCCCAACGTCGCGACAATGTGGTCGATAAAAATTCTCGAAAAAACAGCGGGAATCGGGAATCACGCTAAGTACCGCCCGCATCGTTTCACCACCCGACGCAACCCGTGAAGAACAACACGTCTGATCGCACCGTCTCGTGCGGTCGACAGGAAGTTTTACTGATAGGGAAAGAGGGGCCAGACTTTTGGCACACCAGCCGGCCTTGTTTACGTCAGAAGTAAGGGGGCAAAGAAGCATCGACAAGTAGAAACCACTCTCAAGGCCGGCCGCTACGAGAAGCAAACCTTTTGCCAATATCCCAAAAGGCCACGCGCGAAGTCCTGTACGCTCTTCCTTGCTCCCGCAGCATCCACCACGTGCAACAGCCCTTAAACTAGGAAAGCCTCAGCGCTTCCAGTCGCGACGTAAGCAATGCCGATGGAAAACGGCCCTTCGAGAAAAGGGACCCCGCTCCACCATACCCCGGCGGCCGCGCGTTCGGAAAAGCTTGTGGAGCAAATCAACACGCCAATTTCGGCACCCTGATCGGTGCGTTTTCACAAACTCACATCGCCTGGTTTACGGGGGGAGAGATAACGGCAGTGGGCCCGAGGTAGGTAAACAAGCCTCAGTGATTCACGCGCCAGCCGGATCCCAGATGTGCTTGCGCCTATCGTGTATAAGCAAATCGGAAAGCCGGCTAAAGGCTAGCGGAGCTTATACCCTTCCATGCAAAATGCCTATCGAAGCGAAAGATCAGCGTGGCACCTCAACGGTCATCCCCTTCACCGTCAAAATGAATCACCTCGTGCAATTTCGAGCGTATGAGCGACTGTCGACGAGAATAAACCTGAAATAAACCGAACCCCCATACTATATAAGATAAGTCAGTGTCAATTCACTGACCAAAGAAAAATGTGACCCCGTCGACCGGCGACCTCCACGTCCCCGCAGCGTCAGATAAGATGCGCGGGGCACTCCGGCGTAGATTTGAGTACTCAAACTCTTCTCGTTGAGAGTCTATTTTAGGCAGCACGAGCCCTAACTACGTGCCAAAGGGTCGTTTATGCCTGGCTTGCCTATGTGGACGACTGACGCCCCATCTGTCTGTCGCTCTTGCGTCAGCTTGGCGTTTCCTATTCGAAAGTAGCAGCCGCGGAGACACTCGAGAGAGAGGGAGAGAAAGAGAGAGAAAAAATCATTTAAATTGTATACGCTTGGTTTAAAAAAAAAAAAAAAAAGAACTCCGTATTTTTCTTTAAAGGCGCAACTTCCCAGCCTAGATCGAACGCCGGCCAGCTGCATTTCTTATACAGTGATGTCTCTTTAATATGGACACCTCCATTCCCCCCAAAATCACCCATAATGTGAGTCGTCCGTAGTAACGAGTCAAAAATGCACGAATTTTCCCAGTATGTCGCCGAAAATGGTGTTCATATAGCGGGGCATCCATAGTAACGGGGTCCATATAAAAGAGACATGAGTGTAGCTAGTTTGAATCGAAATTTGGGGTCTGAATCTAGATCCGAAGAAAAAGTCCCCTTGACGACATGGACGGCGTCATATCTCGCGCTGCGCTAGCCCGATACGAATAGATCAGATGAGGCGCAACATGGGACAAAGATTAGGCAATTTGTGGTCGACAACCTTCGAAGACCAACAGTACTGCCACTCAAAACCACTTCGGTTGACCTACTTCTGGAATCAAAAGAGGTCAATTTAAAGCGACAGACAGCAGCCGATAAGCACTCATTCTGCAATCACGCGGGTCTCGCGCGAAAGCCAGTTTATAGCTTCAAACGAAACAAAACAAAACAAAAAACGAAAACATAGGGGCTTTTCTACCGTTACGAAAACAACACCAAAACACGAAAGCGAATCGTGGGTCAGCGACTGTCGTCACGCTGAAGGATCGGGCTGTTAAAAATACTGGTTTAAGCCAACTTGGACGTCGAATTCATTCTTACGGGGTCTTGGGATATTTGCCAAACCACTCTCGTACAACACACAACCAGCTGGCTTTCGTCAGAACTGCGAAAATACGTCCAGAAGCCGCCAAGGCAAGAAGTCGGTGCAGATGCAACCCCGTCGTTTGCTTCGGAACGGTCGCCAGCGCGGAGCGACAACACCGTGTCGAGAGAGCCCACACCTCCTAGGAAAGCCGGCAACCCACGCAAAACATGCCACGCGAGCACGCAGCGCCTTTGGGAATCCGCAGAAATTACGGCGTTTCGGCATCTGTGCCGCCGGCTTCCCCTTCACCGGGCGCCAACCTTCCCAGTCGGGCCGCCCCATATTGGCGCCCGGATGCGAGTCGCGCGACGCAGCAGACAAAAAGACAAACGAGACGCCAAGGTATACGCGCTTTGAAACTAACGGCAGGGACCGTGCATCCTCGTTAGTAGATTGCGGGCAAGTTGCACGGGCAGCCACGACGGCCAAAGTAATAAAAGGAACGATGCAAACTTCGCCCGTTTCACGTTTTGGGGGTTTCTTCCTTTCTTCATCGGCGGCGACGACGCTGCCGCCATACTACCCGTGTCGCCACTAGAATGTATCTCGCCGCGATTGTGAAACGGCGACTGCCAGAAAGAAGCGCAGCAAAAGCGAGCGACCCACGCTCGTTTCGTCGCTTGAAAGATAGCAGGAAGCGAGCAAGTTGCGTTGGCCGCTGTGTGCGGGGACGCCTAACCGCCTTTTTCTTTTCTCCTTCACGGCCCCACAAGGGCGCTTCGCGGCGACCAACCCGCCCGGGGGAAGAGAAACAATAGGGACTCTAGTAGATCGCTCCGATATCTCCGATAACGATATCTAGAGCCCTACGCCGATAACAGCCCGATCAGCATCCGTAGACTTCGTATCCGCATCCGCAATGTTCTTAAATAACTGTATCCGCATCCGATCCGCTTCCGCAGACTTTGTATCCGCATCCGAACCGCTTCCGCACACTTTGTATCCGCATCCGAACCGCACCCCCAAAATTCGGAACCGCACCCCACCCTCAATCTGCGCATCCATTTTACATCAGAAAATCAAGCTTAAAAAAAAAAAAGCATATGGATGGTATCTTATAAGCCGTCTGCTTACCTTTGTAGAAATAACTCTACGTGTTAGGTAATTTGATCGTATCCTCTTTAATCGCATTTATAAAATAAGCGATCATCCTTCCAGAGACACTTCGCATTGCTCGAAAGATAATCGCAGTCATGAGATCGTCTTGGGAGTGCGTGACACTGACACTCTGTCCAGAAGATGCGCTCAAAAAGTAGGAAATTTTAATATTTATTTTCCTTTTTGCTTTGTAAAACCCACTTCAACCAGACGTATATTTTATAAAAATGAAAATTAACAAAGGAAACACTAATAACTATGTGTCATTTTATTTAGGCCGAAAAATAAAAAAGTGGGAAAGGAAAGGCGCTCACTCAACGCAGCAAAGTACTCGTGTAAACATAAGGCGCGAGTACACCACCTGAGAAAATATCACAACATTCAATAATGGCAACACCTCCTATCGGTTTCAGTTTTAAACACAAACCCTCAACTGCATGCTCGGAACCATATACTTAAAAACAACTCCGTGCCAACTGTGGAGAAAAAGAAAACGCACACACACGCAACGTTTCACTTGTCGAGGTGGTTGTGTAAAAGAAACTGAACATCGTCAACATGGGCGGATTCAGACTGGTTCGCCTCTCTTAATTTAATACCCGCTAATGAGAAGTCTCTTTCCGTTGATGCACTTGGTGCTGGGATGGCGTGCACGAACTACGCTACAAAAATGGGGTGCGGAAACTCGTGCCTGGCGCAAGTTCCACCACTCCAAAGGATCGAATTCAGTCTCCCGGATCTACTTGTAGAAGAAGCCACTTGCAGGATTCTGCTTTCTTGTGGCTTGTAGGTTTTGGGTTTTCTTTGCCCAAAGTACGTTTCTTGCTTTTTCCCTGCCAAACAAGAACACGCTTTCCCGGGACGACTGATGCTCCTGCATTCTCTACTTTTTCTAGTGACAGCATTTTTGGTAAGATAGAACGTTCTAAAGCGATCTTTGGTGAGAATCCAATCTTTCTTGACGTAAAGATCGATTTTCTTCCCGATTGGCACCTTCTATACTCCGTTTCATCTTACGTCCGGGCGCAGCGGATGCTACGAGCCACCGTAGCCAATCCAAGGCCGTGTGAGTGTCACGTGGCCTTGGAGAGGGGGCACAGCGACGTGCGGAAAGCGGGTTCCGAAAGAAATGTCCCCGAAAAAAAACGGCCCCGGAAAATATGTCCCCGGAAGAAAAGGCGACAGGTGGAAAGTAGGAAAAAATGTCCCCAAAGGGTCCTCTATCGCTGGGTTTTCCCCGATTCTCATGGCCTTCGGGCGGTCCTGTCATTGTCCGGTCACAAATGGTCTGACCCACCTAGATGTAAAAAGAGAGACTGGAAGTCACACAAAGCAACCGAAGTAATCTATTGTGGGGTATTTTGGAAACCAAATTATTTTGGAAACCAAATTATTGTGTGTTTTTTTATCATGAAATAAACCTTTATAACACCTCTAGCCAAAACCAAAGTATAGTGTTTGGGGAAATTTGAGAGGTGCTTGTGTACCATTTCCAAATAGGTAAAAACCGCAACAGGCGATCGCTAGTTTTTTTTTTTCTCTTTTTCTCATAGAAACGAAAAGTTGTCATCAAAGAAACGAAAGGTTGTCATCATAGAAACGAAAGGTTGTCATCATAGCTACCGAAAGTGCTCATTTGGGGACATAATGCAGACGGTAAAATTTCGTTCCCAGTAACACTCTTTTTAAGTAAAATGTGAAAATGCGCCGATGTCGTGTTCGCGCTAACTGTGTCGCGATGTGTACCTCGGGGAATCGCATATTTCCTTATTTGTTGGGGCCATTTTTTCATACTTGCCACAGGGTGCCTTTTTTCCCAAGGACATATGACCGGACCGCCCGAAGGCCATGAGGATCAGGGCAACGCAGTGATAGAGAATCCTTTGGGGACATTTTTTCCTACTTCCCACCTGGGGCCTTTTTTTCCGGGGACATTTTGTCCGGGGACTTTTTTTACGGGGACATCTTTTCCGACGACATTTTTTCCTACACCCGCGGAAAGCGTATCACGGGCTGCCTCCACAGAACGGGATTGGATAGGATAGCTCGTAGTGCCCGCTGCGTCCGGACGTAAGGTAAAACTGAGATATGAGAGAGTAGTTTGCTCCCGCAATACATTCGATGATGTACTTCATAGTATCACTCACTTATTCACTGTACACTGCGGTCGCACACGTTTATGAGCCGCCTCGGCAAAAATGGAGATCCGGACCCGCGGATATCCGCATCCGATCCGCATCCGCAGCCCCTGGCATCCACATCCGATCCGCGATCCGCCAAATATGATTAATTTTTATCCGCATCCGCCAGTTAACTGCGGATATCCGCGGCTGATCCGCGGATACGCAGGGCACTGATACCCGATACTTGGCGCTCGCCTTTGCGCATGCATCGCATCCTTATCGGGATCGTTCTCGGTGCTATCGGAACGGTCTAGTAAAACTCTCTAATAACGGTCGAACGAGGGGGAATAGACGATAGATGGATGGGCACGCATGGCGGCTGTTCCCTTTGAATCGGGCAATGACTTGCGCCATATGTAGTATCTTGTTTTGCCCTAGATTAAATTGGGATTAAGCCAACTTAACAAGATTTAACCTCTATAAGTCCCCTGATTTTAGCCACCATTCCTCTAACCTTCTTTTGCTGAACTTCACTCCTTTTCAACGTTTTGTATGGCCGTTCTCATCGAATCCCAGGGTGCTGAGGAAGTTTGCCTTTTTCGCTTGATGTCCTTGGGTGGCCGAGCCCTTTACATTCCACAATGACATGCTCTGGCGTTATAATGCTTCCCCGCATATAATGCATGTTGTATCCATCTCCTGGCATTAGACCCTGCGCTGTGCGTCCTATTTCTCGAAAATCCTGTCTTAGCGTCAAACAAGTTAACAACGCCCGCCCGTCCGCCCTTATAAATCGACATAGATGCGGACTAACGTAACCCCTCAGCGCAGGCACGCAGCCAGGGGGTGGGCATGGGGCCCATCTTGAATACCTTCCGTGCCCACCGCGTATCATCCATTTCGGTCAACCTTTGTTGGAATTTCAATTTATTAATTGCCTCGCTGCTCCCAAAAGACGACCAGCCCATGTCCCCCTGTACTCCCCATTAGGTGTCTTTCCGTGTGCTCCCAGTGCCAATCTGCCTACGCTTCTTTGTCGAATTTCTAATCGTGATTGAACCTCTGATTTTATGCACAGTTCCCCATTGCCAAAAGACAGTCCTGGTACCATCACTCCTTTCCATATACCTCTGACCACTTCATATCTATTATAGTTCCATTGTGCCTTGAGCATCATAATGGATGCACTTCGTTTCCCTTTTCTAATTATATTCTCCTCGTGCTCCTCTAGATATTTCCTTCCCTCATTGAGCCAGACTCACAGATATTTGTATTTTCTTACATGGTCTATTACAATGACTTGTATCCTCAGGGGTTTCCTCTTTTCGTCGCTAAACACCATTACTCCAGACTTGTCACTACTAAAACTCATGCCCAATGTGTCCCCTTCCTCTCCACATATTCCAGCTAGTCCCTGTAACGTATTCCTGGTTATCTGCCTAAGTACTTTGTCGTACGCATACATTTGTCCTGGTATTACCTGTACTACATTTCTCCCTCCTTCCACATAACTCACATCAAAACATAAGTTGCTCTGCTCTAATTTCTTTTCCATTTCACTGAAATGTACCATGAAGAGCAGAGGTGACAGTAAACTGCCCTGCCTAAGCCCTGCTTTTATTGCTGCGGGTTGTGCAGTTTCTGCTTGCCAGGTTATAACTACCTTATTGTCTGTGTACACCTGCTGAAGAAACCTAACCAAACTTGCATCTAAGTTATACTCCTTCAGGTGACCCCAGAGTTTTTCCTGGCTCACATTATCGTACGCTTCCTTTATGTCTAAAAAAAGCTAACCATAAAGGAGTTTGGCTCTTCATTGCTATTTCTATACATTGTGTGGCGACGAATAAGTTATCTTCAAGAAATGGCAACCGCCAATGTTGCTTGACGGGTTAGGCCCGCTTCAGACGGGGCAACTTTTCCAGCAATTTTGAGGTTGCTGGCGGGTTGTTCCCTAGCTTTCCCTAGATCGACGCGAATTGCTGAGATCGTGTCCGGCTCGAACAAGCGAGCAACTCGGAGCAATTCGAAGACGTTTGAAGCGGCTGCAGCCAATCAGGGACGCAAAATTTTCACGTGACACCCCTGTGGTGGTGATGATGACAGCTAAACACTTAGTCCTGGTTTGAAATGGATCGTTTCTAGAAATAAACATTTTCAGAAAAATTAGTCAGTATTCTTAACGCCGTTCAAAGATATAAGAACACGTTTTTAGCACGTAGCTGGGCGTCTAAATAGTGAAAGAAATATCAAATTTAATGATGATGATGGCAAGTCGGAGCAATTCGGTTGCTGCGTGTGAACGCGGGCGGCCCGTGTTGCTGGTGTTGCGACGTCAAGTTGCTGGGTGAAATTGCCCCGTCTGAAGCGGGCCTTAGGGACGCTGCCGGGGGCTGGGGTTTAGAGTATTCATACATTCCTCTTTAATGAGGAGAGCCTAGGAGCAGGGCCTTCAATAGGCGTCGAGCGAGGCTACACTAAAGCTTCTCTTTTAAAGATTACTCCACAAGACAGCGATGCGGATGGCAAAAGCGGCCCGCCCAATAAAAACAAGCTTGCTCGGGAGTATGCGACCCAAGGGCAGTGCACACTGCACCAGTCCGCCGGACCCGGCCTGCGAGGCATCCACCGGACCATCGCAGGAAGCGAGGACAAGGCATTGCGAAAGGCGGTGGCACAGAAAGCCGACGAGGCTAGCCGGATTGCGTAACCGGGTACATACTCGGGGGAGCCCTATCAAGTACGCCCGCGGCGCCTTCCCCAGCAAAACCACTTTCTCCGCGCAGCCAGCGTAACGCCGAAAGGGAAAGACCCCCCCCCTTTTTTTTTCCTTAAAAAAAAAAACACAAAAAAGCGACATAAAAAAAAAAAAAAGAAAAGCGGAGGGAGAGAGGGGGGCTCACCTGGGACGGGTAGCCTAGTTTTGTCTCGATGGGGGCAGGCAAGAACCGGAGACGGAGCAGGCTACACGAGCCTCAAATTGGGATAGATCGAAGCTCGAGGAACGGGAACGAATGGGGGAAGCACGTGGACGCGTCGCTATGGCGACGGCGTCCCATTCGCCTTGCCCGGGGGAGGCCCAGGGACGCCCGGAAGCCCCGTCGAGCCCTTCGGGACACGGACGCGAATAGACCGAAAGGGGGCACCACGGCGGGCATTGTCAACTGCAGACAAGGGGGTGTCCACCGGCGTCTGTGAGCGATCCTCGCGCGGTAGACAAACCGAGGGTTTTCTCGGGACCGGCGGAGGAAGGAGGCCGGTGCGTCGGAGGCGCAAAAAACGCAATCACGCGTACCCGATTTCGTGCCGTCCTTTGGAACGGAGGGGAGTACAACGACCTCCTCCGGGCAGAGCGGCCGTTCGGGCCAAACGGGACGGCCCGCAGTGCGTCGATTCATCCGCGGAACTCGTTTCTCGGGAGACGGAAAAAGAACGAAAGACGCTCTGCAGTTCCCTCGTCGCGACTAATCCGTGGGAACGAAATGAAGCGGGGGACGGCCGTAATCTTGTCGCAAGCGCCAATCCAGCGACGCCAGCGTACCCGAGGCAGAGCACGTATCTGGCGAACCGCCCTTCGCTCAACTCAGAGCACGAACCGAGAGACACGAGGCTCTCAATTCCACGCAACACAAAAACAAGGAGCCAAACAGAAAAAAAAAAAAAAAAAAAAAAAAACAAGGCGCCATCAGGCTCGAGCAAGATGAACGACCACGCGATGCGCGCGCACAAGGTCGGCGTAACTTCGCAGCGGATCCCCGTCCTTCCCGAACGTAAACAGCGCGCCGGCGTTGACTCAACCGCCGCGTCACAAGGTCAGCCAAAACAAAGCCGAGGGGGCGGAGGCCTTCGCGCGAGATCCGGCGCGTCGAGGGAAGCCGATATTTTTAAAGCCCGAGCGTGCAAGACCGCCGGCTGCACCGCCGGAGGGGCCGCCGCTGCAATCGTTCGCTCGTCGCCCCCGAATACCAATCAGCCAGAGCTGTAGACAAGGGGAAGAGTTTGACCAGCTGGCGTGGCCTACTTGACAGCCCGTCAACTACGTCACTGACACGTCACACGAACGCCGCAGCCACGACCCAGCTCGCCATTTTAGATCCGAACCAACGCCGGGATCCTATCCTTGTTTGCGCCGGCGTAAATTAGAGATTTTCTTGTATCTGAGAGGGGCACGACGATCGCAACTTGGAATTTGCAGTTGATGACCTTCCAGTAGAATGTTCGAGTCAACGAGCGTAGACGGGCGATCAATTCTTCAAAGAGTGCCATTCTTACATGAGATCTTCTGGAGTGCGCACCCGCGTTTTCAAAGCAAATAGTTCCTTGAGTGTAAGTGGGCTAAAGCTGGTCGTCCGAGATGTTAGTTTTCCGGAAGTTTGTTTCCTGTTAATGGTGCTTGTTCTCGATCATGCTACGTCAGAGTGTCAAATCAGATGGCTCGCTCAAAGCGATGCTTCTGGCACGGGATGATAACGCCGTACATTCCTATCGCGTGCATGAACCGAGCTCTTTCAGCTATGAAAAAAACAAAAAAAAAAAAAAAAAAAACGATCGTGCTATCTTAACACTTTCCAGGAAACCGGAAGGTAACGAAATCAACTTCGACCGACTCGGCGTTAGATAACTATCTGCAAATCGTAAGGTATTTCGTTTTAATATAATAGATTTAAGCTCAATTGATCGGTCGTTCCTAACGGTGGTGAAACCTCAGCATTCATCGTCATGCCACCAGTATAAAAAAAAACACCAATTTAATTTCCAAATCATTCAGTTCATGTTGTGGTGAGGAAGGCAGGGGAAAAAGCTGCACAGCGTAGCATGAGACGTCCCCGCCTCCATATGTTTACTGACGCCGCACTGTTTTTACAAAAAAGCTGTCAAAAAAAAAAAAAATCAGGCTTGGTATTGTCACCCTTGCACGGGCTGCATCTTACTTCGATTACAGATAGGTAAGCTTCTCCTGCCTGTACTAACTCAAACAAGCGGTCAAGTTCAGTCAAACAGAAAGGTCAATAAACACGTTGTTAATATGTATGGGCCGCAGGGTACGTTGGGCAGTATCGCGATTGTATTTCAGAAATACTTGTACTGTTTATATTTCTGTATCGCGATGCAATTTTTCGATCGGTATCTGCATTTCAGTATCGGAATACATTTTCCGTGTACTCCTCGAATCGCGATACAATCCCGGGCCAATGTATCTCGTTACAATGTTCAAACTCAAGCGACTGTTTCCTTTCTTTGTTTCGTACTCCAGAGGGGCAGAGGGTACAGTAAATGGGACCTTGAGGCTTTCTTACCGTCCACACCAATGTTGGTTTGGAACATTATGCCCCCGAGATTAGCGACTCCCTTCCCTGTTCTCCAAAGATAACATATCTTCCGGGTTGCTTTAGTTGGGCGACTGTTTCTGTAGATTCAAAATGTTGAAGGCATTGTGGGTACAAGCTTTACAAGTGTACGTTGCACTCCAAGTCCTATTCACTAGGGTGAGGGTAAAGTTTTCCTTCAGGTCATCAAATATAATCACATCACTTCTTTCCAAGGCGACGTCTTCAAATGTTTGCAGAAAAGGCGCCGAGATGGGACTATACGATGCTGAACTTTTGGGAATAGTATGGTAGAAATAAAAAAACAAACTTAGAGGTTCATGTGACGCTGCTTCAGAGGCATGCAGTATATCTAAAGAAAAACTGCACTGTATTCTGGATGGAAATCATTAACAACCTGCTGAAGACCCGCAAGTTCCTACAGCTCGATGTTAAAAGAAAAATCGAAATTTTATGTCGAAATAAATTCGGGCTCGAGAACGCCCAAGTTGAACGTCAAAAAACTCACACTAACCTAACGGTTAGTGTGAGTTTTTGTTTTCACTCGAGGATTCGTTTTTCACCTTAAAAGCGCTTTGCCCGTCAACGAAGCCTACATATCACCCAGTCTTGGGTAAGTTACTTTTAATAAGTAATTCGTTACAGTTACAGTTACTTTCAGAAAAAAAGTAGCGAAGTTACCGTTACAGTTACAGTTACGTTTAAAAAGTAACGACGTTACTTTTCAGTTACTTCTCTAGAACACAAAAACATTTAGGAAAAACTAGAAAACACCCCTCACCAAGTTTTATTGCGTTACATTAAAAAGTATGCTTTTTACTTCATATTGTAGCCTGCAGTTGCTTCTGTTTCCCTCATTTGATGGCGAACACGAAACATGCGCAGTGCGGAGGAATGGCGCTAATCAAAATAAGAAATGTGCGCAGTACCCTTTGCGCGTATTGCTGCTTCACAATTGATACACCCGATTAAAAAGCGTTTGCACAGAAAAAAGAAAAACCGCAACATAGATAGTGCTTCAAGTTACTATGATGCAAGTGTTCAGTCACACGTACAATCGCGTGCGTAAAGATAACTGGATTTTTTTTTTTTTTTTTTTTTTTTTCAGGACATCTACACGTGGCTATATTCGGGTTGTCACTCGCGAGAATGAACGTATTCACAAGTTTGTGAAAAGGCCAACTTGACAGGAACAGACAATTTGGAAAGTACAAGGAATAGCTAGACTGTACGCGTTCAATGATATATTATTAAAAAAAAACTTTAAAGTAACGACAAAAGTAACGTCGTTACTTTCATCGTTACCTCAAAAAAGTAATAGAACTACAGTTACAAGTTTCATTTTGAAAAAGTAACTCGTTACAGTTACAAGTTACCAAAAAAAGTAACGGAATTACAGTAACGCGTTACTAGTAACGCGTTACTACCCATGACTGATATCACCACATCCAAGCGAGGTGTTCTTATGCACTGGAAACCGAAGAAATGATATTTGCATGGTTTAAAACTTTCCTACTGTGAAAGCTTTCTGCGTTCGTTTTAATATGAACCCGCGTTCGTCGACACTCGTGGAACGCTTAATCTCGTTCGCTAACATAACTCTTTGTCCAAATCGACAGCGGCTGACCGACAAGCTATTTAAAAGCTAAAAAAAGCTACTTGTCATCAAATGTAGTCCAGTGTAGCATCAAAGTCGTATATTTACTTTTGTTTTGTATTTCGTTCACATGAAAAGATAAAGTATGTAACAAAAGGTCATTTTGTTTCTGTTTTAGAAATAGCACCTTTTTGCCGGTAATACAGAGTTCACAACATCGCAAAAATATACATATATATGTTTAAGAAAAATGTGTCAGTAGCACTGCCCCGGCAAAGTGTATTCCTATATTTGTATTTCAAAATACTTTTCATTTTTTAAATGTATTTCTGATATCAATCGCGATATTTTTGTACGGGTGTATTTTAGTATCAGTATTTTAGCTGTCTTCGTCACGTATCCCAGTATTTGTATTTACAAATACATTTTAGAGTATCTGTGCCCAACCCTGATGAGCCGCGCGTGGACGTTCACATATTTGTTCGGACTATCGTCGTTTTGTACAGCGAACTTTGCTTGTACAGGAGCAAATAAAAAAAAAATTAAGAAACGTGAAGCCGAAACTTACTATAGCGTCCGTGCTCCCTCTCTGCTTACAGACCGGGGCGCAGGGATGCGTTGACGTATACCATTCGCAGGAAGCGTAGCCGCTTGATGACACGGTCCCAAGGCGGCCGCCGGTCTCTATAGTTTCGTTTTCTTTTCCCCGTTAAAATGGCGGACGTAGTTCTCGGCGCTCCAAGAGATGGCGCTGTCCATTTTTGCACGTCCTCTATTCTCCTCTGGTATACCTCGTACGTGATTTTCATATCAATCTGACTCGAGGCAGTTGGAGCTTCTTCAACTCGCGCAAACCTTATATGGCTATTAGGTGTTATTCATCGGACTATTCGGGTGACGTCTGAAAAGAGACCCCTAATGTATATAACCGATGCAATACCTAACCACGATTTCTGGTGTTATGGCAACTGAATGATCATTTACCGCTATGCTGCTCTCTCCTGTGCAAAACCGTTAACCGCAAAAAAAAAAAAAAAAAAGAATCACTAGGTCAGGTTATTGCCCCATAAACGACTACACAATTGGACACTTCGTTATGCTCGCATGGAACATGAGCTGGAATGACGTGCAGAACAAGCCTAGCCCCAGAAATTCTACGATGCGTTTACGGCCGCACGGGCCTTTCGGTGTACGGACGTTGCGAAGCATGAACTTTTCGGTGTATATTCATTAAAATCCTCGGTTACCTTTTTGATGAACTTTGAACGTGCGGCGCATATATTATTACTTACACTGCTTATACTTACATATATTCATACAATATGTGAGTGGCCTCTCGTATGAAAGAGTTTCATCGTTAAAAGATTAGCTTCGGCTTATTTGTCCCCGATCGCCACTCCGTTGCCAGTGCAAGTGGAGACTTCTTTATACCATCGTTTTGCCTTACCTAACTGCATACGCTAAACCAATCCTTGTACCCTTAAATAGCATCAATGCCTGCTGCTAGGAAAACACGTTGAAGTTTTGTAAATTGTATCAATTACTTACTTAGCCTTTCATAATGACTGCCAATTCACAACCCCGTAATCAGATATCTATTCGCGCACCAAGATTACTTCGAATATAATATTGTTGGATCGAAACACAATTAATTTTATTTGTTGAAGTGTCTATTTCCTTTATTTTTCATCATAGGTAAGATCAGACAGCTAATTAAGACAAAAATGCAACCCCTATCAATAAATCCGGCACATTTCATGCATCAAAATAATAAAAATATACAACAGACTGCAATGTCTGCTGGATAACTATTCATTTCCAAACACATATCGTATTTACACCGAAACGTCCGTGCACCGAAAAATCCGCACCGGAAAGTCCTACACCAAAACGTCCGATCCCGATAAATTCATTAAATAAAAACAGCGGCGATTATTAATTCATATATAAATGCAATGGCTGGGACAATAAATGTAATCCTTTTCGGAGATCTGGGATAAATCTTAAGCGCGGGGATTTTTCCTGCGCGATTCAAGATTGCTAGAGTATATATCGTTCACACTCCGGTGCAGTCAATAATGTTGATAGACGGAGCACCCACATCTTTTTCGTCAATATTCTGCGAAGTAGTTAAGACGGCGAAAAATCACAGGCTATCATAACCATACCTTTGAGCGAGAATAACCTAGTCGTAAGTCAACCGTGGAGATTTCAAAAAGGAAAGTCATCCGTGGAAGCTATTCCGAGTTTTGAGAATTAAGTTTTAATTAACTTGATTTCTGAAAAGCATTAGATTAAAAAGAATGATAATAAAAAACTACACACGTACGGTATAAGAGCTATTGCATGTAATCTCCTTTAGACATTTATCAGATCGTGCGCAATATAGCACTGTTTAGAGCGAACAATCTGATGTTGGTCACACCCATTATCGCGCACCTAGATTTCTCATATACTGTTAATGATATTTATAGAACGCATCATATTCAGCCGACACCATACTCTACGCAGACGACACAAATATATGTTGTTTTTTTTCCCCGAAGAAATATAGACGAGCTTGAAGTATTGGAGAACAAGTGAACGACTCAGGTAAGTGCACGGTTGACACGTATATTAATTATGATGAAACACGGAAAAGCCAGGTATATATTATATCTGGAGTAAATAATAAATAAAGCTAAATATTCATCGAGCACTTAGATAACTACTTATAAAAACAATAATATCGGTTGTGTAAAAAAAAAAAAAAAAAAAGTCCAGAAGTTCTTAGGGCTTCGAGAACATTTAAATAAATCCTACCCGCCATCTCTAATATACATGGAGGTAGGAATGCTTCCGGAGGGGACACGACGCCACCAGGGGTGAAGCCAGGAGTTCGGAAGCCGCGGCGACGCTCAAGTTGGCTCGTGCTTTTTGCCGAAAGGCCCCCGGCTTTTGTGACGTCATTTAGTCGCCACTTCGGGACCACTCGCGATGCATGGCTGGAATGGGACGCTACACGTACCAGTCGAAGACGCGCCTTTCAGGCAGCCTAACCTCCATGCGCATCAAATGGCACCCTCGATATGTGCACTAACAGAGCATACACATTCCGTCCTAGCATTTCTTCTCTTCTATACACAGACGCTTGGATTTCTTTGTCCCGTTGCCAAACTGTACAGGGGGTCTAGTCAAGCGACTCCCTCGTGCCCCACCCTCCGAGACGCACGTCAAAATAAAAACGTTGGCCACGTGCCCCGTGCGTCCGGGCGAACACTTTCTCGCAACTTCATTAACACCGGCGCGCCCCTTTAAATCCAATATTTTCTGCTCGAAGGTTCGTATTGGGCGGGTAATGAACATCAATTAGAACTAGAAGTCTACCACACTGTAGAGAATACGCCATAAAGTAATAAGCGAGGCAGCGACACAGTTTATAGCCCACGCCGCAAACTGACTGTCGGTGTACACTCACACCGTTTGTTTCGCCCGCGGCAGTGTAGTGCCCGAAGCGTGCGTACGATTACCAGCAACCTAGATATACATAGCTCGAAACAAATGACTAGGCAGTACTTCGTAACTTGCGACATAGAGAAAGCGAATGCACAAAAGCTCTAGCTTGCAAACCCTCGCCTGCCCCTCTGTTATCTTTTTGCACGCGGCTACGCTACTTCTAGTTCAGCCGGTGCACAGGATCCGAGCATGGAGTTGCGCTTCCTCACTGCCAGCTGCTTCGTATAGCAGATGGCATTTTGTCATCGCTGTCAAACTCTCAACCAAAAAAAAAAAAAAAAAAAAGGTACGCCGAACACAAACGTTAGATAACACCGACAGCGGAAAAGCCGCGGGCCCGGGAAACTCTCCGTGGCGTCGAGTCCTCGCACGAGGAGCAGGTGTGCGTGCTGCACAGGGCCTCGGACGCTTCGCATTTATTTCATAAATAGATTACGCCCGCGAAATGAGACTACCCCACTCACCTATTGCCCAAGCATCAAAGAGAACGCAGGGATTGGTGTTCCACGCGCCGCACGTGCTGGCCTCAGCAGTTGTAACTTTTCTAAAGCAAATACCTAAAACAAATGGCATCTTGCACGCGCGTTCGTCAACGCTTTATTTTGGTTATTTACTTCGAATCTTTTATACGGGGGAGGCGTGCGCGTGTGGAACACAATCCCTGCATTCTCCTTGATGCTTGGGTAATATAAGGAGTATTCACTGGGCGCCATATTTGTGGGTGCTGTCGAGAGCGCATGCTCAGAACGAGCCCCCATTAATAGGCTGCTAAGATCGGCCATTTTGACGGTGTGGAATGCACGTTGCAAAGGAACCCTGGAAGCTAGCTATCAGCACGCGCTCAGCAGTTGCACACACAGCTATGGCCGCCAGTGAATACTTCTTACAGCAATTGGGGAGGAGATCGAACAGTCACGCCTCTAGCGGTGCGCTTCAGCTGTGGGGACAACAAACCGTATTTTCTTGTTTGTTTTTGATCCGAGAAATCGAAGATGACGATTCGAAGGCCACTCCTCGTGCGACCAAAGCACTGGTCAGAGCGAAGCGCTCGTGCCCAGACCGTGCTCGGCCAGGTTCAATTTCTTTGTTATGCTGTGTTGGTAAACACCGGGCTGTGGGGACAACAAGCTCGATAAAGCGCCCCCTATAGTTCGATCTCCTGCCCAATAGGACTCTATTCGCATATCCTCGCGTTGCCCGCAGGAACGCTGCCCAACAACGCGCTGTCCCGTCGCAAAGAAGGAAATTCGTAAACATCATCAAAAGCTCGCAAAAAAAAACGCCCGCGACCCCCCCCCAGGCGACGGAAACGGCGCAGTCGAGGTCACCTTCGTCTAGCCGACCCGTATTACGAACCGGCCTATTTAACGAACTGGTCGTTGATGAGACGGTTCTCACTAGATTGGGCTGCATCTGTGTGGGGTCTCAACGAGGATTGCCAAAAAAAAAAAAACAAAAAAAAACACGAATATTCTGTTCGAGTCCAGGAAGACGAGTCCTGCGAGCATGGCGAGCAGTATCAATAAAACTAACAATGGGATTTTGAACTACCGATCCTGTGGAGAAGGCAGGTGTGGGTCGGAACGACGCGATGTTCTCCCCCGATAGAAGACGAAATCGCTGAGCTGTTCTATAATGAAATCAAATGGAGGAATTGGCTTCTATGGGCAGTTAGTGCATTTCCCATACTCGCCAAAAGGTTTCCAATCAATAACTTTAATTTTACAGGGCGAGTGAGCCAGCTCTCCTTGAATGACCTGTTAGTCCAAAGGCAAAAAGTCGCCTGACGAGGTACGATCAGCAGACATAAAAGGTACAACAGTGCGCACAAAAATATCTAATCATAGTAAGGGTATTCGCAAAATCGATCCAGCTAAAAAAAAAAAAAAAAAAACACATTAGTGCACAACACAAAACACGAGCAACAGTTATATATTAAAAAATATGAACATTTGCAACAAATATTATGTGGCAATTAAATACACTACACATCTTAGGTTTGTCAACCTGGTTTAAAAGCGATTAAAAAATGCTGACTATACTGGTTTTCACCTAAAGAAGAGAGAAAGTTTCGCGCATTGTTCATACGACGCGCGAACTACTTGTTAAAACATTTGGTTGTCGAAGGAAGAAGCGAAGCTTTTGGCGTTTGAAACGTATGCGTCCTGATTAGATAACAGATATCTAATCTAAAATGCACCTACATATATCTTAATTCTCTACATAAAGGGGGAAATTCGTAATGCTACGCGAGGAGTCGAACTCTCTTTACTACTGTTCTTGAGGTGAAAACAGGTATAGATATGGCCACAAATCCGTGCCGACAATTTCGATTTTGAAGAAGCAAGAGCGACAAATATTGATAAGAACATACATATTTATTATTTAGGTACGAGCTTTATTCGCCTATGCTTCCCCTGCCTTCTCCGAACTTTGTCGTTCTCATCTAAACACACGAGCCTTTAGAGCATTTTAGTACACCGTTCCGATACCTCCGATAACGATACGATGCATGTGCAAAGGCGTCGGCAAAATATCGGGTTTCGTATCGGATTTATATCGGAACGATCTATTAAAACTCTCTAATGTCGAACAAACTAAACGAAACACCTCTCCCTTCCCTAAAAGGGTGAGGTGAGGGATCTAAGCGAATAAGGTCACTGAAGATACGAGTGCGTCCACTTTCATCCTGGACTTAGAGGCGTCAGTGCTCCAGGAACGCCCATTGTGAGTGTGTACTTCCACTTGATAAATTACGTCGGATGTTCGACCGCCCATTCGGTATGGCTCAAAACGGTGCAACCAAAGTTTGGGAGAGCGACGAATCTAGCGAACCGGTGGCCCGATGAAGACGAGGTCACCGATTTGGTCGTGACGATGCCTCTTGTTCTAGCGGCTGACCTTTCTGCGTGCGATGTTGGACGAGGTGACCACGCTCCAGGGGCACCTCTCGTCCGTAAATAATGCAGAACGACGAGCATTGTATAGCCTCGTTAACCGCTGCGTCGGCAAGCGGAGGTTACGGAGGAAAGGATTTCGTCCCAATTTAGTTGACTCGTTTTCCACCGCGGACGACATGAGCTGAAACCCCCGATCCGGCATTTTTCTGCGTCTGCGGTCCCCAAAGCTCTAACATCTCTCAATTAGTCAAATAGTCCGAAGTCATGGCATTACCACAGCTCTCTCAAGAACTGACCCCAAAGAAGGACTAGCTCATATTGTCCGCGATAGTACATTAGTTAGCCAGGTTACGGAACGCCTTGGGCGTACTACGTTACGTAGTTTTCTTGTGGGCTTTAGTTGTACCAAGTCACTGCGGTGTCCTTCAGGTAGAAACTGGCGCTCGCAAGCTTAAAGGCTGGTTCACACATCAGCGTCGACCGCGTTGTGCTGCGCTGCGTCGTGCAGCCCAGCGCCTCCCCATTGGCTCGTCGTAAGGGTCGCCATAGCAACAGCTCGGCGCCAGCTGTCTTAACGAGGTGCAAGTGCAGACGTCGCAGACGAACGCAACTACATGTGCGATCGAGCCTTAAGGCGCGTTCACATTGGCTTTAAATCGGCTGTGCCCACGAGGCGGTACCGATTGAGGCATTTTTATTTTTCAATCCTTTCAGCAAAGCCTCGACTTATCAAATGGCGACACTATAGCGACAGTCGCAAGAGCGACAAGCGACCACCGACGTTCACACTGCCGGCAATCGGCGAGTCGCTTCTCAGGCCGTGTTCCAAATATTACCCAAATAGATCCGAGTTACTCCAGCAGGTCGTGTCACGTGACAACACAGATATAGAAAAAAGCTGGACTCGGCTATCAAACGCCAAGGCACAAAACCCTTGTCCTGGAGTGCGAACGGGTGAATTTTGGAAGACAGCCTCGGAAGCTCTCGGGAGCCGGCGTCGATTCCGTGCAGCCCACTTGGGTTCGCATTTCGCTGCTTTTCCATTTTCGTTGTCTCACATGCGTCGTCGTTCCCATATGAAAAAGACTCGCTATGTTGACCCGAGTTCTTCGGAACCGTACAAACAAGCACAATCGCTACATCGGCGTGCACTCGCTCGATTTGGCCGAGTTGTTTTTCGGGCGCTCGTTCAAATCGGAATGCTCCGTTTGGAAAGCAATGGGTAATTTTTTTAATAACGCTGACCAGAGCCGCCGCAGAGACCTCCGTGGCTCTGTATCCAAGGTCGCTACCGCGAATCGAGGCGTTGAACGGACATGTTTGTTGCTGCTTCTCCCACAGAAGTTCGGTGTGCCGCATGTAAACAAACGCGAGGCGCACCGCACATCACTCCCGAGGCGCTGCTGATTGGTTTATCCGCCGAGCGACTCCGCGAAAAGTCGCAAAATTCGGTCTGGAAGCGACTGCTCCAAACCTGTCGCTTTTGCGACAAAAGTTGTCGCGCGACAGCTGCGACTTGTCGGTGTGAACGCGCCCTTAAGGGTGTCGACGTGCAGAGGCTGCACGACTGGTCGTCGCACCCCCACCATGCACGACATTTAACCACAGGACAGGCGGACGTAAGCTTTAGTTACACCGTACTTTAGTCTGTTTCTTTTTCTTAGAGAAAAAAATCCATTTATGTAATCTGTAACAAACTTTTTAATTGAGAAATCTTGTTTTTTCGAGATATCTGCGTCAGCTGTGTTCGCAGACTATAAGGCAACAACAAAGTCATGGGGTCAACCGTGCTTCGTGTGCTGCATGGTAACTAAAGGCTGCGTCACACAGTTGCGACGGTGGCGTTCACAACAACCAAAACGATCAGAACACCGGAACAACACTGACTTGCATCGCTTGCTACGATGTGCACGGCGAACACTTGTCCTAGTGATTTCGCCGCTGCTGTCGTGCCGGTTGCTGCGAACGCAACCGACACAAAGATATGAACCAGCCTTCTCATAATGTAAATGGGTAGTTGATGCCGCTTGCGACCGACCAGTCATATTGATGGAGGACCATATAACAATAAGCGGGCGCATCTTTTCGAGTCGTGATTGCTTCCCGCATCCAGTCCTTGTATCTGTTGCCGCCCGGCGCTTAGAGAGAGAGAGAAAGGGCGGTAGCCTCTCCCCCCCCCCTCCTCTTTCTTTCAATCCGCCCCTGAACCAACGCAATTTTCTGAACCGTACGTAACGCCAAACAACCTAATCAGAGAATAAAACCAGCTCACAAGGATTTGTGTCAAAAACAGGTCGACAAATCCCTAGGTCGCAAACTCAAAACACTCAGATAAAAAAAAAAAGAAAAAAAAAGAAAACGCTTGACCAATTGCAGTTCGACAGAGAAAACCAAAGTGAACTCAATGGCAAGCGAGCCGGAACACGCGATCGAGCGAGAGAAACAAACGAACTGGTCATCAGCTCCCACCGGCGACAGCAAAGTGTTTAATCGGTCAATGCCTCTACACTCAACAACGATAAACAAATGCGACGACAAGTACGAGAAGAAAAAAAAAGAAAAAAAAAAAATCAGGTGAGCCTTTATCGCCGGAGCCGCTACACTACGAATCACGCTCCAGATATCACGCAAGTTCAAACCGAGAGGCAGATGTCTGCCCGTGCAAGACACACCTGCTTCGTGTTTCGTTTTTAATTGTTTTCATCATTTTCTTTCGCACGTTTCTGGAATTCTTGGGAGCGAGCAAAAGTGCTCGCCCAGCATCTGTGTGCACGCGGAAGCTTGCCCCGTAGCAGTCACGTTTTCGGTTGCCACCTCTCAACTTTAAAGGAGCTGTGCAACGATATTCAATTGGAATGTTTTTCACTTTACACGAGCTTACTGGCACTAGTGGGACTCAAGGATACTCGCATGCAATGCCACTGGCCAAGGAACTCCTTTGTTGCGGTGTAATTTCAAGGACAAAAGCGATCATTTTCATTCAATCTCTCCCTTGCAAAATTCGATGACGTAACGCGGGGATCGCAGTACACCCGTATGACGATATTTGAATGCGGTTCATAGATTGGACCCGAGCATTGCGTGGGCACTCGATTTAGGCTCGTGATAATTGATAGCTCGAGAAGCATTCGAGTAGTGGCCCGTGTCCAATCGCTGCAACGACGACAATAGCCGAGCCATAACAATGTCTGGAACTCAGCGCGTGTCCTGTGCTTTGCCAACCCCAGCGCGTGGCTATGATCAACATTGGCGGCATATAATCGGCTCCAGATCACGTGGCCGCTTGTTCTGGCTGCGAGTTGAGGGCGTGAACGCTGCTCGTTGTTTTTTTAATTTTTTTCTGGGACTTCTAATGCGTCGGGTGAAAAACGAAGGCGTGTTTCATAGGTCATTAACGTCAGGGATCCGTTCTAAGCGGTATTTGCGCAAAGTAAAAAAATTGTTGCATAGCCCCTTTAAACTCGGTCGCATCGTATCACCTTTTCGTCGTGAAATACGATACCGCAGTAGAAAAAAAGAAACTGACTACTACCAACCAAGGTGGAAATATCAAAACATAACGCCAAGAGCGGTGCGTACATTGCGATATATATATATATATATATATATATATATATATATATATATATATATATATATTTTTTTTTTTTTTTTTCTTTTTTTTTTTGGTAATGGAAAGTGTTGGTACACGGCGACTCACGCGACTGTGTCGATTCTGTCATTAGTTTATTTTATATTTATGTTTATTTTTTTAACGCTGATAAAATATACGCATATTAGCGTGCAGTGTGTATATTCGAATCTATGTTTCTATGTAATGGAATTATACATAGTGAGACAGGATTACCAAACAACTAAACATATTAATCTTCTTTTTTTTTTTTCCCCGCTGTTGTTATTGTTGTTGTAAGTTTGTGCCGCAACGTGTAGTAAAAAAAAATACGAAGAAAACTCACAAGACGACAGGACGCCCGAGAAGCCCTTGTGGCATTGACAAGTTCCATACAATGTACCGTATTAAATAAAGCAATAAAGACATATTATTCATATAAAAAGGAGTGTACGTTTTCGAGGACTCCAGATAACCTGTTCTGGTTCCCGATATGTGTCATTGAGAAATATAAACCCTCTAAACATACGGGGAAAAAAAAAGAGAGAGAGAGAGAGAGAGAGAGAGAGAGAGAGAGAAGTAGCGGTCTGTTGATTTGAACGGCATCAGCCGGCGCCCGAGAAAGCAGAGGCGGCGAACAAACGGCCGTCCGTGTACCAATGCTATTGCGGCGGTCGTCGGATAGAGCAGCATGCTCCACGTGTGCATCGAGACAGCGACGACGGCGGCGGCAGCAGAGAGGTGCGTCTACGCGCGCCGCTTCGCAGACACCGGCGGGAAACGCCCTAGTCCGGCGATCGATCGGTCGCTGGGCCGCCCGTGCGTGTTGCCGCCGCCGATTGCCGAGCTGGAGGGGAACCCGACCAGCTTTCCAATCCGCTGCAGCTCGGGAAAGTTTCCGGTGTTGACGTTCGGAAACGAGGCTCGAAGCGCTCACGGCTAGCTGGGTCTTCGAAAGCCCGCACCACGAGCGTAAATTAGACTAAGAGAAGCTCCTCAAAGACATGCGTGGACTATACGCGCGGACGTTTCGATCATGACGAGGATGTGCGGTTCTTGGTGGACAAGGGCAGCTATTGGGAAAAAAAGCGACAGTGGGTGACTAAAAATGCGTGTCTGCTTGCGACAAAACCTTGCATGAGGTTGAAATAGAGAAGGGATAAAGAGCGTGTTCTTTCAAATAAAAAACCCAACCGTGCTTTTGAGATTGCGAGCAATCAGCTGCTTTCCAGCCAAGAGAACAACATTGGGTAAATGGAATGTGTTGCAAGCGTAGAAGAGGAGTTCTAGAGCCGAGAAAGAGAAACGCCAGACGCGGCAAGCGTGGATACAGGACGGATCTCGTAGTTACTCTCGTATTGTCCAGGCTATAGGGCGCCTTCATGTGTCCTTTCCTTAGGGTAATGACAAGTGACCGCACTATTCCAGAAGCTTGTTGTTGTTGTTTTGAGCGCGTGAAAAAGCATTTTTAGGCGTTAGCTCTTGGCGTTGTCTGTGCTACGGCGGCAGTTTGTTTTCGATCAATTTATTGCTTCGTATTTTCTTTGTGTCATGTGCATCGGGTACGACAAAGAATGTCATCACCCTAAACGGAAGTTCGAGTCCAGGCGCCACCGGTCGAGATCTGGACGGGTACACGGTGCAATTTGCCGTCGGTCAACTAGCGGGTGACACAACCGCGAGGTTGGAACCGGCCTGCGATCTGCGGGTCGGCACCAGTTGGGAGCCTGCAAATGGGTCCTCAACGAAGCCCGGCGCGTGCCCTTATTAAAGGCAGATTCCGCTCTCCCGTCAAATACTTCCCGCGCTATCCATCAATCACCGGTGCCAATCACCGTGTCACCCTAAACGTCGGACTCGGCCCCCCGCAACGTATTTGCTCACCATCGACACTTCGCAGTCCTGTTCCCGAGGTCCCGAGCGGGACACGCAGACGCTGTCGTCGAGAGGCCGAACCAGGCAAACCCGACGTTGCCTCGGTCAGCGAGTGCTCGAATATTGCGCGCCACTCCAGAAGGGGGCACGCAGCAGCCTCGCAGCACAAGCCACCGTTCCAACGTTTACGCATTTACAGCCCAGCGTGCGATCTCCGAGCACGCGCATGTTGGTCGCTTCGGGAAGCGAGCAAAGCACGCGTCATACGCACCAACGCTGAAACTGGCCGCGACAAGAGGCACCTTGGTCTATACGGTCGCGCTTACCAGACCTTTTGATTAGTAACGGGCCCTGGTTCAAACCGGCGGCAGGACCGTTTGCCGGAAGACAGTCCGCGGCGGGACAACTGAGAGCGTGGACAGCCAGGACAGCACGAACACCCCACTGTGCTTCACCGTAAGTCAGAATGCCCACGGTGTATGTATACGAAGTCGATGAGGCCAAACTATCAGCGCCACGTCACGGCGTTGGTCGTCTTTCTGCACGCGTGCAACTACCGGTTAAACCAATCAAGCACAGCGCACGCGCTGTGACCGAAATTGAGCTTTTAGTAAGTCTGCCCGCGTTTTAGTATTACTTCGTAACCTTCGACTGCGCTCTAAACCTGCGGCGAATTGACGTACAGTCGCGCAGAACAATTCAACAACTGTCGAGGAGATCCGGAGATCCAACTATATATGCTTCATCCGGCGTGTCTTTTTGTACGCACAGTTTAGTTTCTCATTGGTCTCACATTCTGTTGGATCACAACTGCAATGTGTGCGTCTTTGCGACTGATCCGGTGACCTTCGCGGAAACTTTATTTCAAAATACTGCAACCTTTCCCAATGATCAGAAGCGCAGGGAGAGGCGAGTGTCGACCAGCTAATGACCACTCCGCAGCCAATGAGATTTGCGGCAGTCGCCGATCACAATGCCGAACAACCAATCGCGAAGCGAGAAACGTCAAGATAGTGATCCACGCCCCGCACTTCTCGCAAGTGATAAGTACACGGGCATCATTTCAAACTCAAAGACAAATGCGACGTGGTCTGGTGAAACTTCCCTCCAACGCTATGGGAGAGCTTGATACGTGACTGGCGGCGCTGGCCGTGGTTCTAGCTGGCAGTCTGGCAACCTGGAAACGCGTCGGTATTTCTAACCCTCTTTGAAGGAGATTTTTATGAGACACACATAGATGGCAGTGACACATCATCGCAACTGACAGCGTTTCTCGTCAATGTAGGTGTCTTCCACTCTGTACGCTCAATCAGCTCCTCAAACTTGGCTTTCTGCAACGATCTCTAAAATAATACCATTGTTACGCCTTTTTCTTGCCTACAAATGACTTTTTGACACCGCCATCACCGTTAAACTTGAGCACCGCGAGCAGCGCCATCAAGTAGAGGCACTGCGAACCGCACTATTGCCTCGTTTTCGCTAGGATCGTTTTGTTCGACAGCAAACGAAATTATTTGTAAGTTCCGTCCTTAGATATCAATAAAGAATAACCGGTAGTTGCATACAGTGATCAACTACAGGCTTAACAAATTTTCGGTGTACAAGAAACTTTTTTTTTTTTTTAGCTATCTGTAATTGTAAATTTGGAGCGGCTTACCCAAAGTGGATTTGGGCAAACGAAAATGCCCCCCTTAACCCCCTTAAGCACAGTGGCCCACCTAGTGGCAACTTTTCACCCTGTAGAAACTTTGCCCGAAGTTTTGTATTGAAAGACGCTGGGTCATCCTTATACACGACGAGGAGCGTTAATCGCCGGTCTTTTCTACACCGCTCATCCCTTCATTCATTTTCACGACTGGTACTAAAACTAAACATGGATTTTGGTATTCAAAGAGTAATGTGTTGCCCACGAGGTTTTGCGGCGAAGCAGTTCAAAGCTGCAATTGGGTTTTGTGTTCTACTTCTTATAAAAAAAACAGACTACGCCGGCGTCTTCACCCTTCAAAATACACCCCCCCCCCCCCCCCAAAAAAAAAAAAAAAAAAAAAAAGTCTTTTCAACTAAACTATTTTTTTTTTTTTGCTTTTACGTTGATTAATATTACAGGAAAGTACGACCTATGACGAAGTGGCCTCTATGAGTCGCTCTGCAGCGAAGGGCCTTTTGTCTAACGATCCGTAATCAGTGCCATAACGCACGACACAGCCTACAAGCTTCATGATAATAAAACCCGAGACGTTGTGTTGTGTTCGTCCCCTTTTGTGCTCCCGAGTCTCGGGTTTTACCATGAATCACCACCAGCTAGCTTGTTTTTTTTTAAGTATTGTTGCAGCCTACAAGATCGCAGCGGGTCCCGGTGAGTGTACATTACTGAACTAATCACGAGGAGACGAATCCCAAATATTAGACACCAAGCCCGGAAGCTTCCTTGGCTCAAAAGAATTATCTTCGTTTGAAGTTACAAAAAAATAAGATAATAAGTAACAGAGCCAAAGGAAACTCTGAAAAAGGCAGCAGACGGATCCCTTGCGCCGTCGAGCGCGCGGCGCCGCCAGACGCTCGCGGCGCGGCGCGCGCGGGAGAGTGAAGCGGCGTTCCACAAGTCGCTGCGGCGGCGGCGTCGCTTTACGGCTCGCGACGCGTGACCACGGCGCGCGGCTCCAGCGGGCGCCAACTACAATCGTATCGCGCGAAAATCCTAAATTTTTTTTCTCGTTGTAAATCGTTTATATATACTTTTTCCCTATGTTTAAAAAAATGTTTTTTTTCTTTGCTGCTTTAAGCCACATCATCGGCATTGTGCGCACAAGTATCGCTGGATTTCAGCGCGTTTCGCTCCTTCATCGAAGTTCAGTGGGTGGAGGACAAAATGGTCTCAGTCAGAATGGTCCCGGTCAAAATGGTCCCGGACAAAATGGTCCCGGACAAAAAGGTCCCAAGTGCCAACCCGGACAAAATGGTCCCAGGTGAATTTATCGATACTTTGAGCGCTCTTAATAGGACAAAATGGTTTGGTACTTTTATTTTGACACACGTTCGAGGATAATATCGACAGTTTCATTAAAATCCTTTGAAACAAATTTTAAATCCCTTCTATCTATACCATATGTAGCTCTATTTCTCAAAAGGTTCTTGATTTCTACCGATATATTCCACGTGTGTAATCAACATCTTTCTATCGCCAGAACCTGTTTTCAAATTAGCGCTATCGAGCTTCAAAACGATATTCGGAATGAAAATCATTATCATACACGTACTACAGGTTCTTAAAGTGTTTTTTTTTTTTTTTATGAACCTGTCGTACCACCGTGTTCTATTTTTCAGAAACAGCATCGCTCCGTCTGAACATTGTATATTAAAGAAATCAAAAATAGATTTCACAAATATATGCGTATTTCTTACATGGATCACTTAAGAGACAAGAAGTCGACGCTGCTGAAGCGAAGGCCTAATACGAAAATGTATTCATATGACCGACACCCCTCAAAAAGTCGTTCAAGGGACGGAGCCCTTGTACGTACTGTGTGCACAGAGTTACAAGCCGCTGCTAATATCCATCGAGAGTAGAAAATACAAAAACCTGCAAACAGCAAATAAATAATGCCACGCTGGGACCATTTTGTCCGGAATGGCAGTTGGGACCATTCTGTCCGGGACCATTTTCTCCGGGACCATTTTGATCGGGACCACTTTGACCGGGACAATTTTGACCGGATCACAAGTTCAGTACCACTTGGATTCCAACTTGGCAGCGCATAGCGCAGATCATATTCCACGTTGTTCCATCCCGTCGAGCTTGGCGTAAGACAAACGATTCCGTGTCAACACATTCAATGTGTCAAATGTCCAAGACTGATCCTCTTGACCACTTGGTGTACCGACTCGTGCACCCGAATTGCTGTTGTTTTTTTGCATCGAATGAAATGTTGCTCCGTTTCTACTGAAAAATCGGTGCTCTCTTCTAGCCTACCTATAGGTTTGCAGTGGCGCGGCATGGCTCGGTATTCTAAATGCACACAGCAGGAAAAGTACCCGTGCGCGCAAAATCAATATGCACATCATGGAATGCGGCACCCTGATACGTATTGATTCGCTGAACCTTCTGATCAGGAACAAGCTGGAACCCGGTACATTTCATCTTCGTTACGAGTAAACGAGAAAGAAAGATGTTATCGGGTCATAAACAGAGGGCACATTCATTGGGTTGTTGGGATGTCCCCTCCCACACTGTGATTAACAGAGGGGCGAAACGTATTCGCGACGAGCGAACGACCGTCAACGCACTGCGGCACGGGATGAGCCCAAGCAGCTTTCCCTGGACAAAAGGAAAAGAGAAAACGAGGGAGGGAAACTCGCGACTTGTGCAGAGTCAAAAGCAAAGAAAAACGGCAATGGAGATTAAGCGAGGGATTCAAGCGCCGCATTGCGTACGCCGAGCCCCGGTGCCTCGGCAGCGGAGCCTCCCATTCACGCTATCTGGCCCTCCGGGTTCCTGGCCGACCCAACTCCTACGCACACACAAAATAACCCCGAAACGGACAGGAAACCAGAGAGAAAGAAATGTTGAAAGGCCCCCCCTTTCTCCTCTCTCCAAGTCCCAAAGCAAGCGAGCACACAACACGCCACAAATATAGCTCCAGAAAAGAAGAAGCCGGCAAATGACAGAAACACTTGCTTCTTTGCCCTCGCCCCTCTTCCGAGGAGGGGGAAGCGAAGAAAGAAGGAAAAGCGCGGCTTCTTTGGGAGCAACGCTTCTTTGCGGCCCCTGCGTGCCAGCCAGGCAGCGCAAAAGGAAAAGCCCAGAACCACCAATCAAAAAGGGGACGGGAAGAGGACCCGCCGCGGCAGAAAAGAAAAAAAGAAGGACGAAGCAGAAGGGCAACAAAGAAGAACGGGAGGGAGCAGCCAGTCTCTCCCCTCCACCGGCGCGAATTCCCAAAGAAGCCAGCAGCGCGGGTAGAAACAGTGCTCCCCTCCGGAGGGACGCCCCGATCGAAGCAGGGGAGCAGCATCCAGGTCGTTGCCATGGAGACGCTTCGAAGCGCCAGGCAACAGGGGCCGAAGGACCCCCTAACGGCAGCCAGCGAGCACAAAAGCCCGCCCGGCCACGGACAAAGGCGAAGTGCACGCGGTCCCCCCCCCCCCCCCCCCCCCCCCCCCCGCGCTCCAAACGAACACGCGCAAAAAGGAGAAACAGTTTGAAGTGCGATCTCGCGAGAGGGGGGTCGGCCCCTCCTCATTTGCTCCCCCCGCGAGAGCCCGTCTGCTGCGCGCCTTCGTGTAATACCGCGGCCGCAGCAGATCACCTTGGGCCGGGTGCTTCTTGCGCGAGGCGGCACCCGAAGGGGAAGCAGAGCGTGACGACTCGTGCGTCTTGCTTTCGGCCCTTCCGTTCGCTCGACGCCGAGTCGACACCGCTCAAAATTACTCGCAATCTCTCTCCTCAGCTTTGTGCGGAGAGAGGCGTCACGCGGATTTCGAAGGGGCCACCGTGACGACATGGCGCTACGCCGAAATTATTCGGAGGGCCGCCGAGCGCCGGCACCCTCGCTTCCCCGTCCGTACAACCAGGATCCAGCCGAGCAGCGAGCTGCGGAGGTCATCTCGATCACGCGCCGTTTCATCATCGTGCGCGCCTGACACAAAAATAACCGACGGGCGTCGAAACCGGTTAGCTAAACAAACAGCGAGGGGAACAATCCCGATGCACGTTTCGATTTCGCGCGTCAGAAAAGTGAAACAAACAATGGGACGGAGCTCTCGATTCAATATCCACGCTACGCGGGCGTCGTTAGCAGTCCGTTGCAATCACTGCTGCACGCTAGTAGACATCCATTATACACTAAGCTCCCGTCTCGCTCCACTCGCCGTGGGAGAAGGTGGCGCGTCTTCCCTCGCTTCCGTCGTCGCCAGACACGCTTTTCGCGGAACGACGCCGCTCAAGGAAAAGAGCCAAAGAAAAACGAAGAGCGCAAAGCCTCGTGGCGTGCCAGCGCGTCTCTCTCGATTCGAAACTACTTTCGAACGCGGAGCGAGCGCGGCGGAACACCGGCCAAGTTTCCGGGGCATGGACGAACAACAATCCAGGAACGATTACCGGCCTTTCAATGGAACGCTGCGGCTACGAAGACCAGACGAAGAAAAAAAAAAAAAAAGAACACGAAATCTCCTCCCCCCCCCCCCCCGGCAGAAAGAGCGCATTGCCGGCGCGGGCCATCATCGCTACGCTTGATGACTCGGCCAAAGAAAATGAAGCCGCGTCTGGGAAGTAAACTGGACCAGCGAATCGCCGTCTGCCCGAGAGCGAAGTGCATGACGCGCTGACGTCTGCGAGGGGTTTCCGGCGAGTTTTATTGCCAGCCCACCTGGACGAGCTACGTGCACGACGAGACGCTTGACCACAAACACTTGCTAGGGCAGACGAGTGTTTTTGCAGCTTGGACGTGCTACCGGGTAAACACCTCGAGCAGTGAAAGTCGGCCAAACCGCCAACCTCGCGCTGCAAATGTTCGGTCATCCACACTGTCCGAGGCAATTACTTCCACCGTCCACCGCAGTGCAAAAATCGACGAAACCCGCGAAACACCAAAAACACCCGATGACTGAGATTACGCGGACAACTAAAGTTATCACAAATAAAACACCAGATTAAAAAAAAATAAAAATAAACACGCTCAAGGTTTTTCTTTGTTTGTTTTTTTCCCCTTGAAGATTATAATTTCTGCTTTCAGTTGTAGACTCGTAGTGGTCGGGTGTTATGTCGCCAGCGTGTTTTTTTAGAAGCGCCCTTTTGATTTCGAATGAAAAACATCCGAGAACGACTGGTGGCGCGTCTTCTCTCGGGTGTTTGCTATATTCCTCGCAGTTTGGTGATGCGTTTCTGCCTATCGTCTGCTTCTTTTGCGGGGGTTGTGGTGACGCCAGAACGCCGAGCTCTGATTGAAGGATAGTGGGTAGACCTCAAGGCAGCTCGCTTTGAGGTCTACCCACTATCCTTCAATCAGAGCCAATCAGAGCTCGGCGTTCTGCCGTCACCACAAACCCTGCAAAAGAAGCAGACGAACTTGCGCTCGCATTCTGTGCTATATGGTAAACGCAACGCCAAGGCGATGAAACACAGTACGCGGTGGCCGTCCAGACGGAGGTATAAGGGTCGGCTCCAAATAACGCAGTCGGGAGTAGCCGATTATACTGCAAGTCCAGAATTGCTTTTCTTATCTTCTCGGAGAATTCGTGAGCAGCGGCATTCACCTCACCCCTGCTATGTGGTGTGGGAAAGGTACAAGGAAACGCCTGAGCCGATTTCGCTGCATTATCAGTATCAGCGGCGATACTACGATTACCTAGTAACGGTTGGAACTACAATGGTGTGCGGAGCGATGAACGAGTGAGTAATTATCATTCACCACATGTCAAAAAGACTCGATCGCCTGAAGAGCGGACTTGCAGTCAGTAAATGTGGTCCAGGATTGGGCCCGTTCATTTTCGATCTGACGGAGCGCCTCTCGTATGAAATTCGAAGGCAGTGGACGATGGTTTGTGTCCGAGTTGCACTCCACGAGAAAAGTCCCGGGGAGCTATTACTGCAGCTACTGTCGAACCAAGTGGCGAGGTCGAACCATGGATGAAGAAATGGACGATACGTAGGATTCATTCACGCCAGGCACGTGCAAATGGACCGCAGGATCAGGCCTTCGGGACTCCAGCAAAACGGGGATACCTAGAGGGAAACCATCGAACATAACGGAACAGGTCCTTTCGGGATTCCCGCTCGTCGCATGCGCATTCCGTGATTACATGTTGCCGGTGGTTGGCGCGATAAAACAGTTGTCCCGGTGGTTCTGTTGTCACTGTTGTATCAGCGTCGCGCCAAGGTCAGTCGGAACCCAAGGTCATCGGCACCGCAGTCCTTCCATCGCTTCCCCGAAGAGGGTCAAGCCTCCGGAAGCTCGCTTACGCCAAACACATCGCCGCAGATTTGAAACGCATAGCGAATGAAAATCGGGTTCAATGCTTGCCTCCTGAAACCCGAACGTTGTGCGTTGAGCTGGCACATGGCAAGGCGAACGACCTGTTTTAGACCTCCGTATTTTCTCCATAGTCGCTGGACTCGCGAATGTCCTTTAACACTAATACCTCGCAGATATGCTACCCACGAGTGAGGACAATGTTCAAATTTCCAAGTACACACACGCTAAAAACATAACAATGCGGAGCGCAAGTTCGTCTGCTTCTTGCGCAGGGGTTGCGAGGATGTCAGAACGAAGAGCTCCTATTGGCTGATTGAAATAAAAAAATAGTGGGTAGACCCCAAGGCGTCAGTCACAAGGCATTGAGGTCTACCCACTATCCTTTCAACCAAAGCCAATCAGAGCTCGGCGTCGTTCTGAAGTCACCGCAACTCCCGCACAAAAAGCAGACGAGTTGCTTTCCGCATAAAAATCCCTCAAGAGGGGGAACAAGGGCGACAAAAGACAAACACAAATAAATCTCCAAGCACAGCTAAGTGACTGGTGCGCGACTGAAAAAATCCGCCTAGTCCTGGTATCGAACCAGGGACCTCTCCATTTCCAGCGGAGCGCTCTACCAGCCGAGCTAACCAGTAGTTAGACGCCAGTAGAGCAAACGGGTTCTAACAGCTGCCACCAGTTTAACATCGACAAAACTGAACGGCCTGATTTTGATGGCAAACAAGGCTACACCTAACAGGTTTTTTTGTTTTTTTTTTTCCGAACCTGAGGTGCGAAGACCGAATAAAAAGGTTCGATCATTTTCGAACTTCCCAACTGTAACAAAAAAAAAAAAAAACAATGATTAAAAAAAATTTGTTAAGAAATATGATTACTTTTGAACTTTCGAATTTGTCGCGCTAATACATTCACAATGTTCGAACTTTCGAACCTGCGAAGTTTAAAAGTTGGACGAAGTTCGAACGAACTTCACCCCAAAGGTTGTGGGCAACCTGACGGCACAAAACGTTCGACCAGGTTGCCCGCATGTTGAACTATCTCTGACCATCTCCACCGCCAGGCGATCAGGTGTAATCGACCACACAAGCGTGCTCCGTCGCTGATAAAAGGCCGGTGCGTCGTGTGGGTCGTGGCCGGCGCGACGATGACAGTCAATAAATTACTACGCGTTTTTGAACTAGGGCCGTTGGCGCAAAGCTGCGCTCTGATAAGAAAACAAAGCCTAGAAACGCGTCCAAACTAGGCCTTTTGTTCGGAACGTCGTGAAAATTATGCACGAGCCCTTTCTGGAATTGGTTGATTTAGCGGTTCGCGATGATGTCCAGCAAGTTTCCGACTGAAACAATGCTTTTCTTATTCTTCAATCATTAAAAAAAAAAAAGTTCATAAAGAATGACAATTTTTCCGAACTATTATTTTTTCCTAAATAGCAAAAGCCAAAAAGACTTTCTTTTGTGCGATGCGCAGTTTTTGCAAAAGCGAATTGGCCGGAGTTTCGTGAAACACCCAGTACAATTATTTTACCTTCTTCAACTAAATACGACCAGATAGCTTTCATTTCCGGCCAATTCGCTTCGCTACGCATATATCTGTTTGATGGCATGGTGCTTAGTGGGTAGTTTTCTCTAGCTATTCAAATTTAATGAAAATCTTGCTCTGGGATGCAAAAAAAAATTGTCCTATGCAACTAAGAAAAAAAACTTTTTTTTTCATTTTTACAACGGTTAATTTAATAATATGTAAATGCTATGTAATTTATCTATCTAAAAAAAAAAACGGGTTCTTGTGCTTGTTCACCTAAGTTCATATTCAATGTTCAATCCGAGGAGCGCAAACGGCGCACGGCAGGAACGCGATTTGGGCTGGCGATTCATTCATGTTTACTCCATTTTATGAATATCTCGCTGTCACATATGACACTTCAGCGATTATTGTAATAAAGAAAATACCGTCCTGGCAGAGCATGAAGACTGACGGTCTGTGCTTCGAAGCGACCTAATAAAACCGAAGTGCTTCATTTTAGCTAGGGTTCATGTTTCGGGTTACGCCTGATATTGCGAGCGAGACACAACAGAAAATACGTCATGGTAAAGTGAACTTTTCGCAACACTTGTTATTTCTGAGCCCCCCCAAGAACGTTGTGGAGAAGCCAGCACCCCATAGCCGCAGGTTGAGAGTCAAGCCAAAAGTGACTTAATAAACTGGTTGTCCCAAGAACGCAACAAGAAAAGGTCAACCAATATTTATAATTATATCCAGTTATTTTGTATTTTATGGGTAATCTTCACAAAAAGTGAAGAAAATAAATACGGGCTTCTTTCGAAAATATCGTCCTAAACTGAAATAGCTACAAATTATCGACTTTATAAGCTCGAATAAATAAAAAAAAAAAAGAAACTTATAAATTAGTTGTCTTAAAGATACAAAAAAGGGTGAACCAATATTTGGGTTTGGCGAATGTTAACCTCACAGGCAACTAAAAACTAAAAGAAAAAAAAAGCCTTTTTTGTAAGAAATTTGATTTTCAATATATCGAAATTTTATATTTTTTAACAAGTTTGGAGGAGAGTAATATTAGTTTCATAGCGGTAACCTACACAAACGATATATAATCAAATAGGCTATGCTTAAAGCTACATACGGATAGATATTGTTTCGAGTCAATTCTTAACGGTTCTTTTTCCACGACATTCTGAAATTGAGGTCGCTCTTCGAAATAAAAAGGGGAGCGTGTGCGATTTTGTAATGTGCGATTTTGTAAAAATAAAATAACAATAAAAGCTAAAAAATAAAAAAATCCTTTCTACAAAAAAAAAAAATCTGAATTGCTTTTGATACATACACATATATATATATATATATAAAAAATAAAGAAAAGGAACTTAACAGTTTCTAACAAACGAGCAAAGTATCGAAAATAACAAATCAAGTTTTTGACGGATCCCACGGGTGGCACTTTAGAATGCTTTTCTATAAAACTAACGGGTACTATATCTTCTTTTTTTTTTTCGCAATTTTGTTTATTGTAGGATTTGACCTATCACATGCATTTATTTCGAAAAAAAAAAAAAGAAATCTAAAGGCCCCACCCAGAAGTTGACTACAAATGGAACCACCAACAGGCTTTCACGCTTCAGGGTGTTTAGCTTTGGGAGCTTTCGTTTCGCTTTCAGGTCGTTGTCAGATTGCTATGGACGCTGGTGGAAGCTCCCATATAGTGATTTCGAAGAGCGAACTGACCACGCGCCCGTGGTCAAGCCCGCACCTTACCTGTAACTAAACGTGTGCAGCATGGGGAAACCCTAATATGCATCCGTGTTTAAATGATAACACCAAATGTGAGCAAAAATAAATAAATAAACGGCGACAAAATGGCCTTTTTGACGAACCGCCCTTCGACGGATTCATCTACTGCGAATTCGTCTATTCGACGACTTGTTCTTCTACGAGCTGGCCTAAATCCAGCGGTACAGACAGTACACAGACCAGGGAAACAATGAGGTAAGGCCTAAGATTAGCGCTGTGTCAGCGCACAGCGACAGCCTACTGGCGAGTTGTTTGCACAGGCGAGGGAGGGTGCAAATCGGGGCAACCCCACGCAGTGGCCGGACGAGGCAGAGCGGACTCACCAGCGCCGGGACGGCAGAGTCCCCCGAGTTCCGGACGTGCCACGCTAGGGTCTCCTCGACGAGAAACACAGAGAAGCGGTCCTCGTACACGCGGATCCACTCGCGGCGCTTCCAGTCCAAGGTGTCAAACTCCACCAGCACCTGCAAACCAAGCGGACTCGGTCACCTCTCGGAAAAGTGAGGGAGAAGCCCAACCGAGGGGACGGCACAGAAAGGCAGATCGGGACGTGCAAAAGCCCACTCTCCAACGCGACCATTAAAAATGCACGCACGCTGAGGCTGGATCGCCAGATTACACCAGCAACCACGATACACAAAAACGCCGAGAGAATGCGACTGCTTTTCATTCGTAACACGGCACTGTACCCCCAGAAACGCGGAGGAAGGTGACAATAAGTACACGGATCATGTGCAGTCATGAGTGGCACACGGCCCACCCGTGGGATTAGCTCCGTTGTGGCCATTGTTTTTATCATTAAAAACTTTGGTTTTGACTAGTTGGTTATACCTTTCATTTTTTTTCGTATGCATCAGCAAAACCGTCATCGCAGAGTTTCCAAATCAATCGACATTACCGGTTAGAAGCTAAAGCTCCAGCGCGAATTTTGTTCGGAACGCCTTTGCTTGGACTTTGCTGGATACAGAGCGCGGCACAGTTAGCACGCGGACCCCGGACGTCATACCTGGTTCTCCAAGGACTGAGGCAGTCGTTAAATATACTAGTTAGGTGGAATGTCCACGTCTGGGAATCGAACGAGTGGTACTCAGTTGGTAGAATGACGTTCTAGCGAGCGCCGAATTTTCATCGAAGGACACTAGCGAATGGTCGGCCACCGCAAAACGGTGAACGGGTGGGCCACGTGGGTTAACATTTGCTAACGAGCCGGCCGAGAACCTTCGCCGCCAAGCGGCGTGAACGCAGGGGGGGAGGGGGAGGGGGGGGAGGGGGAGGGGGGGGGAGGGCGGGGGGGTTAGCACAAGCCCCAGTGATTCGCTAAAACGTCATTAACCCATGTGATATGGACCCGAATCCAACTTAGGCGTTAATGTTTGGAGTTAGGCACTATAGGGGGTATTCACTGGACGCCACATTGAACGGCGCTGTTTAGAGCGCATGCTCAGAACGAGCATGCGCTCATATTAGTAGGATGCTACGACAGGCAAAACGGATGGCGTGGAATGCACGTTGCAAAAGAACTGCGGAAGCTCGAGGTCAGCACGTGCTCAGCAGTGGCGCACACAGTTATTGGCGACGTGAGCGATCGAAAGCGTCGCTGTGGTCGGCCCTCCATAATTGGCCGAATGCTGACTATGACGTCAGCAAAGGATATCTCATCGACGGATATAAGAGGAATGTAAGAACTTCAATTTTGACGGTGTTGGCAGTGTTGCTTTGAGAGCGCAATGATTTCAGGCTTCCACAATGCCCATTACAAACACCATCGAACTTGTTGTTCACAAGGTAATGACGTCACGAAAGGTAACCGAACAAGGGCGCCACCGAAACATCTCGCCGCTAATGGCTGCCAGTGAATATCGTTACTGAGAGGATCAAAACGGAGCAGTTTACCGTCCTCCAGCGCGAGCTTCACTGCCTTCCATAACGCTTCGGCGTCTAATGAGCCTCGAGCGTGCTCGCGCAGCCTAAGCACGATGGAAGGTGACGAGCACGTCCTGAAGGTATCGGAAAGAGACACTCTGCCGTCCTGTCAGCGACACTTTAAAATGAAAAGAAATAGAAACACGTGCTGCGCAGTGTAGATCACGGTGTAGACCCACCTAATATGAGCGACAACACTCGCTCTCACTTTCCGATGATTGCGGACGATCCCCATTAGCTATCGATTGGTCGTTCAGAAATATAAACTTGGAGCTCCAGGCTCCAGCACTATAGTTTCGGTGGCAATCAGTTCATCGAACGACGTTTTATCGACAGATTGTTTCGTCGAGAAATCGTTTCATCGACCGCTCAGATTAGCTTTCTTTTTCTGTAATAAGCTGCATCAGGCTGTGGCCGCGAAGCGGCGTGTACGGGTGGTTCAGGTGGGTTAACATTTTTGTAATGAGCCGCCGCATTTTTGTAATGAGCCGCCGTGTACGGGCGGCTCAGGTGGGTTAACATTTTTGTAATGAGCCGTGGTGGCGTAAACCGGGGGGGGGGGGGGGGGGGGGGGGGGATGTTAACACGCACCCTAGTGATACACGCCCGACAAAGTTTCCTTACAGCGTGCGATTCGCGTAACGAGTGCCTATGAAACGTTAGTGTCCATGACACGTCTGTCCATGAAACTTTGTCCGCGAAACCTAACTCCACGAAACGAGTTTAGCCGAAACGATAGGGGGTGCTATAATTTGGACTAATGTGTCTATAAAGACCGTGGCAGCTATAGGGGCGCCAAAGAGCATAGCGTGCTGCTCACGCTCGTATATATCGCTCGCGGTAGTAGGCGACGTGCCCCCGCTAGACCCAGTGGCTGAGAGGGTGCATACAGAAATGTACGGCCACGGAAGGAGTTAACCGCACCAATCCTAAAGTCTAATGTTGCATTGGTCTGCTTAATTTCTCAGTACGGCGAGGTTGACAAGAAACAGGCACCGCTGTGCCTCGCTCGCTAAGGTCCTCACGCAAGCAAAGCTCGCCTTCAAAGCGGAGTTATCAGTTGATTCATGGGCATATTTAAAGGGGGGGGCAACAGGCCCACGTAAGTTTCCCAATCTCAACTTTTTAAACAAAATCGAAATACAACAGCTCCTTTTCACGACGAAATGTTTACAATATTGGGTCAACGAAATAAATCTGGGCAACGTTTCACCCGTGGCGTCGTCTTTGTGCAGACACCCCACGTCCTTAAACCTGACCCATTAATCTGTCCCCGAGTTCATTTCGCGAGTTCGAACCCTCCTTGGGAGAGGCAGCGTGGGTCGGCAAGGAATGAAGTGCAACGGTTTCCGATGCATGTTTTCCCATCTCCTCCGCCATCGAGTTCGTACACTCTATTTGGAAGGAAGTTGCACAGCAGAGACCTCGAGCTTTGTCCAAGAAAGGAAAAACAAAGTCCATTTCACAAGTGATTAAACCTGCGCATAATTAGCCACAAGTAGTCATGTCCGTCAAACAAAAAAGCTACCCTAATAGTTGAGGGAAAGGAGGTCACAAGAAATGCTTCAACTTAATTACGTGCGTTTAATAAAAACATTCGATGGTCGAACTTCTTTAAAAATGAGGGAAAACTGAGACGAGGCACTGAACAGCACAAGAGAATGGCATCTTTCATCTTCCTACTTCGACAATGGCAATTCCGGTGCGAACTATTTCTTGCCGGCTTATGGCTACGCCCCCATGCTTGCTGCCGCTTAATTAGTATTGTACACTTTCACTTTATGCTCGCGCCCAAACAGTGGAATGGCGCGGGTGAACCGCGTAAATCCGGTCTCTTGAACCACTCCCTATAAGCTCGAAAGAGCCTCCCCTACACGGGAAAGAAACCTAAACACGAAAATTACGGGGCAATTTAAATGGCGTCCAGTGCGAAGCCAAGGTTTTACGTACCAAGCCCACGGCAAACGCTAGCGAACAGAGGTCATCGAGTCACTTGCGCGCCCAGCCAGCACCAACACAGAGGCAGTGATGCTAACTATTTGTTTGTTGTTTTTTTTTGCGAAAAACCCTACACACGCCCTCAATAATTCCTACATGTCCCTACATCAGACAGAGAAAAGTCCCAGCACTTGTCCCTACGCAAAGAAAAACAAAATACGCGAAGAATGCGCCGCAGATCTCAAGCAGACGCATACTATATACACTAGGAATTTTTTTAGACCTAAGTAAAGCATTTGACACTATACAACACGACATACTGTTCAGAAAACTACACACATATGGAATACGTGGAATAGCTTTGGCTCTCATAAAAAAATTATCTTGAAAATCGATTTCAATTTGTTGAAATGCATAACATGGTCTCAAATACAATGGAAATAAAATGCGGAGTCCCACAAGGTTCGCTCTTAGGTCCCCTTCTGTTTCTTCTATATATAAACGATATTACAGCAATCCCGGGATCTCAAGACCTTATTATGTATGCGGATGACACCAGCGTATTCTTTGCAGACTCATCCAAAGCCCAGTTAGAACTCATGACAAATAGCAATCTTGCCGACCTAGCTACATGGCTTCGAGCAAACAAGCTAAATTTACATACGAAAAAAAACACGAAGTATATACTTTTTGAACCTAAAAACAAACGCGACAGTACCAACTTAGTTATACATTTTAAGGATGAAATTATAGAACAAGTCCACGAACAAAAATTGTTGGGAGTTTGGTTTAATCAAGAGCTAAATTGGAACACACACGTGAATAAATTAAGTTCCGAGCTTTCACGGTCGGTTGGATGTCTATATAAGATAGGGAACCTTATACCAACATGGCTAGAGAAAAACTTATATTATTCGCTCTTTTACTCTAGGCTCTGTTATTGTCTTCCAGTGTGGGGCACGACATCGACCACAAACTATAACTCGTTGCTCACACTGCAGAACAAAAATGTTGCGCCTACTTGAAAATTATAAGGGTAAAATACAAGACCTGCACACTGCACCACTTTTTAAAAAAATATGGCATTCTCAAGGTCAATCAGATATATGATTTTACGTTATTACAACTGATTCACAAACAAAAACTATATGTGACGGATAAAAGTGACGTAACGCATGCATAACCTCTTCGACACGCACATGAGCGGCACCCTCAGACCCGTACAAATTATGGAACACAAACATAAAATATCAAGTCAGTAAAGCCCTGAATAACATTAAAAACCGCATAGATTTTAATAACAATTTTAGTAATTTTAAAAGGGATCTCAGGACACTCATGGTGGGCAGTGGTAACCCCTTATCATCTGAATCTGTATGTAATAACTAGTTGTTTTTCTGGTATATTCTAAAAATTAATATTTTGTTTATTACTAAGCGTTAACTCTGGAAACTGTGTGCTGCTGGAAAACGCTGCATTGGGGACAGAGACCTTGTCAGGCTTCACGCCTTTAGTCCCTGTCTCCATTTCGGTTGATTCCGGAAAAAATAAACATTCATTCATTCATTCATTCAAAAAATGCCCAGGAAAAAGTTGTTTAATAAAAACAGTCATAGAACGCGTTTAAATAAGTTAGTATGCGCATATTCAGCATGACAAATTATGGGCCAAATAATACACACAGAGCAAATGTTATTATACCCCCCCCCCCTTAAAAAAAAAAAAAAAAACTTTTCTTTGTTTGTTCACAGCAGTTCCGTCCCTACGTCCACAAAGCGCTCTAGAACACCAAAAGTCCCTTCGCGTAGGGGCTAATCCCTACGGTTGGAATCACTGCACAGAGGTGAGCATGCGATCCCGACCCACAGACCGTGGAAAAGACTCAATGCTTTCATTTTTTCGGCTGATTTTTTTTTTTTTTTTTTCGAGCGCGCACGGTGTACTGTTGCGGAGCGAAGCCGCACGCGAACCGGATGCGACTGGAGAGAATTCCCTCCGTACCGTCAAAGGGCAACGGTGTTTACCGACCACCGCCTGGGAATCGACGGCTCGAGGCTCCGATTCCAGCCTTTTCTCCGCGGTACAACCAGGCTCCGGAGCCACACGAAGAAGACACCCGAGTCGGCATCCGCCGGCGAGCCGACGGGAACGGGTAGACTCGCTCGGATTCCTCCGGCCGTTCCCAGCCGCGCAACGGAACACAACACACGCAGGAAAAATCAGTCCAAGGGGTCGGGCGAAGGGCATACACCCAGGTATCAGAAGACCTCGCCTCGTCGAAGCAGGATGCCCGTTTGGAACGTTAAGGGTCAACCATACGGTCATGCGCGACGCGGTTCAGTCGGTGTATCGGGTGCGGAATCCCCGCCGAGGGATCCCCGCCAAGGACAACTTGCTCGGGAGCCCAGAAACTGCACTCTCGCTGGCGGACCAATAGCCCGCGTGAACGAGTATATCGCGCCAGCGACGACTGAGCAACCGACTAGCAGCAGGCGGTTGCCCAATTCCCTCATCGGACCACCGTGTCGAAAAGCTTGCCTTATTGTGGCGAGCTGGCACAGTCGAAAGGTGACGCACCAGCCGACAGGGTGAGGGAAGGTTCCTCCCACCTCTGTGCACCTCAGTAGAGCGAACACTGGAGAGGAGGTCGCCCCCTCTCCAGCATTCGCTCCGCTAGAGTCCTGAGCTCTTGACCGGCCTACTGGTGCCCCATACCTGCAAGCACGTGAAGCTCGCACGTGGACGTAGCTTTGGCAAGCTTGCAATTGCACGAGCATGCTCGCACGAGCAGAGACATGGCGGCGGCCAGTCACTCCCCTTGCAATCGTCCTCCACCTCCACTAACGCCGCCACACTCGGGTGGCACCTTTTGCAAAGCCTGCAGCACAGTCCGCGGCGTCGAAAGGAGTGCCGGGAACGCTAGGTATAACCAGTTGTATACTAGCCGACTGAGGCGACCCTCTGTCGGCTACTACAACGAAGGAAAAAAAGAAAAAAAAAAAGAAAAGAAGCAAACATAAAAATAAGGAGAAAGACAAATAATAAATAAAATGAAAACATACATGAGAATACAAAGAAATGCAGATATGCATAATTCCTTAAATAAATAATTAAAAGAGAATAAGCTTTTTAAATTGTATCCAATTAATTTTCTTATCTATTCCAGTACGAAAATTCTAAACAAGAACAAGACAACTTCCTCGTCGTCAAGAACACCGAAGAGAAGAGGCAAGACCAAGCGGAACAACAATTCATAACTTAATACCAAAGGGGGAAAAAAAACACAAATAATCATAAATGCCCGCATAATTTGTTAAAGTTCGTTCCAATGCCAAGGTTGAGCTGCCTTCCTCTAGATCTTTTTCTTTTTAATTGGCTTTAAGAACTAAAAATCCTTTCGGCCAATTACGGCCCTCATTTGTTTTTTTAAATTTTACATTGGATTAAACCTGTTATACCGTCAGGTGGTGAAGGTCGAGAGAAACAGTTTATTTCCTTTATTTTTAACTCTCACTTAGAAATTGAGTAATTGAGAGGCGACCCTGGAGGTGATGGCGAGCGGCCAGTGCAGGCGAGCAACTGCGCTTACGTAAAGGCCCCCAATGTGTTTGCGTTTGTCTTGCAAGTAGCGTCGAATGCGCTAGTGCACGAGGCCCGTGTCACGAGCAGCCCTTGGAAGCAAATGGCGGCGCAGCACCGAAATCAGCGGCCCTTGGAAGCCAATGACGGCGGAGCACTCGCTCGTGGCACGTGTCTCGTACCTTTCCACAACAACGGTTGGCGGTACAAGTAAGCGTGATTTGTATCAAGGGACTTTACGCTTACCATCGCGCTAGCTTCAATAATAAAAAGTTCTAGAATAACGTAGGAACTTTTAGCGCACGTAAGCGCTAGATTTAGCGCTTGTGTTATCGCAGGCTACGCCAGACAATAGGGAGTTGTAGTAGATGGTTTTTCTCCTCCGCTACGGTGTCCGTAAAGGAAACGCCGCAGCTGCGCATGCGCGCCGCCAGCCTTGTCTGCATAGTTCATGGTCTTATGGCGGATTACGGAGCGCTACCCGGATGCTTAGCAGGCTGCGCAAACGGTCTACTACAATTCCCTAATTTTAGAATAGCGTTTCTCCGCCGCGACGCAAAAGCCCAAGCGTCTAGCGGATCTGCACGCTTGTAACAATTTTAATTTCACACAGAAAAAGCTAAAATAAAGAAGAATTAGACTTTTTTCTTTTGTTTTTGTCTTTTTACTCAGAGCAACATTTTAGATTGGTTCAAATATGAGTGGGACGGAAGCGGTCCATGTTGAAAATCGCAGTCGCGAGGATGCCGCCGACGTCGCGCTCACGACGCCGCCAAAGCGGCCGCAGCCGCGGTCCTGGGACCCGCTATTTTTTAACTGCGCTCGTCTTGGCTTTAACCAACTTCTCGCGCATCGCGAATCCTACTTGGAGGAGCGCAAAGACTCTTTGCGTACGCACGCAATAAAAAAAAAAAAAAAGCGTACGCTAAAATAGCGCACGGAAAGCGCAAAACGCATGCGCAGTGGCGACGACGCTATTCTTTGCGTACACAAAGCTTTAGCGTGCGCTATTCCAAAACTGCCTAGTGTCACGTGGTAGATACTGCGAGGGCAAGAAGGACAACGCGTGCGGTCTTTTTGGGAATTTCTCAAAAGCTCTGTTGGGGCCGAGGCGGACGCCGAACGTCCATGGAAGCACTGGCTGGACACGAAGCCCACCCGACCGCTGATGCGCCATTCGTGGGTCAATCTGTCTGCGTTCGATCTCCCCGTGGTCACGTCGAAATTCTCGTGCACCGGCTTTAATTATACTTCGTTTCACCTCAAGTCCAGGCACAGCCGACGCTACGAGCTGATCGGACCAATCAAACAGCGTGAAAAGCGCACCATCATGGTGTTACCATGTTTCTGCACGTGTTCCATCATCGCTGAACCTATCATAAACAAAAAAAAATAGGCCCAGTGACCTGCGCTTTTGACGCTGCTTGATCGGTCCCATTAGCTCGTATAGCGTTGGCTGCGTGTAGACTAAAGCTGAAATGAAGCATAGGCGGTGTTGGCCAGCCTCGGCATACGCGGCTCACACATGACGACATCCGCACCTTGTTGGTCGTCAATGTTGTTTGTTCTTGCCGAGAAAAAGCAAACTCGGTGAAGCAACGCGTATGCACGCAGAAGGTACGCGCGCTCAGCTGCGAGGCAACAACAATGGCCTCTGACGTGACGAGAGCGCAAGCCACGCAGATTTGCGCACAAACCCCAGGGTGAACAGACGAGCATGAACTTACTACATGCTATTATGTGCGACACGTGGCAGATAAGATCGCCCTCTTGCCTTCGGAAAAGAAAAACGCTTCGCGAATGCCTTCCACATTTTCCCCGCAATCATTGTGACCTTCGTTTTCGCTCTCACATAACAGGCAGCTACTAAAGGTCCCTCATAACAAAAAGCCAGAGCGCATAAAACACACACACACACACACAAAAAAAACACAGCGGTTTTAGATAAGTTATTGATCACGATGTTCGGTTGCTCAGAATCCCAGCGTGGATGGCATTCTTGAGTTCACGAATTTTATTTCGCGTCTTTTCATCCTCTCGTCTCTTTGTAAATCGCGCCGAGTGTCTCGACGCCCTCCTGGCCAAAAAATAAAATAAAAAATAGAGGCGCGGGTTTTGTTTCCCTACTCAGTTTGAGTATAACTTGGTAAACAGCGAACGCTATGAGGGGCCCCTTCGGGTCAATCAAAAGCAGGACCACAGCACGGGGCACTTTTCTGCAGGAGGCGTGCACTCGGACGATACGTCATCACGTGCACACCGCTCCGACTCTGGGGCCGCAACTTTCGATGCTATCGAGTTAAGCTGAAACAAAGTATTCAAAGCTCGATATGGAACGGCAATACATATTATGTTGTTTTGTTTTCAGAAAAAAAAAGAGAGAAAAAAAAGGAAAAAAGCTAAAAATATACCCTTTAAAAATATTTAAAAAGAAAGAAAGAAAGAAAGAAAAGAATACAATTTGTATGCGTTAGACTTCCGCGAGCGTGCTCGTATGGTCGCGCGTTAAAACATCTTCAAGACCGAAAAAAAAAAAAAAAGGCGGGGGGAAAATCTGGCAAAATGGAAGTGACGACTTTTGTAAAGGCGTTTCTTGCTGGGACACCAAGAGAGCCCTTCAGGCTTGTGTAACGTTGTGGCCTGATGTGATGGGAATGCTCAACAAAGCCGCGTTTGTTTCATCGGAATTCCTGCTTTCGCGTTAGCGAATAACATATATGTCGTTCCAGTTCCCCTTTCCTCGACAGCAAAAAGGAACACTCATGCTAGACGAAGCCGCACTGCTATACACGACTTAAGAAACAAATGAAAGAGAGAATACTGAAATAAACGAATAATTGTAACTCTAGTGCGTGTAATTTTACTACCGCAAACCCCTTCTCTCTCTCAAAAAAAAAAAAAAAAAGAAAGAAAGAAACGAAAAGGAAGGTTTCTTTTGGTTGAAGGTTACCGGTGGGAATCAGTTCATCGAACGATGTTTCATCGACAGATCGTTTCATCGACAGCTCCGATTAGTCTTTTCTGTAATAAGCTGCATCAGGCTGTCGCCGCGAAGCAGTGTGTACGGGTCGGTCAGGTGGGTTAACATTTTTGTAATGAGCCACCGGCCGCAGACTCTCCCCGAAGCGGCGAAGACGGAGGGGTCCGGATGTGGTAACATGCACCCCAGTGATACACGCGCGAGGAAATGTCCCTACAGCGTGCAATTCGCGTAACCAGTGCCGATTAAACGTTATATTCGGCGAAACGATAGGGACAGGTTTGTTACGACCCCAGCGCGGTTGGTATAAAACATTACCATCAAGAAAAGGCGTCGTTACATCGCAAACCTCATTGCAATCAACAAAAACAAAACGCCGCTCAGTGCACGCACCGCCATAATTACCAATTAAGAAGGTTACCATCGCAAGAATATGTGTATAGCATATCCATTTCGCAGTAAATAAGAAGTTTCAAAATTAAAAAAAAAAGAGCCCAAACTTTCTATTGCCGAAGGAAGGAACCAGGCATAGTTCTGGAACCTCTTGACGCAAGCTTTTAATCGAGGAGGCAACGCTTGTCCAACACGTAGTTGGCATTCAGGCTTCAACATCAGCCAAAATCGCCAAAAAAAAAAAAAAATAAATTAAAAAAAAACGGTGAACGACCGCGTATAGCGATCGGTGCGAACACAGTCGCGAGTCGATTCGCCACTCACCCGAATAGCATTTCGGTAGATTGCCCGTCGAAATGCCCGTCTGACAGGTGCATAACAGTTATTCCGAGCACCGCACTCTGGCTGGAACAAACGTCGCAATACATCGGTCCCAGCGGAGGCTGGATGGAGCCGAAACGCAACGCAACGCCCCCGATAAATGCAGAGGTCCGCGCGCCAGTCAACGAGTTCGTCCTTTTTCTTTTATTGCTGTTGTTTAGTTAGTAACAAACAAACACACGAAAACACAAGACAAACAAACCGCTCGTTCCAGAAAAAACAAAAAGGGTTGCAGGAAACGGCGGCGCATGCAGCCAGATCGGTCGAGGATGGTCCGGAGGCCTCGGCCCCGGCGCCAGCCCTCACCTGGCGCAATTCAGAGGGTCCCGCTAATGAGGCATCCGCGGGGCGGCCACCGACAGCCCCACTTCCGAATGGGGCTTTGTGGCGGCCCCAAGGTCGTCGCGCACAGGTCCCCGACCCCTCCGTGCCCCTCCGCGGCCCTCGCCGTGGCCCGTGGGGCCGCCCGACACGCTCGTCACGAAGCCACTTTCCCTTCAAGGTGAAGTCGGGGCTTCCCGCGCGCGCCCGCTTTCACGACACACCACCACGGGACCCTCGAGCGACAAACGCGACGAAAAAAAAAAATTCACCGTTCCTGTCAAAACCATGACTGCTCAAAACAAAAAAAAAAAAAAAAAAAAAAAAGGAAACCAAAATTGGAACTAGGAAGTTCGGAGAAGGTGCGGGGGCCGACGGACAAAACCTATTGTCCCCGGAAGCCCCCGCTGTGTGTCACATGGCCGCGCTTTCGCCGAGCGGGCAGGAAAAGGAGGGCGGAACCGGCCCACCGACCCGCGACAGAACGTTTTTCGGGGTCGAAGCCGCGGCTGAGCGCACCGCGGTGGGGGATGTCTCGGCGTGAGCACGCGCGGCCCAATGCACCGGGGCCCGGTATCGAGCGTCCCTTCCGGAGAGCAACGACCTCACGCGAGGAACTTGATCAGCCCGGGGCTGCCAATCAATACGCGAGCGGCTCCGGCCTTCCCGGAACGCCATGATACGTACGCCGGCGTCTTCTCTCGCGCCAGCTGGGCGCCCGAGGCGCGTTGGCGAGGCAGACGCGCGCTCAGGCACGCCCCCAGAACAACGGGCCGCTCAATGACGCAAACAACTCTCTGCCTGCAACGCTTCTGGAAAACGCGAGCCGGGCAATTCGGACTCGGCACCAAATGGCATGCCGTGACATGAAGGCGCCATCTCAACCATTGTATGGTTAATGCGTTGTCGTAATCACACGCGGTGCACAAAGAAAAGCAAAACAAAGTTACCTCGTCTTTATTATAATGCAATTAAATGCAAAGGTGCAAGCGAGCTGGACAAGAATGACGAAAATAATCCCTGGAGAGGGGGAACAAGAGGGACAAAGGACAAACACAAACCTGGTCTGCTGTGGATGAATATATGTATGGCTCTCAACCGCCATTTGAATATACAAAACTGTTGAAATGATACTTGAGCCGCTAACTTTGTAAAATGGTCTATTGTCCCAGGTGACAAACTGCCCTGCTAAACGTTGTATTGCTACAAATCAAAATAAAAGAAAAAAAAAATGTTTAAAAGAGTTAAGCAAATCGGATATACTTTATTGAAATCAGATTCATTTTATTGAAATCACTGGAGCTAGAAGATAGTTCCTTTGTGCTCCTTTACCACCAGATGTATTTTTCAAGATGATACACCGAACAGTTGTCCCATCACTGACAACAATGCGGAAGAAAGAATTACTGTAAATACAAAGTACAGCTTAATTCAAAACTTTCTCTTGGTGTAATTCCCGCCGAAAACAGCTTGATTTTCTTTTAGTTCTTAAAAAAAAAAAAAAACTTTTTTTTTTTTTTGGTGTTGTGATTTGATTACAATAGGACGTTACTTTTCTAGTTTTCGTTTCTTTCCTTCGAGTTCTACTTTTGTTGCAATAGGACGTTACGTAGCTAACGAATGAAGTAGAGGGTAGAAATCAAGCCCAGCGCTCCGATTTGCTCAAAAGGGCTTTCTTTTTTCTTTTTTTTTTGCACCTGTTCAGCCTTAGATGAACATTTTTGGCTCGACGATTTCCAGATTTGAATACAAAAGAAATGCACATAGAAAGCAGAAAATCATAGACGAACGATAAATAAAAAGAAAAACATTTTCGGGGTTCCCTTTACGGGAAAGGTTTGACTTAAATCGTCATACTAAAACTGATCAGATTTAAATCAATATGTTAATCGCAATACACATCACGATTTAACTCACGATTTAAACCATCTTGATATTTATTCTCCACCCTGCTACAAACAGTATTTTGACGAACTGCCTGGGACCCCGACAAAGAGCGCGCAACAAGAGCACTTTGCTTTTGCCAGCCGCTAGTGTGGTTCTTGCTTCCCAATTGTAAGCAAGAAAGGACGGCTAGAGTCCGTCCCGTGTACCTCAAACCGTGTCGTCTGGACGGTGGAGACGCCGTCGGCTGAGGCTATTCGGGTGCGCGCCCAGAGGACTTTATCTGGTCGCGATCGCGTCGCGGCGTCCGCAGTGATATCTTTCTTACACCATGGTCCTCTGAGCAAGTAGACCCAAGAAGCGTTGCTCCGTTTAATCTCAAGGTGGTGATGACCTTGAGATTAAATGATTAAATCACTGCGCTCATCACCTTTTATGTGGGTGGGTGTTTTCCAGTGTGCCGTGACGCTGAAGTTTTAGTCCGCCATTGTGCGGGGATTCCATTGCTGCAAGAGAGGACAGTATTTCGAAAGCGGTCTATAGGTTGTTCGCTCGTTTTTTCGCGAAGCATTTGAAGTTTTAAATTTGGTCTGAGAGGCTCGACCGGGGACCAACGAGTTAGAGGGGCTTAGACTCAGAGCGATAAACTGGTATCCCGTTCATCAGGCAAGAGTGACCCCCACTTGGCTGCCGCCATGTTGTACAATTTTGACCACTAGACAGGTGACCGCACCAAATCCTGAGGCTTTTACGCAAAAACTGAGCCGAGATTTGTATTGCGATCGCTGTAAAAAACATGATAAACTATTTTTTTTTTTTTTTTCAATACTGTTAGCCCTAGACTCGGAGATCAGTGTCTAGCTCCGATAAAAACTCAAAATACAGCACCGCGGCAGACGGCACCTAGCGGAGGCATTGCGAAGCTGCCCGAGTTTTTGTCGTAAAAGCCCCTTTTTAACTTAAAACAAACGAAACACAACTTATCTCGTCGGTACTGTTATTGAAGATCAATAAGCAATTATTTGTGCGCGGCACTTCGTTAAAATCGAGACTTAAAACTATAAGGTGACGTGTCTAGTGGTCAAAAATGTGCAACACGGCGGCGGTCAATGGGGGGTCACTTTCAGCTGCCAGTTCATCGCTCTAAGGCCCTCTACCCCGTTGACCGGGGACACTGAAAACGCGACGTCAGATGATGTAATATGGAGCACTATCGGGGCAGCACAGCTTGTCTCCGACGTGTTATAAGAAGTTTGAGGGCGTGAAATGATTTTTTGTTGAACTCGGGCCAACAAAACAAAACAAAACAAAAATGCACGAGAAACCGTGCGACTTGCAAGTAATACAACAGGTGACATCACCCCACCGAAAGCGCGGAAAAATCGGAATGTTGGTTTCGGCATGAAATTCATTTGCCGTTTCATCGTAGTTATCTGAATTTAGACGTAATTGATAGGGATGCCGGAAAGGGTAAAGTTTGGGTATTCGGAATATGTGTTTAGTATGGCTAGCTAAAGAAACTGCCGTTAACTTATGCAAATAATACTACTACTGCTACTGCTAATAATAATAATAAGCGTTCGCAAATCACTTATCACGCGAATAACAATTTTGCCCAAACATTTAATAATCCAGAGACGGAGCATCGCAAAAATTCGTCCCCGCAAAAAAAAAAAAAAAAAAAAAAAAAAAACGTTATTGGAAAGTTTGCGAAAAATATCACCAGCGAAAGTAACGTCGTCGTATTCGCTACATCTGTGTTTCCCTCACAAGCTACGGCAATTTCCGCGAGGACACACAAACGCACAAAACACTGCCTCGTTCTGTGCGGGCTCCAAGGAACAACGTACGCATCACCACCGTCGGCCGTCAGCCCTACCGGCTAGAAGATACCGTGCCTCTAGACGTCCCGAGAACCTTCGACAAGACACCTTCGTCGAACTCGAAGCTCGACAATACGCGTCAGACAGACATCAACAAAAGCCAGTGCGCCCGGCGAAGAGACAGCTGGAGCGAGCGAGTGAGCCAGCACAATTTCAAAGCCCTCCGACGTCACTCCAGCCGCGCCTCGAAAAACAGAGCGGTCTGGCAGCAAGCGGATCTGCCCTCCCCTAGACGCCACAGGGCTCGGCTGGTGCCTGTCAGGGAAGCCTCTTCTGCCAGGCGTCCGCCCAATATCCCAGCTTCCATCGATATGTTCGACGGCAAAGTACTAGGTAGATGCACAAGTTCGTAAGGTCGAATTTGCACGTCAGTTATCTTGGGAATTCGGCGTACAGGTCCCCTTTTTTCTTTTTTTTTTTTTCCCTGCTTGACGCATTTGACGTTTGGAAGGAACCGCAGTCGTCTTGAAGTTTCTTTGACGGCAAATTCCACCGGTCGTTTTGGATGAATGGCCTAAATCCGACACGGAGCGCGGGATCTGTGCGGAGCCATTGCGCCTCCGACTCCACCATGAAAGACAACCTATCCTCCAGGAGCGGATGGCCGGATGATGACGGAACGACAAATATATAATCGGGACAGCCGCTTCTCCGTTGCCGACAGCTATTTTTGCCGCACGGGCACGTCGTCTTTTTGTGGCAAACAAACACGCGTGAGGAATATTCTGTTTTATTTACCCGAGCTTATTTGCTATTTTACTTCTTTCGAGATGAGCCCCGCAGGAGCGCGTATAGACGACGACCTAAACACTGCACGATCTCAACAAGAGTATACATTTGGCCAGAATCTTACGCTACAAAATACGTAGAGACCTAAGAGAAGCGTCGGCGCTGCGGCAGTGGGCATGACGTTGCACCATATTGAGTGCCACAGCGCAGACGGTTTGCTTTTAAGTCAAATCATAATTTTCCGCCTCGTAGATTGCAGCCATTAGCTCTCCCAAGTGCTTTGCGGGACTGTAGACACTCCAGATTTCTTAGAGAGTAGTACATCTGGAGCATTACTTTGCCGCCAGAACCCTGACAGAAAATGGGAGAAAAAGCGCTGTACTTTCGATAAAAAAAATATGGTGCAAACTATTTTCCCACGAGTTCAAATGCGTCCACAACAGTTGATGAACTTATGCCTAAACATGTACGCAAAATCTGTTTGCACCTCATCGAGGGTGTACAAAGGGTGTTCCAGAGACGCTCGCACCCACGGCGCCCGCACCTTCAGCACCCTTCTTTCGAGTAATGCGCCCTTTCTAACACCCGTCACTCGTTGAAGGGTTGAAAAGGGCGTTGAAAAGCGTGCTACAGTGGACTGCGGCGAAGTGACAATATACCCATTGGAAACAGCTTCAGCGCAGGTTGTTTTAACGACAACGTCCAATTGCGTTTTACTAAGAGATAAATACTTCGAACTCGAGAATTCGTGTGTTGACGTGAAATATTGAGGATAAAAAAAGCAACATGTTCGTAACCTTATTAACGGTCGAGGCGGTAGCCGGCGAATTACACAAGGTGGTGCAGCGGTCAACAGGAGAGCAGTCTCATGCGTGCGTGCCTGTGATTGCTGTTCCAGTGTGTGGTGCTTGTAAACTCCATGTCCACGTGTGGAATGCAGCCCTGAGAGTATTATCTTCAGGACACCGCCAGTACCCTCTTCTTGGGCTGTTCACCGTAAAAAAAAAAAAAAAGGATGATCGCCAGCAGCTTTTCTTTTATTTTATGATCATGCTTTTTCTCCGATGTTAACCATATAAAAAAAAGTTGCTAGCCGATCGGACAAGCTCATTTACATCCCTACGCGCGCGCGCGTGTGTTCGTCTGTAGTTTTGCAACCCACGTTGAATGTGGGGACTTTCGAAACCTTCTTTTCCTTTACGGTCCAAATTTTACAGCATACGCAAAAAACACCCTTAAAGATGTAAATTAGCTCGTCGCAAGGCTAACAAACTCTGTTCCCTGAGGACGTTCCGCAACACACTCCGTGCATGCTGGTGAATACCCGAAAAATGGGATGCTAACTATCTTAGCAGCACCCTAGAAATATTATTTACGAGTAGCAAGTTTAAAAGCAACAAGCATGCTAGCTGCAGTTATCGCATGCACGGAAACAGATATATATATATATACTCGACAATCCTAAGATACTCTTTTGTAGGTGACCGCCTTCGCAATTACGAAGCTTACATGTACGTTGCTTTGTTCTCGTCAGTATTTCGTCAATGTATAGTATATTTAAGTTCAAGGGATGCATCTCCACGTAAAAAAAAAACAAAAAAAAAACATTGGTGCAGGTAATAATCCTTCAAGATCGTCGCTGAAACATCCTGAGCTAAAGCGGGTGTCACTGTGGTAAACACCTTAAAAAAAAGGGGGTGTTCGCTTCACTTCACCGTAGCACCTCTTTTTCACACCCTTTCTGCACGCCCTTCAAAAATGAAGGGTGTAGCAGCACCTTATTTTGATTGAATAGGGCGCATTAAGTTGAAATATGGGTGCTGAAAGGATGCGGTCATGGGCGAAAGTCTCTGGAACAGCGTTTTTACACCCCTAAGGGCGTAAAATTTCTTAGCGTGTTGAAAGCGGAAAACCCGGTAACCCCTTTTCAATGTCTAAAAAATCCAGAGTCCGGCGAGCAAACGCCACGACACGGTTGTGGCTTCGGAAAGCGAGCAAATCAACGCTGAAAATGGCACCGGCGCAGACGACCTTCAGTGGGAACGATGCTGGGGAAGCCAGTGCGAGGGTTCCGCCACGTGTCGAGCCTCTCGCAGCGCTCGTATCCCCCAGCACACAGCGTCGCTGCACCTACCCAAGTTCCACGGAAATTATATAAGGGGTAAAGTGTTTTTTTTATTCTAAAGTTGATACATATATGCAGAATATAGCCGGAAGCCTCGGAATAATTGGAAATTTCAGCCCACATTCCATTCCGAATAGTCGAAATGAACGTTTACGACACGGAAGGGAAGCAACACGGGACGCAGCTGCGCAGGAAGCTTGTATCTAGGAAAGTGGCACAATGAACGCTCCCCCGAAGCAACAAGAGAAGCCAGCTGCGCGAAAAAAAAAAAGAACAAAAAAAACACCAACTAGAATACAAACCGCCCAGCACACGACAACCGGCATTTACTATTTAGTGCCTTCGCCACGCGATGTATTTATACCGCAAACATGGAAACCCTGATACACGCAATACTCCAACTTGGAACGGCTAGGCCATGGAGTCACTCCGGAGTCAGAGTACCGCCTCCCTTTTCCATTCGCCGCCAACTCCTCACTGGCGGAGAAAGGCTCACGTGCGGCAAAAATGTGACCGAGGCGCTTGACGGGAGGCGGCCGTGCCGAGCGCCAGGTTTGGGACGGGACACACTTTCGCACTGTGTTCGCGTAAGATAAATATCCCGCAGTGAAGCCTGACGAACAGAAAGATTTCTGAGCCTACGGAATTCGTGTGTGCCACTTAAGACACGTGTAATTGCGTTCTTTTTTATAACGCAAGCGCCGCTTCAAAGCGGCCCTGCAGTATATCCAGACCACACGACAACAGGCGACGCAGCGCCCGCGTTTCCGAGGGACCCGGGTGACGCACGACGCGGTGCATGGGCCTCATGCCGGCCTTGTCGCGTCTCTCCCGCAAGACGGACGGCTGCTTCTCCCGCAATACTTTGGAGTCGAAAATGCCGAGGCCGTCACGATGCAAGCGGAGAAAATAGTTACTCTAGGTTGGCCTGCAAGCAGAGCCTCACGCAAGCACAGAAGACAATACCGCAAGGATGGACTCGAACATCGATACCTTCAAACTGTGTGGGTAAATGTAGAAAAAGAGCGCCAAGAAAAGGGTAATATTTCAAGCCCCTTGGAAAAAAAAAAAAATGAAAAAAACAAGGTAAGAAAAAAAAAAAATCAATGTGTGGGCTAGCCGGTGCATAATGAATCATGATGTTTACCCTGAGACTGAGAAGGAAACTTGAAGACAAAGTAGAAGGGATAAAAGAAAGTGGACAGAAAGCACATCAAATCAGCTACAAAATGTATTTTATCCAAAGCCCCTATTATTGCCACTTCCAAACCCTCCCACCTCCCCACGCCACAAAAAAAAAAAGACATACAAAACAAAAACAATTTTCATGCCCTTTAGTTCCGAAAGCAAGGCACAGAACAATAACAGAAACCCTTGGAGGAATCCGAACCAAAACACTTCAATAATAATAATATTAATAATAATAATAATAATAATAATAATAATAATAATAATAATAATAATAATAATTATAAATGGGATGAACATGACAAACGTCGAGACTGCAGGTAAAAAAAAAAAAAAAACGACACATACACTGAAAGGTTTGTCTTTCTAGAGCTCACCGAGTCCTCTGCACACGGACGTTGCGAACATCAAAGAAAGCCCAGAGCAAAGATATCAACCCCCCGGTAAAAAACAAAGCTCTTTCTAAAAAAAAAATAATAATAATAATAATAATAATAATAATAATTATAACAAAAATTGATAAACATTTTAGACTGGTTTTGGAGTTGCACTGAAGCTTGACTGATACAATTGCCTGAAATATTTATCCGAACCGTTTCTTTGCCTAGCGTTTCATGTCATTATAGCCTCACTGCAGACCACTTCTGTTCCTGACCAATCAACCATACAATTGTTACATCCCTTAATATGTTCGCTAATTCCGAATTCTATATTTTGTTCCCTACGCTGCGTTTCTGTTTGATTAGTCTATCATTAAAAATATTAACGTCTGGCCAACACATTGAAACCCACAAGCCATCGGTATTTCGTATGCCACCCTATTATTGCAAAATACTAACTTTTCACTAAGCTGCTTTTTTTTTTTTTACATTTGTTGTGGCGGCTTTGAAAAGGTGTTTGCACCGTACCTTTTGGCACATGGCTTTAAGTTCTGTGAGATGTCGTGAAAATACAGTATAACAGCGCTCCGTTTACTTGGAGCGTGGTCTCTCTTCACTTTCCTGAACTGTATGAACATATGCCTTTTTATGAATGCTTCTTGATAGCCCGCATATTCCAGTCTCTTTCACTGCCTCTGTAACGCCCCATTCATGTAATGGGTGCACGAACTCTTTAAATAATTGTTTACCAAAAACTTGATTACTCTGTCGTTGTGGTGCACGACCTAAGTGTAACAGCTGTTTTAAAAGGAGTGTTTTTGTTTCCTCGCTAATTTATCGTATTTTTATCATAAGCCATCTCTACTTGTAAGCGCATATCTAGGAATTGTAGCATTCCTTCCTCTAGTTTTTCAACAGTGGACTGCAATAGGTGACCGGCGTTTGGCAGCATCCGCAAAGCACTCTCGGTATTATTCACTTCCGGTTCGTAGCTAGCAGCCGACGCAGCCCCATGACGGCTATGGAAGCGTGTGCGGGTGTTGAAACCCGATCAATCCGGGCCACCTTCCTCTGCTGCTGGGTGACTTGCGCACTTCTGAACGTCTCAAGTTACTTCTACGGATATGTTAAGTAGTAATCGGTACGCAGAAGCATCAAGAACGGCCACGAAAGCGCAGAGCGAGTGCGGCCGGCGGCAAGCTGCACTCGCACCGCACTTTCCGGATCTACGCGTGAAAACTCAGGTTAGATGTTTCGTTTTCCCTTTGAGCCAGCGTTTTTTTTTTTTTTTTTTTTTTTTTTTCATTTGGGTTCTGTTTATTTTTGATGGTTACGTTAGATCACATCACCGACCGAAATAGGCGCGAATGTAAGCCGTGGGACGCAGCCAACTGAAATGCCCGATCTGAGGTCTGGCGTACTTTTCTCATTTTGTTAGAACACCTGAGACTGGGCAAGAAAATCTTGAAGCAACCAAAAGTTGAAGACAGGGAAAGAAGTCGGTCAGACGGCGTTTCAAACTCAGCTAATATGTTTTCTCGCGCGATCGAGACGACACTTCCGTACAAAAGTTAGTTTCGACGACACCTGACTACGTGACAATCCTTGCTTTTTAACACTCACGCGTTTTTGGTACTTCAACTAAGTTGACCCCCGTGAACTGCCATAAACCCCCCCCCCCCCCCCTCCCCCCGCACGTTTTTTTAATGATGTCGAGTAAGAAAGCATGCATAAACGAGCACCGATTTTGATATGAGCTACGCAGCGTCGTACTACCGCTTTATTATCAGTCAATATGAAGGTGCTTCATATTGACTGATGAAGGCCCATTTGCTTTTGTTTCTTTATATTACAGCAAGCTGACCTGTCCTTTTGTTTATTTACTAGTATATTATAGCAAGCCACCCATTCACGCCGCTTCGCGGGAACAGTCTACGGCGGCTCATAACAGAAAAAGTTAATCCGAGCTGTCGATGTAACGATTAAACGGCCTGGCGATGACACTGTATGTCGACGAAACGTCGTGCCATGAACTGATTGCCTGCGAAATCGCATCCCGCGTTCTCGCGGATGCCCTTGCACGACAAGTAGTGCTCACTCCTTCGCGGATTAATCGAGACCTTTTTGGTGGGTGCGAAAAGACTGTTAGAGATGGTTATTTCCCGCGGCCCCTACCTGAAGAAAGAGAGAACACGTTGTACTGGCCTGTAACAATATTGGCCGCGCATAAACGGTCACCGACGTTTGTCTGTCACAGGTCACCTCGCTCCATCACTCGCTTAACAGCGACGGCCCATCGTTGCTTCCATGCTTTGTTTCGCGGGAACTGGAACATCTTATGCCCTCTATGGCTTGCGTTATAGAACAACGTACCGCGGAGCTGTGAACCATTTTCACCGCGAATACAGCACGGCTACCACGCCTAGAAGGGCTTTCTGTGCAGCTCGACGAACCAGGACCGGCATCGGACGAACCGGAAGCGTGAAGTCACGTGGTGCCTCGCTTCGGATGACGAACTTCCGGCTCAAACGCCGGTCACCTATTCGGGGGACGCCGATCATAATAATTAAGAAGTCGCAAAAGGCTTAAAAACCGGTCTGGTCTCTCTCGGTCTTACTCGGTCGCAAGAGTGTGAACGGCGCTTTACCCTACAATGTGGTGCCATTGCATCCATCTTGTCATAGAGGTTTGCCTAAGGTGTTAAGATAAATCTCAGCTAATTGGGTGCGACCGAAGAGCCTGCACACTCTTATTTGTATACATATTTTTAACTTTCCGATTCTAAAACCATCAACTGTAAATGCAGATCCAACAACGTTAGAAAATCGCACAGCGACATGCCCGATTCAGATTGAAACTTAAATAAATTCAACCTCAGAACCACCCTCACCGCGTTCGTCAACCTTCTCTTCTCGAGGGAATAACACACCTCTTTGATGTTCATGGACATCACCGAACACGTCCTTCCGGAATTATCACTCCAGATGCCAATTAGTCCTTCCGAATTTTAAAGACTGGTTCGTAGACAGTAATGTCGACGAACGCACGCGAAAGTCGATACGGGTTCGATGAACGTCGATGTGGCGTAAGAATATAGACGGGCCTTTTAGCCTATATACATATTATTCAGGCGAAAAGCAAGTCGTGAGCCACGAGGGCACGTGGTCACTGCTGGAAGCCGGCGAAACAAAAAACCGAAACAGGAAAAAACAAAAATCTTACTGTCCACTTTCGCAGAAAGTCGCGAGGTGCACGAGACGTGCCGTTAACGTTCGAGACAGCGACTCGTCTGTGCTTTCGGCTCGATTCCTCGTCGCCTGATCCCTCCGTCTGTCTACCTGACAGGCGAAACACAGTCGCCGTCGTGCAGGCGCCTGCACGAACATGGCTGAGTGCCACGTTGCGGGCATACGTCTCTCCGAAGTCCGACTGAAAGAAACAGGCGCACTCTGGCAATTTTAACATTATTGCGACTTCGAACAAGTTTTTGGCTTCTTTGTCGCCCGTTAAACACGTCGATGACTTGAATAGCCGTAAGCCGTCGGCCAACGATCAGGATACAGACTTCTTCCGCTTGGCTCGAGGGTGCAAAGCAAGAGAACAAATGGGAGGTACCTATATGTGCTTATTTTTTTTTTATCACTATGAGAAACAATATTATATTGCACCACTAAACCTTTCATGCCCAAAACTTTACTTCAAATACTAGAGACCCACATACCCTGACATGGTTTTAGAACACACAGAACAACAAAAACCTGGTCTCGAAAAAATAAAAATAAAAACTTAATTTCGTAATCATGTTCGTGAGATTCTGTCCAGATTCTGTCCGTTTTTTTATTCTTCCTCCGTCTCAGGGTTACTATGGATGTATAACAGACTTTGTAATATTTGAGCCGGTCTTCTCGCAGTTTTGAGGCCAGTGGTGCAAGCCACCTTACCTCACATCCACTGTCAATTTTGAAGGACGAGTGATCAATTTTGAAGATGCATTTGGATTCTTCACTTTTAAGCGCACGTATCCTCGCCCTTGCGACAGAGGCCGCTAAATTTACTGAAGCGCTTTTCCCAGACTCCCACGGCGGCGAGGGCCAGGGGTGGAAAACATGATGCGAAAACAATGGACCCAGAATCGGAGCATCCAAAAACCGTTGTACGCGATTTGCGGAAGACGAACCACAGGAGGCATTCCCTCCCCCCTCCCCCCCCCCCCCCCCCCCCCCCCCCTTACGGAAATCGCAAGCTTTACGATTTTTGCGAGGAACAAACGAGCCTCGCTCAGGTCCGAATTTCGTTTGCGGTTTACGGAGTATATTCGGTCGTTTCTCGCGTCACGTGTTCCAGTCTGAGAAGATGGCGAGCGCCGACGAGCGCGTCCGGCGAGAACCCGAGCCTCCGATGCCAACAGATCCGGTTATCGAGCGTAAACGCAGGCCGTCGAGGACACCGCAGAACCGTCGCGGTCCATTGTCTTCCAGACATCCCCGGCACGTCGGCGAACAACAACCGATTTCCGGACGAGCGCGAGCAAGCGCGCGTGACCTTCATTCGTCCTTGGCCGAGCTCGCCGCGCTCGCGGCCCGCGGTGCTTGGCGTGCTCCCATCGGCTGCTCCGTTGGAGTTTGTCACCGAACCAGCGACCAAGGTACGGCGACAGGACGCGTAGTTACCGTTTCCCTCGGCCAAACCAGAGCCTCCTGGAAATCAAACCAGGTTCCCGAGCCTTCAGAGTTCGCGGAACCAGCGTAAACAGAGACCAAAGCGGAACGCAAACTCGGCGCTCCGTTATCCGGCCGCGAGTATGGCACCCAATAAAATAAGAAGGAAAGACGGTCCAACCTCGGGGGGCCGCGGCACGATCGTCGCCTGGTGCGGCGACAAGCGTGGCCCGCGGCTCACGCGTCTCAGGTCCGCCGAGGAAGAAAGCGGCGCGCAGATGCCTGCCTCGCGCGACGCTCAAAGCCACGTCAAGGTCAAGCAACCCGGCAAGGACAACCTTCCGTCCGACTGCGCTCACTTCGATGACGACCCAAGGAGGAACTCGCGAACAGCCCTCTCCGCGTCGGCAAAACACTGCCAGCGGACAGCCCTTCGCTTTATTGCGAATGCTTGACAAATTACACTGACAAGCGCTCCAACAGATACAAAAGCCAGAGAAAAAACAAAAAAAGAAAGCGCAAAGCGAGCAAACGTAACGCAAAAGAAGGAAACGGCCCTAGCTCGTCAGAAACACGCGCTCCAACAAAAGCCAAGAAATGAGACCGTACTAAAATATGGACCGGGGATAGAGGCCTTTGAAACAGTTACCAGGGCGGGTATAAAAGTTTTCCCCTTTGCGCAAGCTCCCGCACTTTGTATTATTATGAAAGAACCGGCGGAAGGCGATTTTTATCCTCGCCGTCGTTCGCCGTTGCCTCGGGCTTCCCCCGAGCGCGCCATTCTACCCTCCCAGCTGCGGCGTTCCTCGGAGGCCCGCCCCTTCCGCCTCATTATGCACCCAACTAGCGAACGTGGGCGGAGCTATGCAAATTTCGAGGCACGCTCCGCCCAAGGCCCGTCCTCTCCATTCGGCCTCGAGGGAGGACCTAGCGTAGCAACGGCGCCGACGGCGACGCTAGCGCCAGCTGTCGGCCGCTGCGAGAAACGACGCCGGCGTCCCCTCGCCCTCTCGTACGTGGCTCGTCAAGAATGCGGCGGCGTAACCTTGAGCGCACTTTGTTTTCCTTCCTACGAGCGGGGCTTTCCCGCAAGCACGTCTGTCCAAACTCGAGACCCACACGATGAAAAAAAAGCAGGGGCCACGCAGCTCGCTTTTGGCGACTGCTGCTGCCGCGTACGACGCAGTATCGACCCCCTGAGCGTCGTAAAGTGCAGCTTAAAAGAATACGAGACGCGCGGGAGACAGGGCTCATGTCGCGCCCATGCAAGAGCGATATTCACAGGGGCGCCACTGCTCCGCACTGTTTCCGCCACAGTCACCGAGCGGATAAAAAGGCAAGCCAGCTTCTCACCCTCGATGACGCTTGGCTGCCTCGCGATTAAGCTACTACCGACTCATCGACCTTTGACTGCATCATTCGCCCACTCATTTCTTGGACGAGTCACCCGGTCCAAACTCTATGGGGTTCTCAGGGGCTTGATGTTTGTCCCCGTCGTCGCTAAGAACAGAATCAACGGCGAAACATTTGCTCCTCCGGGACGGCAGGGGCAGAAGTTGTCTCGAGACAAGTCAAATGACGCGCCACATGTTTCTAAAAAAAAAAAAAAAAAATCCTGTGTTAATACACGGTACAGTCACAGCCATAGCTGCGACAGGTCACGGCGAAGTGTGGGGTAAGTGAACGAAAGCGTTCGGAACGAAATACACATCTAACCATTTTGTTCCGAACGCCTTTCATTCTTTTTTTGTTCCGGAGCCCGTGAAAGCCTGTCTCCCGGCACGAGCTTTTGGCATTTTGTTCTCGGCTATTTCTTTGTATTTTTTCCAGAGAGCGCGCGCAGTTGGCGTCGGGTACTACCAAAGATGCGGCGTCAAAGATGCGGCGTCGCTCAGCGGTCACGCGCCCGCGTCACACCCAGGATCGAATTCCGCGCGCGGCGGGCGAACTTTTTCGAGGGTTTGGCAACAAGGACGACGTGTCCGTCGTCGATGTCGATCAACAACGACAAGAACTACAACATTAACAGCGGTACGCCATTTCCAGTAGTGGGAAGAGGCCACAACAGCTATATCTGTAAAGAAAGCTGGGTACGAACGACCCCTCGCCATGTACCCTGACCCATGGACAGCGTTGCAGGCTCCGCGACATCACCAAATCACGGAAACCGATCTGCATATTGTTCTCGATCACAATATCAGGGCCCTCACAATAGAACAGAGGAGCGGGGTGCTCGAAGAACCGTTTTTCTTTCCTTTATCTTTTCATTCACGCTCTCCACACCACAGTGTATACCCAGCGGTTCAGTTTCAGATCTTGAATGGGCAGGTTTGAACGGACCTTTGAGTGCGGCATAACCAGTGATTTCCCGACACACCCCCTACGATGGTGTACCGTGTACCCGTTACCCCCCCCCCCCCCCCCCCCCCCCCCCCGCTAAAGATTTAGACACCCTCCCTTAATTTCAATTCCTGGGGAAACCCCTGCGCATAACTCAAGGTCACACGAAAGATAGCCCACAACCTGACTAAACTTCGCTCGGATCAACGCACTTTCTGTCTCAGTAATGCAAAGACACCAAACATGTAATTAAAAAAAAAAAAAAGAATGTTAACATAAAACGTTGGATTGCCCTGCACACTAAAATAGTTTAATAAAGGGGCCGTGGAACGATATTGGGTAGTAATGTTTTTCAATTAACACAAGTTTGCTGTGGGACCGAAGTGTGTTCGCACGCGACGCCATTAACTAAGATACCTGTTTGTTGCGGTGCAATTTCAAGGATAAAAGCGGACGCTTTCTTTCAGTCTCTCCTTCGCAAAATCTTGATGACGAAGTTGGAGGCATTGTATTAATATTGTTGGTGCCGTCAACAGATTTCGTCCAAACCTTGCGATCCCCACGATGACGATACTTAAATGCGGCTCATGCGGAGGACGCGAGCGCTGCGTGAGCATATTCGATTGCTCTCATAGATAGTACGCACATTTGATCTCCGATATACTGCAAAACCTTCATTAAAGTTCATGGCCTCCGAGATCCCGAATTCGCGCGTGCGCTTCGGGACCAAAGTTCCAGGACTCCCTCATCGATGGCGCCAGCGTGTCTAATCGTGAGCGACCACGAGGCTCCACAACACACTCGGTTACAACTTACAACCAAACGCAAGCGGGTTATTCAGACTTTACGTTTAGAAACAACCGAGGTTATGAACGACTCCCCAGCGAAGCACCTCGGTCGGATTTCCAACCTGCAGATCCGTTGGCCCGCAGGTTACTTCGGAACAACCTGGACCAGAGCGCCTCTTCGGCGTCGACAAAACGCGCTAAATCTCCTTCAGATGATCGATGATTGGCTGACTTGTTTCTGTGAAAGCAAGTCAGCCAATCAGCCAGTCAGCAATTAACGTGAAAACCTGAAACCATGACACTCGAAAAGGTACAAATTATTAAAAAAAAAGGGTGTGTATTTTTTTTTTTTATTACCTCAATAAAGATACCTGAAACGTTAAATCTTAGATTTTTTTTTTTTTTGCTCGTTTGTTTGGGCATATGCCAGAGCCCGTGCCGATTAACCGCCGCTGGACTCGCGCCAGCCGCTTTGCAGGAACGGTCAGTCAGATGTGGAAGACCTCTGAACCAACGGCTGGCCTTGACGGAGAAACGTGATTTTTTACAATTGCCCCATCATGATCGAAAGGTGCGCTTGGGCGAGGAAGAACCTGTACTCGCACGCAGCAGCCTGCTGCCTGGCGCCATTCCTGGAGTTCGATAATTTTATCCGCCACCTTCCTGTCTGATACACGCACATAAATAACTTCGAATCTTTATTTTCTTTGCTTTTCCGCATGAGAAGAACAATTTTGACAAAACTAAAGAAAAACAAAAAAAAAAAAAGCTTCCAAAACAGCTGGAGTAACGGTTTCTGGTTTATATTAAGTTCCAAGCGCACGAAATGAGGCCCCCGGTTCGATACCAGGACCACGCGGATTTTTTCAGCCGCGCACCAGTCCAGTGGAGTAGCCAGGAATTCTTTTTTTCGGGGGGTGGCTGGGATGTCTTATGATAAAATAGAGCGCCAAAAAACAAGGACGGAAAAGAGAGGACACGTACGACAGACAAGTCCTCTCTTTTGCGCGCTTTCTATTTTATTATGAACTGCTACCAACTAGCCCAACTTTCAACCGATTTCCATGACTTGGGGTGCGGAGAGGGGAGGGGGGTCAAAAGGCATGCCTATATTATAGGGTCGGCTGGATTTCGGAGGGGGCCCCCCCCCCTGGCTATGCCCGTGCACCAGTCATCTAGCTGTGTTCGGAGATCTCTGTTTCTCCTTTGGCCCTTTTGTTCCCCTTCTCCAGGCATTATTATGGTTACTCTTGTCCAGCTCGCTCGCACCTTCGCATTAATTGCGTTATCCAAACGAAGGGAAGCTCGTTGGCCCGCAAACTTATTCGGAAGCATCAATGACACTAAGACGAAGTTCAACGGTATTAATTTCGCATCCTCCCTCTTTATTTTTCCAATACACTCACCCAACCCCTTTCTTTCGAGCGCAATAAAATCCGTTGCCGAACAAACTTCAATCGACGTTTAGACAAAAGAAACCACTACGCAGCGAACGCCAGCAAATGTAGAACTTGGTTAATTCATTCGTGACTCGAGTGAGTCCGAGATAAAGAGAAGAAAGCGTCCAACAGTTGAGTGCCATCCCCGAGACGCGACGCTCATTTGAGGACGTCGCACCCGTTCCGTCCCGGACCGAACGAACAAAGACGTTGTAGCACACCGGGGCCTCCCTACCGTCAACATCCCAGGAGTCGCGCGTCACTCCGCAAGTGTGCTGCACCCAGAAACCGAGCGTCAATCTGCCTGCTGCTCCTTCACTCGCGGCACTGGTTTTGTCACACGACTGCACAGCGACGCGGTCCGATCTCGGCTTTACCCATGTGTCCCTTTCCATTCAAATCGTAAAAAAAAAAAAAAAAAAAAACATTATATATATAAACTTATTTTAGACGGGGGTACAATCACAATTAACACAGACAACGTTTAAAACCGTACAAACGACCGGTTTCATTTCCAATTCGAGAAAAAAAAAATCCCGCTAATATGTATACTATTGCTTACGTCATCTTCCTGTAAAAAAAAAAAAAAAAAAAAAAAAAAAACTGTTGGCGAAACTGCGCGTGCGCAGAAACCAAACTTCCACAAAGTGAATAAGCGTCTGCGAATGCGCCGTGCCTACAGCAGCGCCACCGCAGCGGTGTGACGTCAGAGAGTTTGCTTCGTGATTAGCTCTTCGGTGAAATTTAAGCATCCTACCTCTAAAAACTTTTTTTTAAGCATGCATTTTTTTTTTTTTTTTGTAACGCTACGTTTTAATAGCAAGATTTTGTCCGTCTGTCCGTCCGTACATTTTTCGCTAAATTTAGCGGGGAAAGTTGAGTCACGTGACCTCTACACCTTGGGGAAATTGACGGCACGTGACCTAACGTCAACTCAGTTTCCCCGCTAAATTTAGCGGACAAATTCACGTCTCGTGGCCAAAACATCACTGGAACGTTTTCCAGTTAGCTTCTGCGCGTGCGTACACCGTCTCCCCTGGCCTGGCTTCCCCGCTGTAAGCATTTTCGGAGGGCAAAGACCAACATAAGGCCGGTTCTCACATGCAGCGAAGCGCTGATGTAGCGCTTCTCACGTGCCGTCAGCTACTTATCGTCTGCCATGAGCAACAGTTTTGACGGTGCGATACAAAGCTGGTGAATGCTTCCGTCAGCACGCGCTTAGCGCGAGGTCAGCGCTATGCTTGTAGCGCTCCGCTGCATGTGTGAACAGGCCTATATTCACCACCTACCTTTGCCCGTACTTCGTCTTTTTTGGAGATCCTTGTTTGGGCATAAAAAGCCACGCAGATCAACACAACGGCACGATGCCAATGTATTTTGGCGGGAGGAGGCAAGTTGGGCTGCCCTCCATTTGTAGTTCGAAGACAACTCCGCAGACGGCGCTCGAAACCGGAAAAAAGGTGCACTCAGTTTCCCCGCCAAATTTAGCGGGAAATTGACGTCACCTGACCTATAGACCAAGCCAGTCTCCCCGCTAAAGTTAGCGGGGGAAATCGACGTCACGTGTCCTATACAACCATTCAGTTTCCCCGCTAAACTTAGCGGGAAAATATACGTCACGTGACACACCAATTCCCTATAATGCATTCCATGTATTATAGACCGGCACGCTGTTTACAAACAAGCGCGCGTTTGCCCACACCGGGTGTGGGCACTGCGCGTGCGCAGAAACCGAATTCGCGTGAAGTGAAGCGTCTGCGCATGCGCAGTGCTGTCGACAGCGCCACCGCAGCTGCGTGACGTCAGGGCCGCGTGTTGGTCTATAAGACTGTGAAGGTAAAGGTCGTTGCCAATTTGTTTTACTATTCCACTCTGCAGTTAAGAAATGAAATTCCCTAAAAATCTAAATTATCGTCCTTCCGTCACTCGACGGCTATGCTCATGGCAATACCGGACTTGCTCGAGTAATAGCCGCCCTCCTTATCAAAAAGGCCCTTGCGTATACTTTTCTACTTTCCAGCAGAACGGGCATACAGCCAATCATCGCGCACTGAATATATATATATATATATATATATATATATATATATATATATATATATATATATATATATATATATATACCTATATATATATCAGGGTGTCGAACCGGAACCGAACCAAACCGAAAACCGGAACCGAACCGGTATTTTTTCCGGAACTGAACCCGAACCCGAACCGTTATATTGTTATCGCGATGAACCCGAACCGGAACTGAACCGGAAAAAAAATAACGGTTACCGGCTCATGTCAAAACGGTTCGGCCACGCGCTGTTGACAATGAATGTGCTATCAATGCCATTTGTTTTTTAAGTGCCTTCAACTGACACACACCTCGCTTACATATTTTTCTTCTCCACTCAGTCTTAGGAATAAAAACGCTGCATCCATGAATCTTGACAAACGCTGCATCCATGAATCTTGACATAGGAACCAGTATTGCGCTGGTCGCGGCTTGCACGGAAGAAAGAGAATTGGAAGGCTGTGCAAAAAACAAATCGCGTCACGGGAGTGGTTACCTTCTCCCGCATCCCTTTAGACGTCCAGGTAATATAGTGTGCGGTGTAGTTAGTTTTGTGCGAGTGGCGGCCGCTGACGAAAGCCAGCACCACGATGCATCCGGTTTCGTATAGGCACTTAGAAGCTAACATATTTGTGAGACAGCGAACTCTTCTTTTTTAATATTTATCCTATTACGTCCTTCTGGCGTTGCGTTCGGTGAAGTGTTTTTCATATTCCGTATCTTGTTTAATGAAAACTTCTTTAAGGGTCTAATTTGAGTTACCGAAGGCTAGTTCAAATAAAGAAAGCTGTATTTTCTCCCCACTGTTCCTTCAATTGCTTACACGCCGAGGTGGCGGGATAGTTAGCGAGTTCTACTTGTAAGTGGGTTTGTAAGGAGGTCGCGGATTTTACAGCTACTGCGTCGGACCCAATTAGATGAAGTCCGAATGCGTAAACGTCGGTGAGGTAACCTTTGAGTGCACATAAAGAAACCATTCCTGGTAGAAATCCCTGAGCCTTACACTACGATGTATCCCGTTTCGTATGTGCTGATTTCAGATGTTTTATTTGTAATTTATTTTGATGTTGCAATTTGTCATTTATAATTTCCGAACCGGTTCGCGAACCGGTTCAGCGCCCCGAACCGGTTCGCGAACCGGTTCGCGGATCGAATTAATCGAACCGGAACTGAACCGGAACAAAATAAATTTACCTGAACCTGAACCGTAACCGAACCCGTATTTTTTTCGGTTCGACACACTGATATATATATATATATATATATATATATATATATATATTAAAAAGAGAAACACAGCGAATAACGAGGTTTGAGAACGCGGTTCTTCGTAAAAGTGCGATCTCAGCACACAGCATTTTCGAGTGAAGACGTTATTTCTATCCCATATATGGCAACCATTTATCTGCCGATCGCGGTGATTCGCGAAACAGCGGGACTATTACTCGAGCAAATACGGTATGCCACGAGCAGCCACGCTTGAATGCAATTTATTCATGTTGAAAAAGCATCAACCACGAGTAGGGTTCCGCGTTTTCGGAGTTGACATTTTGCGAAAATCGAGCAATGATTTTCGGAGTGTTTTTGTTTTTTTTTCCCCGACAAATTTTGGTGTTTTTTTTTTTTTTTTTAAGTTTATTTTTATTCAGTCCCCGATTCTCCGAAAATCGGAGTTCAGTATTGCTGGGTTCCCAAATTTCCAAGTTCAAAGTGATGGTACGCGAACAAGTTTTAACACGATAAAACCTCACGTGTGTCGAATGATATTTCTTGAACTGCATTTGGCATTGGCACCCTTTGCCCTTGGCAACACTAGCTCTCCCACTACAAAATTTGCAAAGAAGTCCACCTTGAACAAACGTCGATGTCACTAAAATCGTGGACGGAGTCGCTGGAAAGCTCATTTTCTCCCCTCCCATTCCACCTCCAGTTTCCCACCTCCTATGAAATATATGGGTTCACAGCAGTCTTGTACACGCTACTCGCAAACGGTAATCGATTACAATTAACAATCACTATTGGTTAAGAAGTATTCAATCAATTACTTGAGAGGCAAATTGTATGGCATTTACTTGAAAAAGTAACCGTTACTTTTCCCATTACTTCGGATTTTTTTTTTTTTTATCTCGGTTTTAAAACAGGTTTTTCGCACCGTCAATTATTAGAATAAAATCACCAAACTGTAGCTACAGGATTCTGCATTTTCGGAGTTTCTCTCTCGTGAAATTCGGAGGGTGTTTCTTCGGGGTCTGTTCTTCGCCGAAAATTCGGGGTTTATCGCAGATTATTTTTTTTAGATCCCCAATTCTCTGAAATTCAGCTTTAGTTTTACCGTGTTCCCAATTTGTAAAAATTAAACGAACAAAATAAAAGAAAGTCTAGGTACCATGACCTGTTGTCCCAAAGGAACCTTGACGAACTAAAAGGCAAACCCCTTTTGTCAGTAGTTCGAGATTTCAAAGGAAACATGAACTCGCACCTCCTCAGGACCACTGACCTTGTGCTCGTATAAAGTTTATTTGTAAAACACCGTCTTCTTCTGATTTTTTATGTGTCTTCGCGACCTCGAAATTCGGAATTGTTTCAAATAAATTCGAATTGACAGAAAATTTACCGGGGACTGTTATTCGATTTTTTTTTCCGGATTTATCCCCAAAACACGGAACCCTACCTATAACCTATTTATCTTCTGAATCTGGTAAACCAAGACGGTTTGAGGACTCCGTGGTACGTTGTCTTGCATAAACAAAATGCACGATTAGGAAGGGGAGGGGAAGACAGTAACGGCTACAAGTAATTTTAGTACTTTCCAAAGTGATAAGATTACCCTCGTGATTACTTTCTAATATATGTATTCAAATTATTACAAAATTAAAAAAAAATTAATCGATTAGACGTAATTTGATCACTTCGAAGGTGTAGCGTACAGGACTGGTTCCCAGCCTTCACTCTTATAAAAACACAAAGCCCCCTCCACCCTCTAAGAAATACAAATAGCATGGTCCAAAACGGAAAGCGGAAGAGTGGCCTTTGTCGTGGCCCAGAAGTACAATGCAAAGCCCCTTTTGTCATTATACTCGAAGATTTCAAAGTAAATCAGTGACCCTGCAAGTGCTCTGGCCGAACTTATTTAGAAAATATATATTTTTGCTTTCTTGCCTCGGTGTCCCAAATTGGAATTTGGGACACCGTGGCAAGTTTGTATCGAATTTATTCGAAGACACGGAACCCTAATCATGAGCATCATAATAATATATGTATTCACCATGTATATGCATGGTGGGCGCTGAGAGAAAAAAAATTGTCCAAGCAACTTGACTTATCGCTGCCGATCATATTAACTTTCAATTGACTTGATGCGCTTTCCCCCTTTCTTGTTGTATCTTCTCTAGAAGTGATCGAAATCGCACCCACGTTCTCGGAACGGTCAAACGCAGTTTCCGCAGGTCGGCTTCGCGGTAAAGATTATACTGCTTACTGTAAAACCCTTTATTTTCGCAGCCCCTATTTTTCGCGAATCGACCACAGACGGCATAATCGCGGCCACTCAATTTCGCGAAATACAGACGCCTGCAATGAAACTCTGAAGGACCGGAATTTTAGCGTGCCCTTAAATTTCGCGAAAATTTCAATTTGCGAAATTCGCGAACATTAAGGGTTTACAGTATTTTTCTGTTAAAATGCAGAGGGTACATTTATTTTGATCGAGAACACTCGTGCTTGGCTACACATTTGTATTTTCTTAATTTTGTAATGATGGCAACTGACATTCCTTAATCGGATCGTTAGCGGTGCAGGGGTTGTTCCGTTATCCGATGTCTAAAGCCAGGGCACAAAGGGCGGAGAAAACGGAACGAGCTCTTTATGTAGCCAGACCGGGGTCATCCGTTTGTGCTATCCACAGCTTGTAAGGCTTGAAGCACCTCGCCACAGTACACAATTTTCGTTCGCAGGTCGGCTCCTTGATACGGACGTCAAAGGACTTCGTTGAACAAAAAAAAAAAAAATTAAAACAATGAAAAGACGCGTTGCGCCTTTCGACTTACCGGATAAAGAAATCGATACATTCAGGAAGCACAAACAAGAATGGGCCTCCTTAAATGCTCGCAAAGGGATACGCTTTTCACATATGTGGTGCACAGTTCGCGAGCCAGGCCAGGAACCTAAGGTGACATTAGCACGAGACGTAGTCTTCCGCAATATGAAAGACATATTCGCCGGTGCTGTTTATGCAGCGGTGCCAAGTCCACCTTGGCTGGACGCTCTTTATTTTAAAGGAGAGAATAGAACAAACATTTATATATTCTTAAATCCAAGCAATGTGTGCCCAGCCAAAGCGAATCTACCGTAGCCACATAAAATAAAATCGTCAAATCGCTTTTCCATATTCCCGAAGGCTGTACAATCTTTGCATTAAAAAAAAAAAAAAAACTCTAAAAAAATTTCTTTAATTAAGACGCGCGTGTCAAGAAATAAATTTTACGCGAAAAAACAATTATTTAGAGCAATATTGACGGCGAGAGGTTTATTTGAAATTCTGCGCGCAAAGTCCATCACGTCACGGAATGGTCATTCGCTCTTTCGACCGCAACGAGATGGTCATTCACCCTGTCCACGTCAACGTGAAGGCGAAGCCGATCCACATCACCACGCTCCCGAAATTCCGAGAGAGAAAACATATGTACACATGTACGACGAAACCGTCCGATCCGACGTGCGGACTGCCGGAATGACCTTCGGGGGGCGAGGGTTTTCGTAGCACCGGAGAGCGATGAAAACCCTCGCCTCCGACCGTCGTATTGCCTGATCGGACGTCGGATCGGACGGTTTCGTCGTACATGTGTTTCAAGGTTTTCGTAGCACCGGAGAGCGATGAAAACCCTCGCCTCCGACCGTCGTATTGCCTGATCGGACATGAGCATCATAATAATATATGTATTCACCATGTATATGCATGGTGGGCGCTGAGAGAAAAAAAATTGTCCAAGCAACTTGACTTATCGCTGCCGATCATATTAACTTTCAATTGACTTGATGCGCTTTCCCCCTTTCTTGTTGTATCTTCTCTAGAAGTGATCGAAATCGCACCCACGTTCTCGGAACGGTCAAACGCAGTTTCCGCAGGTCGGCTTCGCGGTAAAGATTATACTGCTTACTGTAAAACCCTTTATTTTCGCAGCCCCTATTTTTCGCGAATCGACCACAGACGGCATAATCGCGGCCACTCAATTTCGCGAAATACAGACGCCTGCAATGAAACTCTGAAGGACCGGAATTTTAGCGTGCCCTTAAATTTCGCGAAAATTTCAATTTGCGAAATTCGCGAACATTAAGGGTTTTACAGTATTTTTCTGTTAAAATGCAGAGGGTACATTTATTTTGATCGAGAACACTCGTGCTTGGCTACACATTTGTATTTTCTTAATTTTGTAATGATGGCAACTGACATTCCTTAATCGGATCGTTAGCGGTGCAGGGGTTGTTCCGTTATCCGATGTCTAAAGCCAGGGCACAAAGGGCGGAGAAAACGGAACGAGCTCTTTATGTAGCCAGACCGGGGTCATCCGTTTGTGCTATCCACAGCTTGTAAGGCTTGAAGCACCTCGCCACAGTACACAATTCTCGTTCGCAGGTCGGCTCCTTGATACGGACGTCAAAGGACTTCGTTGAAAAAAAAAAAAAATTAAAACAATGAAAAGACGCGTTGCGCCTTTCGACTTACCGAATAAAGAAATCGATACATTCAGGAAGCACAAACAAGAATGGGCCTCCTTAAATGCTCGCAAAGGGATACGCTTTTCACATATGTGGTGCACAGTTCGCGAGCCAGGCCAGGAACCTAAGGTGACATTAGCACGAGACGTAGTCTTCCGCAATATGAAAGACATATTCGCCGGTGCTGTTTATGCAGCGGTGCCAAGTCCACCTTGGCTGGACGCTCTTTATTTTAAAGGAGAGAATAGAACAAACATTTATATATTCTTAAATCCAAGCAATGTGTGCCCAGCCAAAGCGAATCTACCGTAGCCACATAAAATAAAATCGTCAAATCGCTTTTCCATATTCCCGAAGGCTGTACAATCTTTGCATTAAAAAAAAAACTCTAAAAAAATTTCTTTAATTAAGACGCGCGTGTCAAGAAATAAATTTTACGCGAAAAAACAATTATTTAGAGCAATATTGACGGCGAGAGGTTTATTTGAAATTCTGCGCGCAAAGTCCATCACGTCACGGAATGGTCATTCGCTCTTTCGACCGCAACGAGATGGTCATTCACCCTGTCCACGTCAACGTGAAGGCGAAGCCGATCCACATCACCACGCTCCCGAAATTCCGAGAGAGAAAACATATGTACACATGTACGACGAAACCGTCCGATCCGACGTGCGGACTGCCGGAATGACCTTCGGGGGGCGAGGGTTTTCGTAGCACCGGAGAGCGATGAAAACCCTCGCCTCCGACCGTCGTATTGCCTGATCGGACGTCGGATCGGACGGTTTCGTCGTACATGTGTTTCAAGGTTTTCGTAGCACCGGAGAGCGATGAAAACCCTCGCCTCCGACCGTCGTATTGCCTGATCGGACGTCGGATCGGACGGTTTCGTCGTACATGTGTTTCAAGGTTTTCGAAGACACGGAACCCTAATCATGAGCATCATAATAATATATGTATTCACCATGTATATGCATGGTGGGCGCTGAGAGAAAAAAAATTGTCCAAGCAACTTGACTTATCGCTGCCGATCATATTAACTTTCAATTGACTTGATGCGCTTTCCCCCTTTCTTGTTGTATCTTCTCTAGAAGTGATCGAAATCGCACCCACGTTCTCGGAACGGTCAAACGCAGTTTCCGCAGGTCGGCTTCGCGGTAAAGATTATACTGCTTACTGTAAAACCTTTATTTTCGCAGCCCCTATTTTTCGCGAATCGATCACAGAGGGCATAATCGCGGCCACTCAATTTCGCGAAATACAGAGGCCTGCAATGAAACTCTGAAGGACCGGAATTTTAGCGTGCCCTTAAATTTCGCGAAAATTTCAATTTGCGAAATTCGCGAACATTAAGGGTTTTACAGTATTTTTCTGTTAAAATGCAGAGGGTATATTTATTTTGATCGAGAACACTCGTGCTTGGCTACACATTTGTATTTTCTTAATTTTGTAATGATGGCAACTTACATTCCTTAATCGGATCGTTAGCGGTGCAGGGGTTGTTCCGTTATCCGATGTCTAAAGCCAGGGCACAAAGGGCGGAGAAAACGGAACGAGCTCTTTACGTAGCCAGACCGGGGTCATCCGTTTGTGCTATCCACAGCTTGTAAGGCTTGAAGCACCTCGCCACAGTACACAATTTTCGTTCGCAGGTCGGCTCCTTGATACGGACGTCAAAGGACTTCGTTGAAAAAAAAAAAAATTAAAACAATGAAAAGACGCGTTGCGCCTTTCGACTTACCGGATAAAGAAATCGATACATTCAGGAAGCACAAACAAGAATGGGCCTCCTTAAATGCTCGCAAAGGGATACGCTTTTCACATATGTGGTGCACAGTTCGCGAGCCAGGCCAGCAACCTAAGGTGACATTAGCACGAGACGTAGTCTTCCGCAATATGAAAGACATATTCGCCGGTGCTGTTTATGCAGCGGTGCCAAGTCCACCTTGGCTGGACGCTCTTTATTTTAAAGGAGAGAATAGAACAAACATTTATATATTCTTAAATCCAAGCAATGTGTGCCCAGCCAAAGCGAATCTACCGTAGCCACATAAAATAAAATCGTCAAATCGCTTTTCCATATTCCCGAAGGCTGTACAATCTTTGCATTAAAAAAAAAAACTCTAAAAAAATTTCTTTAATTGGGACACGCGTGTCAAGAAATAAATTTTACGCGAAAAAACAATTACTTAGAGCAATATTGACGGCGAGAGGTTTATTTGAAATTCTGCGCGCAAAGTCCATCACGTCACGGAATGGTCATTCGCTCTTTCGACCGCAACGAGATGGTCATTCACCCTGTCCACGTCAACGTGAAGGCGAAGCCGATCCACATCACCACGCTCCCGAAATTCGAGAGAGAAAACATATGTACACATGTACGACGAAACCGTCCGATCCGACGTGCGGACTGCCGGAATGACCTTCGGGGGGCGAGGGTTTTCGTAGCACCGGAGAGCGATGAAAACCCTCGCCTCCGACCGTCGTATTGCCTGATCGGACGTCGGATCGGACGGTTTCGTCGTACATGTGTTTCAAGTTTTCGTAGCACCGAGAGCGATGAAAACCCTCGCCTCCTACCGTCGTATTGCCTGATCGGACGTCGGATCGGACGGTTTCGTCGTACATGTGTTTCAAGTTTTCGTAGCACCGAGAGCGATGAAAACCCTCGCCTCCTACCGTCGTATTGCCTGATCGGACGTCGGATCGGACGGTTTCGTCGTACATGTGTTTCAAGGTTTTCGTAGCACCGGAGAGGGATGAAAACCCTCGCCTCCGACCGTCGTATGCCTGATCGGACGTCGGATCGGACGGTTCGTCGTACATGTGTTCAAGGTTTTCGTAGCACGGAGAGCGATGAAAACCCTCGCCTCCTACCGTCGTATTGCCTGATCGGACGTCGGATCGGACGGTTCGTCGTACATGTGTTTCAAGTTTTCGTAGCACCGAGAGCGATGAAAACCTCGCCTCCGACCGTCGTATGCCTGATCGGACGTCGGATCGGACGGTTTCGTCGTACATGTGTTCAAGGTTTTCGTAGCACCGAGAGCGATGAAAACCCTCGCCTCCTACCGTCGTATTGCCTGATCGGACGTCGGATCGGACGGTTTCGTCGTACATGTGTTTCAAGTTTTCGTAGCACCGGAGAGCGATGAAAACCTCGCCTCCGACCGTCGTATTGCCTGATCGGACGTCGGATCGGACGGTTCGTCGTACATGTGTTCAAGGTTTTCGTAGCACCGAGAGCGATGAAAACCTCGCCTCCGACCGTCGTATGCCTGATCGGACGTCGGATCGGACGGTTCGTCGTACATGTGTTTCAAGGTTTTCGTAGCACCGAGAGCGATGAAAACCTCGCCTCCGACCGTCGTATGCCTGATCGGACGTCGGATCGGACGGTTCGTCGTACATGTGTTTCAAGTTTTCGTAGCACCGAGAGCGATGAAAACCTCGCCTCCGACCGTCGTATTGCCTGATCGGACGTCGGATCGGACGGTTCGTCGTACATGTGTTTCAAGTTTTCGTAGCACCGAGAGCGATGAAAACCTCGCCTCCGACCGTCGTATTGCTGATCGGACGTCGGATCGGACGGTTCGTCGTACATGTGTTTCAAGTTTTCGTAGCACCGAGAGCGATGAAAACCCTCGCCTCCTACCGTCGTATTGCCTGATCGGACGTCGGATCGGACGGTTCGTCGTACATGTGTTTCAAGTTTTCGTAGCACCGAGAGCGATGAAAACCTCGCCTCCGACCGTCGTATTGCTGATCGGACGTCGGATCGGACGGTTTCGTCGTACATGTGTTCAAGGTTTTCGTAGCACCGGAGAGCGATGAAAACCCTCGCCTCCTACCGTCGTATTGCCTGATCGGACGTCGGATCGGACGGTTCGTCGTACATGTGTTCAAGGTTTTCGTAGCACCGAGAGCGATGAAAACCTCGCCTCCGACCGTCGTATGCCTGATCGGACGTCGGATCGGACGGTTCGTCGTACATGTGTTTCAAGTTTTCGTAGCACCGGAGAGCGATGAAAACCCTCGCCTCCGACCGTCGTATTGCCTGATCGGACGTCGGATCGGACGGTTCGTCGTACATGTGTTCAAGGTTTTCGTAGCACGGAGAGCGATGAAAACCTCGCCTCCGACCGTCGTATTGCCTGATCGGACGTCGGATCGGACGGTTTCGTCGTACATGTGTTTCAAGGTTTTCGTAGCACCGGAGAGCGATGAAAACCCTCGCCTCCGACCGTCGTATTGCCTGATCGGACGTCGGATCGGACGGTTTCGTCGTACATGTGTTTCAAGGTTTTCGTAGCACCGGAGAGCGATGAAAACCCTCGCCTCCGACCGTCGTATTGCCTGATCGGACGTCGGATCGGACGGTTCGTCGTACATGTGTTTCAAGGTTTTCGTAGCACCGGAGAGCGATGTTTTTTTTTTTTTTTTTTTTTTTTTTTTTTTTTTTTTTTTTTTTTTTTTTTTTTTTTTTTTTTTTTTTTTTTTTTTTTTTTTTTTTTTTTTTTTTTTTTTTTTTTTTTTTTTTTTTTTTTTTTTTTTTTTTTTTTTTTTTTTTTTTTTTTTTTTTTTTTTTTTTTTTTTTTTTTTTTTTTTTTTTTTTTTTTTTTTTTTTTTTTTTTTTTTTTTTTTTTTTTTTTTTTTTTTTTTTTTTTTTTTTTTTTTTTTTTTTTTTTTTTTTTTTTTTTTTTTTTTTTTTTTTTTTTTTTTTTTTTTTTTTTTTTTTTTTTTTTTTTTTTTTTTTTTTTTTTTTTTTTTTTTTTTTTTTTTTTTTTTTTTTTTTTTTTTTTTTTTTTTTTTTTTTTTTTTTTTTTTTTTTTTTTTTTTTTTTTTTTTTTTTTTTTTTTTTTTTTTTTTTTTTTTTTTTTTTTTTTTTTTTTTTTTTTTTTTTTTTTTTTTTTTTTTTTTTTTTTTTTTTTTTTTTTTTTTTTTTTTTTTTTTTTTTTTTTTTTTTTTTTTTTTTTTTTTTTTTTTTTTTTTTTTTTTTTTTTTTTTTTTTTTTTTTTTTTTTTTTTTTTTTTTTTTTTTTTTTTTTTTTTTTTTTTTTTTTTTTTTTTTTTTTTTTTTTTTTTTTTTTTTTTTTTTTTTTTTTTTTTTTTTTTTTTTTTTTTTTTTTTTTTTTTTTTTTTTTTTTTTTTTTTTTTTTTTTTGCGTAAAATTAGTTTTTTGACACGCATGTCTCAAACAAAATATAAAAAAAAAAACATTTCTTTTAAGGTTTTTTAAGCTCGTGCGACAAAGTGGAGAAACCACACGTCTACAGAGACATTAAGGGACTGCTTTTGGTGCCTTCTGTGCACGTGGGAATCGTTGCTTCTGACGTTCAGAGATATCGATCAGTCTTGAACAAAACCCAACACTTTATTTTAACTGCACGCACTCGTTCAAACAGAAGGGCCACCGTCTCGCTGCGGTACAAAGTTCAGCTCGCCCCTGCCCTCGATCGTCTCCGCAGAGGCAAGCCGATGCCGTTGTCCGAAGTTACAACAGTTCATATTGCGTTGCTCGTGAACCGGACTATTTAAAGAACAGCAGAGTGATTTCAGTTAAGATCGACCAAAGGGTGGCTGGTCGACATTTTTAAATCAGCTGATGTTTTTATATGCTATTGTCTAGTGTCTGGTATAAACGAATCCAAACAGGAAAAATCGTAAGGCATGACGAGGTGGACAGTTGCATTAACGCGCACAGATGGAGGGGGCACGTTTGAAAGTGAGTAACTAAAACGATAAAATATAAGGAGAATTCTAATACTTATTTAGAGACAAACTATGGGTACAGCTTGCTTGTAATATATAATATTGTATTTATTTATATTATATCGATTTTTCTAAAACAATTGCCAAACATGCCTGCTCGAACGACAAATGGCGAAATTTGGAGGCCTGTATCTCATGAAATAATTTAATCACCATGATATACTTTTTAGGTGGTATCGCCTCCTACCGTCGTATTGCCTGATCGGACGTCGGATCGGACGGTTTCGTCGTACATGTGTTTCAAGTTTTCGTAGCACCGAGAGCGATGAAAACCCTCGCCTCCGACCGTCGTATTGCCTGATCGGACGTCGGATCGGACGGTTTCGTCGTACATGTGTTTCAAGGTTTTCGTAGCACCGAGAGCGATGAAAACCTCGCCCCCTCGCCTCCGACCGTCGTATTGCTGATCGGACGTCGGATCGGACGGTTTCGTCGTACATGTGTTTCAAGTTTTCGTAGCACCGAGAGCGATGAAAACCCTCGCCTCCGACCGTCGTATTGCCTGATCGGACGTCGGATCGGACGGTTTCGTCGTACATGTGTTTCAAGGTTTTCGTAGCACCGAGAGCGATGAAAACCCTCGCCTCCGACCGTCGTATTGCCTGATCGGACGTCGGATCGGACGGTTTCGTCGTACATGTGTTTCAAGTTTTCGTAGCACCGGAGAGCGATGAAAACCCTCGCCTCCTACCGTCGTATTGCCTGATCGGACGTCGGATCGGACGGTTTCGTCGTACATGTGTTTCAAGGTTTTCGTAGCACCGAGAGCGATGAAAACCCTCGCCTCCGACCGTCGTATGGCCTGATCGGACGTCGGATCGGACGGTTTCGTCGTACATGTGTTTCAAGTTTTCGTAGCACCGGAGAGCGATGAAAACCCTCGCCTCCGACCGTCGTATGCCTGATCGGACGTCGGATCGGACGGTTTCGTCGTACATGTGTTCAAGGTTTTCGTAGCACGGAGAGCGATGAAAACCTCGCCTCCGACCGTCGTATTGCTGATCGGACGTCGGATCGGACGGTTTCGTCGTACATGTGTTCAAGGTTTTCGTAGCACCGGAGAGCGATGAAAACCCTCGCCTCCGACCGTCGTATTGCCTGATCGGACGTCGGATCGGACGGTTTCGTCGTACATGTGTTTCAAGGTTTTCGTAGCACCGAGAGCGATGAAAACCCTCGCCTCCTACCGTCGTATTGCCTGATCGGACGTCGGATCGGACGGTTCGTCGTACATGTGTTCAAGGTTTTCGTAGCACCGGAGAGCGATGAAAACCCTCGCCTCCGACCGTCGTATGGCCTGATCGGACGTCGGATCGGACGGTTTCGTCGTACATGTGTTTCAGGTTTTCGTAGCACCGGAGAGCGATGAAAACCCTCGCCTCCGACCGTCGTATTGCCTGATCGGACGTCGGATCGGACGGTTTCGTCGTACATGTGTTTCAAGGTTTTCGTAGCACCGGAGAGCGTTGAAAACCCTCGCCTCCGACCGTCGTATTGCCTGATCGGACGTCGGATCGGACGGTTTCGTCGTACATGTGTTTCAAGGTTTTCGTAGCACCGGAGAGCGATGAAAACCCTCGCCTCCGACCGTCGTAGGCCCTGATCGGACGTCGATCGGCGGTTTCGTCCGTACATGTGTTTCAAGTTTTCGTAGCACCGGAGAGCGATGAAAACCCCGCCTCCGACCGTCGTATTGCCTGATCGGACGTCGGATCGGACGGTTTCGTCGTACATGTGTTTCAAGGGTTTTCGTAGCACCGTAGAGCGTTGAAAACCCTCGCCTCCGACCGTCGTATTGCCTGAGTCGGACGTCGGATCGGACGGTTTCGTCGTACATGTGTTTCAAGGTTTTCGTAGCACCGGAGAGCGTTGAAAACCTCCGCCTCCGACCGTCGTATTGCCATGATCGGACGTCGGATCGGACGGTTTCGTCGTACATGTGTTTCAAGGTTTTCGTAGCACCGGAGAGCGTTGAAACCCTCGCCTCCGCCGTCGTATTGCCTGATCGGACGTCGGATCGGACGGTTTCGTCGTACATGTGTTTCACAGGTTTTCGTAGCACCGGAGAGCATTGAAAACCCTCGCCTCCGACGTCGTATGGCCTGATCGGACGTCGGATCGGACAGTTTCGTCGTACATGGACGGCAGGATCGTCCGATCCGACGTCCGATCCGACAGTCCGAACGCCGCTCCGAATCGCCGCACGGATCGTCGTGCATGCGGCACGACGATCCCTTCGGCTCCGCCCAGGAGATCCAAGCACTCCAGCGGAGGTTCGCGTTCATAGATATCTGGTCCCAGATTGACGGTTTAGCTCGCACGAGCGAAGTTATAGACCTTTCCAAAAACGAGCTTGTGGCCGGTGCCATTTTGAGCGTTCGTGCGTATTGCGCGTGCTTTGCTCGCTTTCCGAAGCGACAAACACGCACGTGCTGGCTGTGAAGTTCGCACGCTGGACCGTGATTTTGTAAACATTGGAAAGGGCCACCGTCTCGCTGCGGTACAAAGTTCAGCTCGCCCCTGCCCTCGATCGTCTCCGCAGAGGCAAGCCGATGCCGTTGTCCGAAGTTACAACAGTTCATATTGCGTTGCTCGTGAACCGGACTATTTAAAGAACAGCAGAGTGATTTCAGTTAAGATCGACCAAAGGGTGGCTGGTCGACATTTTTAAATCAGCTGATGTTTTTATATGCTATTGTCTAGTGTCTGGTATAAACGAATCCAAACAGGAAAAATCGTAAGGCATGAAGAGGTGGACAGTTGCATTAACGCGCACAGATGGAGGGGGCACGTTTGAAAGTGAGTAACTAAAACGATAAAATATAAGGAGAATTCTAATACTTATTTAGAGACAAACTATGGGTACAGCTTGCTTGTAATATATAATATTGTATTTATTTATATTATATCGATTTTTCTAAAACAATTGCCAAACATGCCTGCTCGAACGACAAATGGCGAAATTTGGAGGCCTGTATCTCATGAAATAATTTAATCACCATGATATACTTTTTAGGTGGTATTCTACTTATATATGGATATTATTTAAAATATATATTAGGTATCTGAGTGATACGATAGTCGTGGTATAGTTAGGCAAACATGGGGAAAAAATCAAACAACGAAAAATTTCGATGGAAATAAAAAAAAAAAAACACCATCTTCAATTTTGTTTTTTTTAAATTTGGGTACCCTGTCATACTCTATTTCGGCATTCATTTCTATTAAAAACATGATTGGAGCACAGAACTGCATAAACTGACAAAGATTAGACTCTACCGAGCGGTCCTTCATAAAGCCAAGTCGCGCCGTTAATACGTTATAACTTATAAGGAACCCATCCCTTCCAACAGGGCGTACAAAGAAAACACGTTGTGACAACCTTACTCTCCAAACAAAGTACATAAAACATGCTCAGATTCAGAAACGGACTGCAGAGCAACAACGAAACCTGGAAGCTTGTTCCACAGATCAATCCCCCGAATTGCACTGCATAGGCAATTTCGGTAGCGGCGGATTGTGGACGGATACGAACGCCGAGGCGCTGACGCAGTGGCGCTCCGACGCGCCACATATAGGTCGATGCCGGACGGCGTCGGATCGGATGGCATGTAGCCAATTTAGGACGGCAGGAGCGGAGCGTGGATCGGCAGTCCGCGCAAGCGCGTCTCGCGCCGTCAATACTGCTCTTTTTTTTTTTTTTTTTTGCGTAAAATTAGTTTTTTGACACGCATGTCTCAAACAAAATATAAAAAAAAAAACATTTCTTTTAAGGTTCTTTTAAGCTCGGTGCGACAAAGTGGAGAAACCACACGTCTACAGAGACATTAAGGGACTGCTTTTGGTGCCTTCTGTGCACGTGGGAATCGTTGCTTCTTGACGTTCAGAGATATCGATCAGTCTTGAACAAAACCCAACACTTTTATTTTTAACTGCACGCACTCGTTCAAACAGAAGGGCCACCGTCTCGCTGCGGTACAAAGTTCAGCTCGCCCCTGCCCTCGATCGTCTCCGCAGAGGCAAGCCGATGCCGTTGTCCGAAGTTACAACAGTTCATATTGCGTTGCTCGTGAACCGGACTATTTAAAGAACAGCAGAGTGATTTCAGTTAAGATCGACCAAAGGGTGGCTGGTCGACATTTTTAAATCAGCTGATGTTTTTATATGCTATTGTCTAGTGTCTGGTATAAACGAATCCAAACAGGAAAAATCGTAAGGCATGACGAGGTGGACAGTTGCATTAACGCGCACAGATGGAGGGGGCACGTTTGAAAGTGAGTAACTAAAACGATAAAATATAAGGAGAATTCTAATACTTATTTAGAGACAAACTATGGGTACAGCTTGCTTGTAATATATAATATTGTATTTATTTATATTATATCGATTTTTCTAAAACAATTGCCAAACATGCCTGCTCGAACGACAAATGGCGAAATTTGGAGGCCTGTATCTCATGAAATAATTTAATCACCATGATATACTTTTTAGGTGGTATTCTACTTATATATGGATATTATTTAAAATATATATTAGGTATCTGAGTGATACGATAGTCGTGGTATAGTTAGGCAAACATGGGGAAAAAATCAAACAACGAAAAATTTCGATGGAAATAAAAAAAAAAAAAACACCATCTTCAATTTTGTTTTTTTTAAATTTGGGTACCCTGTCATACTCTATTTCGGCATTCATTTCTATTAAAAACATGATTGGAGCACAGAACTGCATAAACTGACAAAGATTAGACTCTACCGAGCGGTCCTTCATAAAGCCAAGTCGCGCCGTTAATACGTTATAACTTATAAGGAACCCATCCCTTCCAACAGGGCGTACAAAGAAAACACGTTGTGACAACCTTACTCTCCAAACAAAGTACATAAAACATGCTCAGATTCAGAAACGGACTGCAGAGCAACAACGAAACCTGGAAGCTTGTTCCACAGATCAATCCCCCGTACACAAACCCACACACACACACAGAAAGGAGATGGTTGATAGTTAAAAGATGTTGATACGGGCATATTGAAGATGGCATTACCAACCCAGTGCAGCGAATGCTCCGTGACTTGCGCTTTTTTGTATGCGTGTTCGTGGTTGCATGTGTTCGAGCCTTCGACTGTGCTCTGATTTACGATGAAACAAACTATGTGAGTAGAGACGATGTGCAATACGTATTTGCACAGTTTTCCTTTCCTCCTACTTTCCTAAACAATAGGGTTGACCAATAATTAAATATTCTTATTTTGTTAAGCCCATCTTTACGCGTTAGAACGCCGGCGTCCGGCGTTTGACTTTCGCGTTCTAACGCGTTCGACGAGTGCAGTGGAGACAGAGGCAGCTATAGCCTGAGGTCTACCCACTAATCATTCGAATCAGAGCTCGGCATTATGGCGGCCCCCGCGCGCTCCTCCTCTCCTCCTCTCCCTCAGTTTCTTTATACATTGACAATGGTTTCCATTGAGCGAAATGAACCAATGTCTCCTCCACCTCTAACTCGCACGTTAACTTTCACGATGTTTAACCTCCGCCAACTCACTCCTTACATTTCCTTTCATAACCGAATTTCTTTCAAAATACCAGTTAACCTAACAGCGCAATGTAGTAGAAAGCAGTTTTCTTGATTTTGTTTTATTTGACGGTTTAACTTTCCCCAGTGTCGGTTTAATTACGGAAAACAAAATCCCCGAAGCAACTACATTTCTATTACCACGCTGCATAATCTCTTGACTACGAAACTTGGTTCCACACTGCCGACAAAACCAATTATAGGGTGTTTCCACATGACGTCGATTCAACATTTCAAAAATGCAAAAAAAAAAAGTTTTATTTGTAAAAAAAAAAAAAAGTGACGAAATTTGTTAGTTTTTTTGCACTGCCGATATGAAGGTGTGAAATGAATCTTCGGAATACTCCTTTTCAGTACGCGCCAGACATGACAACAAAACGGTAAACGAAATTGCGTCATCGACAACACCCTATAATGGGGAATTGTAGTAGACCGTTTCTGCAGCCCGCTAAGCACCCGGATAGCGTTCCGTAATCCGCCACAAGACCTTGAACTATGCAGATAAAGCTGGCGGCGCGCATGCGCAGCTGCGGCGTTTTCTTCACGGATACCGTAGCGGAGGAGAAAAACGGTCTACTACAATTCCCTAATATCGAATCACGTAATCGTAAATACTGCGCATTTTAGAAAAAAAAACAAAAAACAAACAAAGAACTGGGTGGGACCGAAACGTTCAAATCTGGAACGGGGGTGTATCTCAAAACATCCCATTCGCATTTGAATCTTGCGCATTTCGTCCCATTCTCATTTGGTCCTTCTCGTTTGAACCTTCTCATAAGATCCGAATCGTTTTTTTCGCAACTGGACCCATTCTCATTTCGCCCGTTCGCGCTACGACCACCGTGGCTACGACCGAATGGCACTAGTTCGGCATGCTTCTAACGTCGCTATGCATTCGCGACTTTGTTAATGAGCCTTACCTTGCTTGGGCCCCCAACATACCATCAGATATATGTTATATGTAGAGGTACGCACTGAGAATCGTACAACGACGCCTACTTCCCTTCCTCTAAGCAAACGAAAAAAAAAAGCGATGAACCTTCAATTTGGAAACTTTGTTTGAACAGAAATAGCATACGAACTGGTGGCATTGTTCCAAGTTGAGAGACCTCAAACAACGTGACATTTCGGAATATGATCTGGCTGCGATGAATAGTTGGTCTGTTTTATTGTTTGCTAGTAGCCTTTAACGACGACCTCGACGTACTGCTAAAATCCTTAGCAGAGAGAGTATGCCGCTAGCGTGGCGCGCGCGCGCGCGCACGCACGCACGCACACACACACACACACACACACACACACACACACACACACACACACACACACACACACACACACACACACACACACACACACACACACACACAACACACACACACACACACACACACACACACATACATATAAAATATATCAATGTATTTATTAATATTACCCGAAAAGAAAACAATTTTGGTATGGAAAGAGTCAAGCGCGACGGGTCAAAGCTAGATATTTTTGAGAATGGCTGTTTTGAAAAGGGCCAGGTAAGAAGGGCGAAACGAGAACAGGCCCAAATGAGGAGGGTTGAAATGCGAAAGACGAAATGGGGAAGGGCCAAATCCGACGGGTCAAAGTGAGAAGATCTTTTTGAGAATGGTTGTTTTGAGAAGGGCCAAGTGAGAAGGGCGAAACGAGAACGGGCTCAAATGATAACCACCCCTGGAAACGGCTACCGATTCGGGACCCAAACCAACGAGGGACGTGGACGATTCTGAGCGGCGTCTGTGGCGCACAAGCGTGTGCACGTGACCCGACGCTAACCAGCAGAGCCGTGGCCGAGCAACCGCACCCAGATGGCCAAGATGGAATTGAGCGCACCAACGCGGCCTCACTCCACATGGTCGGCCAAGCGTCGGGAACACGAGTGCTTCGTGGAAACAGCCACACGCGGGCGGGTTGCCGGTTGATCCTCACCGGGCCGGCCAGGCCTAGAACGGCCCGCCCGGCGAACCAGTTTCGGCGCAGATTCCCTTTCCGTGGCTTCCTTGTGCGGCCCCCGTCAGAAGGCCAGAACGGAACCTAGTTTCCTCTCGGCCGAACTGGCAGCGCGCTCAGATCCGGATGTACGCCCCCGAACACACGTGAGCGGCCGGTACTATGCACTGACGCTGGACGGGGCCATCTGGGATTTCGGGGCATCGCGAGAATGCACTACCCGCTGAATCGGAATCAGGAAGAAACCGAGAAGCCCATAAAACATAAAAACGAGTGGAATGTTTCATAAAATGCCATTTGATAAAAAAAAAAAAAAAACGGTTTAACGGAGGCTTTTTTTATCAAACGCAGTTTCATCAAAAGTCATTCATTCAATGTCGTTTCATCAAACCCCGTTTCATCGAATTCATCGAACGCCATTTCATTCAATGTCGCTCTATAAAACACCCTTTCATCAAGTTCTTCAAACGCCATTTCATCCAATCTCGCTCCATCAAACACTATTTCATCGAGTCTCCGGGAGCATATCAGCCCGAGTCTCTGGGAGCATATCAGTACTGGAAGCTCGTTCAAGGTGCCAAGGACACCTTGCATGTGCCAAAAGACAAGTTACGCAGCAAGATGTCAGAGCTACAGTAGCAGCTTGAAGACAGGGCAACCTGAGTCCACAGCTGCGAATAACAAAGAAAAAGCTCGCCACACATACTGGCGGCCCACTTGACGGGAGGCTGCACGACGTCCAGAAAAAAAAAAAAAAAAAAAAAAAGCAAACACAGAACAGCCTCAAGGATGCTAAGAATGGTACACATGTCAAGCTAGCTGGGCAGCCTGGAGCCTCTGCCAAAGAAGTTTCAGAAGGCATATGTCTCGAGGAGCCACTGAAGTGTTTTGAAAAAGTTAGGCTGAGCAAGGGCACTGAAGAGCTTCTAGCCGAATTTTCAAAGATCATGGGACGTTTGGAGAGTAAGCACGACGCTGGCTGCAGGGCACAAAATGTCGAAGAATCCACCCTTCTTGGGGGTTAAAGTTACTCTTCGAAAGTGGGTACAGAAATAACTGGAATCGATGGAGCGCAGCAAAATCATCACTGATGAGACAGAGCTAACTAATTGGGTACATCAGATTGTGTGACAGTTCCGAAGGACAAGAGCATACAGATCAGCCTAGATACTCGCAAACTAAATGAGGTGATAAAACGGGTACGTTAGAGGATTCCAACACAGAAAGAAGTGTTAAAAAAACTGAGCGACTCCAACCTCTTCACTCTGTTTCATGCAAGTAAAGCATTTGGGCACATGGTTTTGGTATGCATACTTTTATGTATGTATGTATGTATGTATTTATGCATACTCAATATTTTTTTTTTTAAAGCAGTTTTTATGTTTTCAGTTTTTGTGACCCACAAAAAGATGCACAACAGCGTGCTGTTCCAGTCAGTGATGGGGAATAAGAGACACCAAACTCTTAACAAAATTACATCAGATCTCACCACACAATAATATTAAAACACATACAAATATCACGCATTTGTATTCAGAACATATATCTTAAAAACAATGTAGGTGACCCATTCAATTTCAGGTACATATTAACAGTTCTCAAAGTGTTCAACGAGACGAAGCTACTGTGAACAGAACGGACGAGCAGAGTATGAATGTCACCATGCTTGCTGAACTGACACATCATGGGAGAGAAAAAAAAAAGTTTGCACAAAGTTCATGCACTGCCCAAAATTCACACGCAAACACAAAATGTCTTGTGCTTGAAACATGTACGTTTTGATAAAATAAAGAGTCATATTATGTTTACTCCGAAGCGCACCACTTTTATGTAAACACATTTTCTTGCAACATCTTGAAAAAAACCGAGACCGAGGAACAAAAGCTGAGACGACACGCACACAGGATGAACTAACCTCACCACCAGGAGAGATATGGTCACCCTGAGACTTTTTCCAAGTATAACTGGACCAGGAATACTTCACTATGATTATTCAAGTACAGTTACACGCAAAAACAACCGCACCGGATAACTGTGGCCCCTGTTGCAAGAACTGAGCGCCATGCATGCAGGCTCGTGCCTTGTACGTGCAGTACAGCTATGGCGGACGTTGATACGAAGAATAATCAACATTCTTATCGGTAACCGAACCGAGGTTCAGCAACTTTGTCGCGAAGCTGCCACACACCTACGATCAACTTAGGCACATCCTTCGTGGTACCTGACTATATACTATCACTGTACACCACCCTTCTTATCTCTCGCTGTACTGCCATTATCACCCCGCAAGAGGCCTCGCAGGCATTTATTGTACGGGATGCATGCCTTTCCGTGGCACCTGGGCTTACGAGCGCCAATAAATACCTACCTACCTAGGGCAAAGGTTTCAAACACCGCTGCGACATTAATTTCCGCTTCCTTGTTTATAAGGACGACCCACAACCGCCCTTGAGACGTACGAACGAAGCCAGTCGTCATCCCAACACTGTTCGCACTCGACAACAACCCTCTCCCATTCCATCCTCGGGTTTTCAAGATAGTTCGATATTCACCAGCTCGCCTGCATATTTTCAGTTATTTCTACCTTTTTTTTTTTTTTTTAATATGGTTTTTTTTGAAAATATGGCTGCTCTACTTCAGCCGAGCAGCGGCTTGTGCCACCGAGCGATGGCTGCTTTAATGAGGCACCGGCAGCGTTTTCAGTTGCTTGGCAAGGCATTTTCACCAGATTACACTAAATTTTCCAAATCGGATGACGAATTTCACCATCTGGCAACACCGGTTGATTGCAGAATCTCGAACTGGTTTTAGTCTGTGCAGATTTCCGACTTATACACCGTCTCGTAAATAGTCGGCTTCTATCTTTAAAATCACACCGTGACGAAGCAGCCAGTGGCGTAGCCAGGAATTGTTTTCGGGGGGAGGGGGGGGGGGGGGGGGGTCAAAATACATGCGTATATAATATAAGGTCGGCTAATTTTTTTTTTTTGGGGGGGAGGGGGGGGGGGTTAAGATGCCCCCCCCCCCCTGGCTACGCCCCTAGAAGGAGCCTATTGATTAGTGGGGTTGCATGCAACTATAACTGCGTTACACTCGCGTCAGTATATATGCTAGCATAAAAAGCATAGCCGAGGCAACACAGGTAATTGAAAAAAGTGAGCTATCATTGGCCCACTGATTCCATTCTATCACTATTATTGTTAATGTCTCGGAAAAAGTGGGTCATGACTGGCCCACTGAATTCTTTTTAAACCGGTATTGGGAAGTCATTGGCACCACAATGGATAAATTGAACAAAACTTCCAATGGAATGCCAATTGGTTTCCAATGTCGCTTAAAATGGGGAGTCATTGGAACTATACATAGGATAAATTGAAGACCACTTCCAATGGAGTAACAATGGGATAGCAGAATCGGGAACTGCAGCGCTCTAACTTTGTGCGAGTATACAGCCTGCTGCTGAAGTCAGATTACCAGCTGTAACGAGTTCTTCAAGACCAGTGACTGTGATGCTTCCTTGAATGCTGGCGTTGGCATGCGTCTCTGGCTTGTGAATTGGAACTGTTGAACCTTGTCATTTTGTGTGTGTGTGTGTGTTTTTTTTTTTGGCGCCACATACGCGAAAGCAAGAAATTCACCTACAAAAATGAATACAATGAACGACCGCTTGCACAATGGTACGACATGTCCCTACAAAAATATTACACGGACGAGGCGAAAACGGTGAACGCCTTTTTTAAACAAAAAGAATAGGGTTTCAGGCACGCCAAACAAGGGCAGACCGATCTGACACCGCCTCTGCACTGCCTCACGAATGTCCACAGTGGAGAGAAAATATGCAGGCCCGTGACCTTAGCTCGCCAAATGCTTTTTTTTTTTTTTGCTAAGAAAGACACGCATATGTCTCACGCTCAGCGCGAGACACATGTGCGTTTCTCTTAGCAACAAACTGTTTGACCCAACATACGAACCGACGGAACAACGGCCAGATCCGACAGGATTTGTCATACCGGAACATCTGATCGGCGCACGCGCGTGCGGACAACCGTCAAATATTCACTTAAAAGCGTTTTTGTTTTTTAACATATGCTTTTTCTTTTGAAGTGGATCATAGCGGAGCCCCGAATTAATGCTGCTTCTGGTTTCCATTTACCACCGCGGAGAGAATAGATCACTAACACTGCTGAAAATGAGATTAGCAGAGGCTCCAAGTTGGACCCTCGACGAGAAAAATCGGCGAAATCGACGACTGTTTCGCCGAGTGTTTCAACTTGGAGCCCCACGACGAGCTTTATTTCCCGCCAACGGCCGACGTTTATTTCTCGTTCAACAGGCTCAACGAGTTTCCATAAATTTCCACCAGATGGCGCTAGGTGTCTACTCCGACAACGGCTAAGGCGGGCATTCATAAACGCGCACCTTTTGGAGAGGAATCGCATCTGTTTCTTTTTAGTAATGATATACTCAGGGGCGGATTTAGAGGGGGGGTCCGGATGTCCTGACCCCCCTCTTGATTTCTGCATGTGTAAAATTTAGGGCGTGAAACGAGGGAGAGGGGGAGGGGGTTCCTAAACATATGGTACGCTGTCCAACACTTGACCCCCCCCCCCCCCCCCCCCTCAGGAAATTCCTGCATCCGCCCCTGGATATACTCTGATGCACCCTGCAGCTCTAAATCACCGCGTTGGGAGGTACTGCACTGTCAGTCCCAGACAGAGAGACGGAAGAAACGTCAAGGTGCGTCAATAACATAATGCGTGGAGGTCGTCGACCACCCCAGAGCAGCGCTGTACAAGGAGTTCAATTACACTGACGAACACACGTCGAGCCCAAGTAACCTTTAGAAAGCTAGTAAAATAGCACAGAATGAACTTGAAACGTGTCACGAATTAGAAAAGGAAAACAGTGGATAAACGCGACAAGCCCTCGTTCGTTAATTATTGTCCAATATACTACACACCAGACTTTTTTGTGAGACTAGCACATTCCACTCGCAGGGTTTGTTGACTTCAGCGCAGAATAATTGTTTAGAGCAGTGGTTCTCAATCTCAACCACTGAGGTCTCGCGGATCACATGTGATCGGCGGAGATGATGGAGGACCCCGTTCGCGGTGAGAGGAGAGGAAAGGTATAAGTTAAATATAATAATGATTTAATAAATGGATATAAATAAGGGCTAGTGTGAAAGAGACTTCTCTCATTGACATACACACGATAAAACTCACAAGATAAATGGAACATTTCTTCTCAATCTGAAAAAAAAAAAAAAATACAACTTTAACATTTGAGAATTACTGGTTTAGAGTGTAAAAGCGAAGGGTTACTTAATTGAAGGATCGACAAACACGTTAACTAAACCTAAAGCAAAATAAAGTTTTTCTAGATATCCGAGTCCCTGACGCGTTTTTATCTAGCCTCGATTCACACGTAGTGCGATGAAAAAGAGTGGGCCCGGAGGAGCGGCGACCATGCGGACGTCCCAAAACTTTTTCGCCCTTCTGGTGCAGTGTAACTTTCACGTTTTTTTTTTTTTTTTAACAAATCTGTAAAGCTTAAAAAAAAACACCCTGTATATATTTAAAAAAAAAAGCGACTGCTTCAGAAAAACGAGAAAAAGAAGAAAAAAAAAAAGAAAAGAAAAAGGCGGCTACTGCTTTAGGAAAACGAGACACAGAGAGTAACGGGAAGGTAACGAGATACTTTTGAACTGAAGTAACGCTTACCTTTTGAATCTCAGTAACGAGTAACACAAGTCTTCGATCTCACGGGAAGAGGTCAAATTCCGCAGTTTCGAATAAAGTTGACACGGATTCAGCTCAAAAAAATTGCGAAACGTGCGACAACTTTCACTAAAAACGCTGCACATTTCTTTTACGCCGTGAAGACTCCTTCCTTCTCGGCTGTACTCAGAGTACTAGCCGTACTAATCGTTCTGTCGTAACTCATGAAACAAGCGTGGAACGGTTCAGTGAAAACCCAATTGTGGCGGTCCGCTGAACGTCTTCCATATATGTACATGCTTGCAAACTGGCAGCAATCCGACCGAGCACCACCTGAATGCGATGCTGGCATGAAACAACAAAATTTGCAAAGACGACGCGTGCACGCCGAGGCATCCAGACAAGACATTCTGCTTCCCGAAACATTTTAGTTGCTCTGCGTCTTTATTTGCGGTAGGATGGCCCGTCTCACATTCTTTTGATGTGCTTCTTTCAGCCCGCACATTGTTCGTAAGGAGTAAATGCTTAGTATCAGAGTGCGGAGCCTCGAAATATGTCAGAAAACGGCAACGGCCGACGGATGGTTTTTGACACTTGCAGTCTGTGCCAAGTTCGGATAAGTCAGCCTAAACTCTTTGCGGTACATGACCTATACTTCTTCGAAAGAATCGAAATATAGTTCTGCCAAACATAATATACTTAGAGGTTTCTTGTTGGCGGCTGAAACTTATGGGATTGAAGTCAAACACCGTGAATATTTGAGCCCAAAGATGTGCCTTTCGCTGGCCGACCCCAAAGCGCGATGCTGGGCCCTCGGCGTGTTCCGCAGAGGACGGCTCTTTTGCACTCCAAGATCGTTCCCTATTTGGAAATGCACGGCGCGCTTCATTAGGCCAGACTCGATCCTTCAAACTTCAAATTCGCATAGGATTTTGGAGCTGCTCTTCCGACCTCCTGTCAACGCGGGCGGAGACGCCAGAACGTCCCTCGGCCGAGACGAGGCGGCGGCCATTGATCACCATGCGGTGCTCAGTCATTTCGCAAGCACCCAGGCAAACGCAACGGTCATGCTCCCGGCGAGCCCAGTAAACGCGCGACCGATGTCACGTCGACGTCGGCTGACGCAGGTATACTGCACAAAAGCGCGCCGGCCCGCGAACGGAGGCAAAGTGGGTCGCCAAGATGGCGCCGTGCGAGTGCACAAGAAACCAGCGCCAAAAAGTCCCTGACCTCAAAAAGAAGAAAGCGGCAATTTGCGAGCCACGCTCCGCCGTTCCTCGCGGACGTACCTTTCCTCGAACGAGGAGGGGGAGAGAAGACTCGAGCGGCAACGACGGGACTGGGGCACAGATGCCCACGCTCGAGCTAAGCAAGCCAGGACTGGGGGCCGGCCACTGCTGAGAAAGCTGCCCGGCTCGAGCAACGGCCGCCGAAAGGGAAAAACACCGCTACTGGTGATACACGCCTACGCTGCCAGTGGGGTGGAAGATCCAAGCGACTCCCGGTAGCTCCGTCTTTGCAAGCCTGTGGAGCTTGCGTATGTCACCTGTGCTAGAAAGCATAAATGCTACACTGACAACATAGTTGGAGATTTAACGAGGGTCTTCGTCTGTACAATTCAACGTGTCTTGGAGGAGGCAATTTGGATTACAATAATATTCGAAACTTTTTAACAGATCTCGCGCTTCGTTCTTTTGGCGTTCACCTAAAGAATGGTTAAAGGGACGGAAATGAAATTCTGGAGCTCAGTATTGCTTTGGTGTATCACATCAAGTGATACACTAAAGCAATATCAAGAAAGATAACAGAAAGGGGACATCCATACACAGAAAAGTACAAAAATCAAAATATTGGGGAAAAAAAAAAAAACTTTTTTACAATGCAGCAAAAAAAAAGCGTCATTGTCCAAAGTGCCTACAACCTCCGAAGACAATTGGTTCCATTCGCTAATGGTTTTGGGGAAAAAAGACGATTTAAACTGGTTTGTGTTACATCTGTATTCTCGGATAAGTTCGTGATCCACACGATGAGATATTTAATGGGGGAAAACATGTAGTTTTCACGGTGTATACCAACTCTACAGTAATAGATGTTATGAAATAGTTTTAGCCGTAGTTTCTTCCTTCTTGTCTCAAGAGATTCCCAACCTAAAGATTGCTTCATACTTGTCATGCTGAGTTGCCTGCTGTAATTTCCAGAGACATATCTAGCTGCTAAGTTTTGAACTCTTTCAAGTTTATTTCTATCGGTAGCTGTTGGTGAGTCCCAAGCTGTACAGGCATACTCGAGAACCAATCTAATGTAAGTTTTGTATAGCAAGTCTCGCGCACTTTGCGGGAATTGTAGAGTATTGCGTCGCAAAAAGCCCCATACTTTACAAGCTTTTGCTGTGACGTAATCTATGTGCCTATGCCAACACAAAGAGGGTGTCAGGTATATTCCTAAGTATTTAAAGTTAAATACAGTTTGGAGGGGCGTACTAGCTGTAAATGATGAATATATTTCTAGGTACATCTTTGTTCCTTGCAAAGCATATGTGTACAGTTTTTTGTTTTTTTTTCTAGGTTTATAGTTTCATATTCCACTCTTGGCAGCACATGTGTATCCCGAACAGGTCGCGTTGTAATTCATTGCTGTAATCCACGCTTCTAATTTCTCGATACACGACACAGTCATCTGCGAACGGTCTCATATGAGAAGTGGTATTTTCTGAAACGCCATTTATATAAACTAGGAACAGTAGCGGGTCCAGAACTGACCCCTGTGGGACGCCTGACGTCACATCAATAGTTTCAGGTGCAGCTCCATTTACAACTATATATTGAGACCTTACATTCAAGTATTCTTGAATCCACTTAACTACGCAGGAGTTAATACTAAAGCAATGTAGTTTACGAACAAGCGGATTATGGTCTACGACATCAAAAAGTCTTTTTTTTTTTTAATCTATAAATACAAGGTCTATGCAACTTCGCTTATCCAACTTTTCACTTACTTCGTGAACAAACTCTGTTAGTTGGGTAACACATGATACTTCTTGGCGAGAACCATGCTGGTTTGGATTAAGCAATGCATGCGCGTTGATGTGTTTTATAATGCCAGTATATAAAATATGTTCCAAGGTCTTACACACAATACTCGTGAAAGAGATGGGGTGGTAATTAGTAACGAGCTCCCTAGGTCCAGATTTGTGTACAGGGACAACACAGGCTATCTTCGTGTCGCTGGGAAAGTAACATGTACTCAATGATTTAGCAAACTACACCTTCAGAAAGGGTGAAACAGACCGTGCACACAACTTCAGGATACTGCTTAGCAAGTCTTCCGGTTCTCCCGATTTGGTTGCACCCGAGCGTTGTAATAGCATTGTGATTCCATGCTCGTCAATTACGACCTCCCTTATGGTTTCAATATTCATTCTGGCTGGGCTTGACTGATTTGAATTTACCGTGTTAGGAGAAAAAAACTGAATACTGGATGGTGTGTTCGCCCTTTCTCGCGTGAGTTTAAACGTGGCGGCGTTAGGTGTGCAAAGAGCCCTCTAACACTTCCAGTTCTAAGCTAGACGGTGGGTTTCGCAGTATTTGCCAGGTCATATCTACGCGCTATTTTCTGGGCATGGTCGCTTGTGCCACACATAATTAACTCTAAAGGTCTATTCACACGATGCATCTTGTTGGCGAATCTTGTGTCGCGAAACTAGGTTTCGGGAAACAGATTCCCCGTTTGAACGCGACCGAAAAAGTGGCGCGCCTCCGAAAAAAGTGGCGCGTCTTCCTCGCTTCTGGAGCAATTTTTCGCTGAAACCTCATCGAGGCCTGTCAATCACCCGAAGGAGAAACGCGGACGCTGCCAATGGCCGCTCGACTTTGCTATGACGTCTGACCTTCGAGGAGGAGCGAGCTTCTGGAGGAGTCTGATTTTCGGCCGATTCCGTATCCGAGCCAGAGCCGAAAGAAAATAAACAAACATGGCGAGCGGCAAGCGGAGAAGCGGTGCCATAGCGGTGAGTACGGGCGACGAGTCTTGTTCCTACTCGGTTGCAGGTGCGTGAACGGCGCCTAGTACTGATTGGTGGCGCGGTGCAGATTCATCAATAGTCGCGACGAGTGCAAGCACCGGATATAAACCTGACGACTGGGAATAACTTTCTTTATTAGCGGTGCAAAAATGTCCGAAATGCTTCAAGATCATCTGCCTGTTCTTTGACGTTCGCGGTCTTTCCCGGGTTTGGCAGGACTAGTAAACCCAGTGAGCCGAATCTGACGAAGTTCATTGAGTGGTATTAATAAAACAGACTGTCTCTTCACACTGTGAGTACTTTATATCATTTTGATGCGAAACGCTTGGCATTCCCTGTGCAGATGACAAGGTTTGGCGAAATTCTCGCGAGTCAATACGTCACAGGTTTCGCGCGTCAAACTCCACGTGTGAACAGGCCGATTTCGCGAAATCTTGGTTTCGCTAAACTGTGGCGCGTTGAAAAGATGCATCGTGTGAATAAGCCTTTACGGTAAAAGAATGACGCCTAAATAATGAGAAAATATACCCGGACCGGGGAAGTGTGCCCGGGCTACCCAATAGATAGCGCCACTGAGTTCGTTGCCAAACAAAAAAGGGCGGAGCTTCGTGACCAAGGATGAGAGCTGCTACCTGGCGACCGATCTGCGCTCGATCCCCGGCGTTCTTCGCCATCGGAGCGGCCAGTCCAACCCCAAGGGGCAGCGGGCCACCGGCACGCTGGAGCACGCACGCGCGCCAGCCCCGAACGAGCCATGGGGCAGCGAGCCAAGCTTAATCAGTTCCCCTCAAAACTCCTCCGGGACGCACGCCGCTCGCACGCGCCTCCCTCTCGCGTGAAGCGCGTGCAATGGCAATGGCCAACACCGGTGTCTCTGAAGTCAAAAAACCAGAAACCGATAAAAAGGGGGAAAAGAACGCGGGGATGAGCAGTTTGGCACCGCTGGCCGGAGTCTACCCCCCACCGAGTTGGGCCAACTTTCTGATATTTTCTCCTTTTGCGTTTCGTTCGGTGTCTCAGATATACTCCGAACGGCATATCAGAGGGACTGATAATGTGAGGTGGATGTATACCTCTCACATACACAAGGAAAAGATGTGAGGGTAACCTTTAATTTCACGCTTTCAAATGCAGCCCATGCAACGTAGGGTCACAATCAACTTATTGGAAATTCTTCACACCCCGGTCAGTCAAGGTCCAGTGAATAATACGAGTATATGAAAAACTAAAAGCGAAAGGAACTCCAGTGTCAGTAAAAGAGAGCTTCTCCTGTGGATTTTTCTGCAAAGGCTCGAGGAGAGCTCTCAGAGGTACACCAAGCAACAGAAGTTACACAACTTAAAGCGTTTTTTTTTTTTTTTTTTTTTTTGCATTGAGAGTTTTAGTAGGTCGTTCCGATGACTCCGATAACGATACCCGATACTCCGCCGACGCCTCCTTTGCGCATGCAGCGTATCGTTATTGAAGGTATCGCAACGCTTTACTAAAATAAACTATGCTACTCATACGAGATTCCGTGAAACCAATAACGCAGCCAGCATTTTATTTTTCTTTTTCTGGGTGATAACGTTTAAAGTAAATACCCTCAATGGGTCTTTTTACTCGCGGTGGTATAGCCACGTAACTCACTCACTCACTCCCCCCCCCCCTCATCGTAGTCAAACGGTACGCCGTCTAGGGTCGGGTCGGAAACAAACGCCGCCCTTCATCCAACATTCCTTCATTTGTTGGGCTGAACGGGTCGATGAGTGTAGGATCTCCTAGCTACATTCAGCTTTGCTCGTAACGAGCTCGATTATTTGGAGGAAAATGTCGATAATAGCCATAATGCGCGCTCGTCAATGCGCGAGCCTCGTACGAAAACACACAATGCTCGGCATCCGGAAATGAACCTGGCAAAAGGAATCCGCCATCTTGTATGTTGTTGTTTACCTCGAAGGTGGATGTATAATACAAAAATAAATTTCCTTTATTCTATTTTTCGAACATTTCTCCAAACCAGATCCTCCAGAAAACCTCTCTCACTAAAACCGTGCAGTACAGCCAAAGCTACAGGGGAAAAAGTGTATCCCGACCTTTTCAAGGGGAGAGAAACAAGGAACAGGGGAATACAAGCCCTTCTCTCCCGTTCCTCCTTTCCCTCCTATTGAACAGGTTGGCATACGCTCCCTCCCCTCTAGCTTTGGCTGTACTGCACGATTTTAGTCAGACGCAGCATAGTAGTGTCGTGATTGAACGAGGAAATAAATAGAAAACGAAAACACGCCGATGGTAAGCTGAGCCATCCACGTAATCTCGACGCGGAACATACACAACTCCCAGCCATCGGGGGCGTCAAGCTCGTCACAAAGCACAAACGATGAAGCCAATAAAACAGCGCGCGCAAAAAAGAAGTTAATTAGGCAAAAAGTAACGCGCAAAGAAAAAATAAAACAAACGTTACTTGAACCAGATTATACAGACACCTGAAAGTAATTAGAGCGAAGGAAGAAGAAAAAAATGAGGGCCCTCTCACCGAAGGGGAAAAATATACGGCGCGCTATCCGGTTATTTCTGCTTCTGTCGACGAGAACCAACGTGTCCGATGGAGGGGTTCAAGCCTGGCTCGGAGGCGCGTGGGTACGGCGCCAGCAACGCGAGCCGAGACGGGACGAGAAACGACCCCCAGGGAGAATGAGTAGCACGCGGAAGGACCAGGCAGTGCGGGCGGAGTCAACGACCCCGAAAGCCTCCGGGCGCAAGCACCCCCCTCCACCGCTCTCGCAGAGCCCAGAGACACCCGCGCACTTGCTGCCACGCTCTCCGCCTCTCGCACCGAGCCTTGGGAGAACGTCGGGCTTACGACTGGCACTCACCCAGGAAGAAAGTTCGAGAGGAATTTCTCTCAGTTAAGTCAATTTCACGATAATTCGAATCACGAGAACTCCTTTCAAATTTGCAAACGACAATACAAAACGGGTTGCGATTGACGGCGGCAGCTGTTGCGTTGTTCAAAGGTGTGCCTCGTCGTTGTTGTATTTTCTTGTTTTCGCGGCAGGAGGCTCCGCCCACAACCTTCCTCCGTTTCACTGCGCGCGTAGGCAGCGTAGGCCATCGACACGAAAACTGTCGCGTGCTTCCCGTTTTTCCCCCAAGGCCCCCACTTTCCTGGGCGCGGAGGAGGCATGGGTGGCCACGCTGGTGGTACGGCTGGAGTCTACGCCATGTTGAGAGCTTCGCAGCATACTCAGCGTGACCTGACGACGTTATAGCATATCCTTGTCATTTACATTTCAACTGTGTGTATTATTATTGTTGTTTTTTTAACTGCCGGAAAATAATGACGCATGTATTGTGTATTGCAAAGCTAAGTTCCATCATTTTGTGTGTCATTTAAGGCGGGAACGGGATCAGAGTAAGGTTTAGTCTAAATTTAGGTCTCGTCATTAGGGGGCTGCAGAAGGGGTGTGCGAGGAAACAGTTTATGGGGCCACAATAAACATATATGAAGTTGCTTGCGACTTTTCGCTTTAGTAGAGAGTTTTAGAATAGCACCAAGCCCCTTGCGTGCGCATAGCGCAAACGTATTGCGGAACACTACAGAGCACATCGTGACGACACTTCTAGTATTGCGATGCTCAAACGCATGCGAACTGTTGCACCGCCATCTATGAAACAAACACAGACTGTCTGCACAAACTACACGCAAGGCACACAAAACGCTCTGCGTGCCGCCCGCAAACTTTCCAAGATAGCGTGCGTATGCAACGCGCCAAACTGGCTGTGCGAGAGCGCAAGGCTCCGATTCTATTCTGTACTAAAACTCCCTTGTGTTCCGCGGGCCGCTACTACTGCGAACCATTTGTACACAATGAGGGAAGCAAAATCCGTTGACAATCACGCAGTTGTTTGGATGCTCGCATAAATGTTTGAAGACGCTCTCTTCCCAGTCGATCCCGCTTACGTAATATGTCTCTCCAGGTGGGTCCCGTTTACTTGCGTTACTACGAGCCCGTCGTACGCAATGGTAGAAATTTCGCGGAAGGGGTCCTTGACATCAGACAGTTGCCATTAGTCATGAGCTTTGTTTCTTTTCTTTAGAAGCCGCCCCTTTTCGTTTTATCTAGCGTTATAAACGATGCAAAAAGGTTTTCTTCTGGCGCCTGTTCGCACTCTATTTTCAGGGGGCACTTTGAAATAAACACGAGTTTCAGCGAAAAGTTCGCATCTGGTGTTCTTAAATAACCGTGTTTGGAGTGTAGCGCTATGAGTGGAAAGTTTCTTTTTTTTTTTTGCTTTTATTTTGTTCTTCATTTGTATATGAGGTTTACATATCGATAGTCCTCCACAGACCTCTTGCAGACTTACCCCAACAAGACGGAGCATGTTGGATGTCGAGTGTATCGCGCGTTGCGTGCTGACGTCTGTAGCAGTATATTTGAAGCAAATAAATAGAAGGACGAACGTTCTTTGTTGCCTTATTTCAGTTATTCCCATCAATTATATTCTAGAAAAAAAAAAAAAAAAAAAAAACAGCCAAAGCGAGTGGGCAGCATGCTCCTCAGCATGCTCCTAGGTGACCTTTGCAAATTTACTCGATAATCGTTCTCGCCTTTCCTTCAATCGTTTGGCCCACAAGTTGACAGTTTAGTGGAGGCCATATTGAATATCGCAACCACGACCACAAATGTTCGCGGCACGCTGTGTTATTCAAGGATACCCCCCGCGAAGAGCGCCGTCACGTGACGGGCAGTCGATGCTGGATACGTCTAACATGCGTGTAGCTTCCACTCTGCTGTCAGCTTCTGGGATAATAAAGTATAGAAATAACAATATCAAAACAAGTGAAAACCGACTTAGGTTTTACAAAGGTTGCACAATGCGTGTATTCTATTGTTTTGAGGAAGTGTCTCAACTGGATGGACTGTGTATATGCTTTTTACTCTTATTTTTTCGTGATCATTCGCTTTTCATTCTTAACTTCCTTTGTTTTTTTTGTTTTTTTTTTTTCATTTACCCGTTTTTAATAAGAGCACCTGCTGTCAACAAACTTGGTGTAAATTATTTAATGTCCTTAACATTCACGATATTTCAGCTTGGAGACCATCCTCCTGGTATTTTCAACACCTCGAAAACGTCACAAGTGAACTAAACGGAAGGGCGCAAACAAGCTAATGATAATTTAGCAAAAAAAAAAAAAAAACTATACTGCGGGTCAACACTTTCACTAGAATGCTGTTCGCCCGTTGCCTCGGAGTTTGTTTGTCATGACGTCATTAGTCTTGGTTGGCCGAAACCAACCACTTTGCCACCAATCTCGGAAAGAAACCGCGCAGTGATGGTAAGAACATTTTTATCGAACCTGAGCCCTGGATCCCAAACGTGCGCGCAAGTTATAAAGCACCTTTTATCTAATCTAAAAAAAGCTTCTTTCACGCAGTTCATACGTTGCTGGAGAGGTGTGTTTGTGTTTGCGTTCTTAGGAAGAGTTTGATGAAATCTTCGTTTCTCCATTTAAACGAATATACCTGTGCATTACATGAAAAATTGCCAATTTTATTTTCACGCGATCTATTCTTCAGACTGGAGATATAGCGAGTGTCAGAGCGTGTGTCCTTTGTTTTGCATTTGCGACCCCTGACTAAAAAAAAACCGGTAGAAGGTAACCGAGTCTTTACGAAGCTCTAAATGACTCGAATATATTTTTTGCATTCTTGCGGTACACGGGAGAAGGTAGCATCAGTCAACTTTCCGCAGGGATGGGCGTCCTGGTCCGGTCAGGATGGTGAAGACCGATGATGATGTTCGCCCGATGGAAGTCCCCCGGGAAGTCGAATAAGAAAAAAAAAACTAAAAGTTGTTCGATCCCGCTGGACAGATTACGACGTTGGTTGGTTTACGATGACCAGTGTGGCCACGTTTATTTCAAAACAAAACGACAAGTCAACAGTAATTTACAAAACTCCCAAAATTACCACCCATACTTTAGCCCCAGTCTCAACAGCCGAATCTTCCTGATCTCAAAAGTCGAATTCCCGAGAATCCTCTCGGCAGCCCTTTTCTAGACTCGTAGGGGCCTCCTTTCCCTCCAGAGACGGACCAATCACTTCAAATTTGCCCATTGTCACGTGGTACACTCTTACCCAATGATCAGCGAGCTGTCAACGTGACCCCCCTCCGACACTTCAACGGTCAAACCCAAATTCTTTGTAGAGTCACCACATGCTTTCCTTACCGTCGGGCTGGCGCCACCAAGTTACGTTACTGCGTTGACTAAAAGCAAAGTTCCTACACTAAGCGGCGAAATACGCCGGACACAAGCACACCCGCTTAAAAGCCACTAGTGCGGACAGAAGCCCAAGACAGGGGTGTTCCGGCGCCCCAAACTGAAATCCAATCCGTTTGTTAACGACCGGGGTCCGACTCTTCTCCACCGAGCCCCGCGGCTGCTCGAAGCCCCCCGCGCTTGAGAGAACAAGACGACTCCCCGTTCACGCTCTCACCCCCTGCCGCGGGTCTGCGAGCAAATGCCCAAAAATGTGGACACAAACATAGGCAGATAAACAAAAAACGATGCCGACGCAACTGTAGAAAGATAGACTTTTCTAAAACAAATCTTACTTATTTCTAACAAAATCCTTCGTTACTTAACAGCATCTAAGCCCAAATATTTGCCTAGACCTTCGGCATCGGTGTAGAAAAATGTAGGGTGGCGTTTTGTCAGTTATCACGCATACCGAAAGCACGCCGCCCTACATTTTTCCGCTCGGGCTGCACTCCCGCCTAGCCGCCTACGCGTCGCCGCGTCCAAGGCCTTCGGCTAAGCCGCGGAGGATAAGCCAAGTAGCAACGACCTTCATATCCATTCACCTGAAAGTACAATCCCGTGGGGTGAAGAAACGCTCCCCAAGTACAACCTGTCTCTTTCCAAACAAACGAAGAAAACGGTGAGACTCTCGCACGGTGAGGCAGAACCGCCACCGCCTGAGGGAAAATCGGCGGGCTTCCACAGCTCATTTACGCGGGCTTTCCCCTTGCAAAGCGCACAAGATACGGCGGCACTCTGCTTCTGGGCTTTCGGAAAAGGTCGCAAAATGATGCTCGTGAAGGTTTGTGCTTCGCAATCTTTTGAGCCTACCCCTTTCCGAGTACGTGCATGACAGCCGGGGTCCTCTGTGCCCTTTGCTGTTCTGATCCCTAATCTGGACACTTGGCGAAAAAGTCGGCGAGAAATCCGGCGGCTATGAATGGCCGGCGCCAGGGTCAAGTGCGGCGTTGGTCAATCACGGACGCCAGATTTCTCGCCGACTTACTCGCCAAGTGTCCAGGTTAGGTCATGTCTGAGGAGGAAGAGTGAGCGAGCGCTGTGTAGAGGCGCCCAACATTGAAGAGTTTTAGTATATCGCTCCGATGACTCCGATAGCGATACCCGATACTCCGCCGCGACCTTTGCGTATGCATCATATCGTTATCGGGGGTATCAGAGGTATCGGAAAGATCTACTAAAACTCTCTAATGTTTCAGGTGGCAGCGAGAGGAGGCGAGTTATTCGCATGTTTCCAGAAGTGTTTTTTTTTTTTTTTTTTTATGCGTTTGCATTTGTTGTTTTGGTGCATGCAGCCGTGGTTGGTTTGGACGGCAGTGGTTCGGAATCGGAACGGATTATTGACTGGTTTCGTGAGGCCGCGGTTCTCGCCGTGCTCTTTCACACCGTTCGGTCGCTCGTTACGTCCACTTTCCCTCTTACAAGAGGGAACGAGTCCTCTCGCACGCTTCCAATGACGCGCCGCGAAAGCGAGAGAGGATCGAGCGGCTGTGGCACAACGTACGCAACAACGCAAAACCGAGGCGCAGCGACGACGCCGTTTGCGCCTAACTGCCGACACCCGGCAGGGAAGATTGGCTCTTCGAAGACAACAGCATGCGGCCCGTTGCGAGGTTGGAATTCCCATCCTTCGCCGAGTCAGAACCCTTGCGCTAAATGCTCATGTATTTCGTAGAGAATCGGTGTAGCGATTTCGGCATCAAATTTGTCTTTCTTTTCATGGAGGGATATTTGGGGAATGACATTTCATGATAGATAATGGTAGCTGTCCAAGCAAACAATCTTGGTGCTTAAGTGTCGAAACCCCGGGACGGTGATATACTGTTCTGTGCCCCAGTACTAAAAGGCTGGACAATAAACATAGATTATCCATGCACCTTACCTCGTACAACACCTATCATGGGGAACAGGGTGTAATTTTTATTTTATCCTAACGAGAAGAAACTGAGGAAGGAATAGCTCATCAAGCTGTAAACGGGCAAGCCAAATTCGGAAACCTATGATGTGTCGAGAAAATAGTTCGATAGAACCGACTTCGTGTACCTCGTTGATTCCACCGTGATATGTGAGTAGTAAAGTTATATTAATTCCTTTTTTTTTTTCATTTTGCAAATAATAAACATGTTTCCCTGAAACAGCTGACTGGAAAAGGCGGTGGCTGACTCTCAGAGTCGTGTCTACTAAATGCCCGGTTATTCGCCCATCCGACGCGTGCGAAACTACCTTCTTGGTCTCGACGCCTGCAAGATCTAGTGAGTCGGTTACACTTTGGCATCCCAAAAATTAGTTATACACCTTTTATACATTGCGACCGTTTGTTTCTGCGTACCCAACGCACATTTGTGTCTAATGTCGTGCGCTTCTCAGCAAGAACTTTCAAATTCATAGTTCATCCTTAACGAAAATTAAAGAAAACCAATTACCCAATTCTCTAATTTGACGGGCCAAGCCCGGCAATTTAAAAAGCTTTGTGGATTTTTTTTTTCCTTCGCTTGGAAGTCGCGATGTCGCAAAGTCCTGTGCCACACATTTGATTTAGAAGAAGGTTACTTCAGAAAAACGATCACTTAAACTTGGTCCGCACACTATCATACGAATACTAGCAAGCACTGTCGAACCAGGACGGAAGCGCCGGTAGCACCCCCCCCCCCCCCCCTCCCTCTCCTAAAGAAAAGAAAAAGAAAACCTTTAAACATGTTATACACGAGTTTTAAAATAAATTAACGGTTATCAATTGGCATAGAAGCAAACTTACATTCCGTGCGCTTACTTGGCGCGTCGTCTGCTCGAGTCACACTCGCTACGTCACAGGAGAGAGCCCGCGAGGTGGCACCACCGAAACCCTCTAGGGATTCTTTGCCCTTTTTCATTAAATCAGAATTCAATCGGGGATTAAATAAGTGTTGGATATAAAAGCTCGGGCTTTACGTAGCGCAAGCCGCCGCCTGATTAAAAGGGTCAGCCGCATCCATCCATCCAAGCGATTCAAAAAGAAGGGAGCTCCGTGGAGCAAGACATTCCCCCAACGAGGTCGCTGTTTGGCCCGGCTTATGTAGCCTGCGGGAAATGGATTCGCCGTGGTTGACGGTAGTGGGTTCGCTAACCGAAAGAGACGGACGCGTCCAAGAATGAATGATCCCGAAGGGCGTGCCGGTGGCAGGTCACCCGAGAAAGACGAACGGGCACAGTCCTAAAGGGCATACGGCCTCGTTTCACATCTCAGTGTTGCCAGATAGTGGAGCTATACACAACCAAATGGCTGCAGCGAATCGCCCAAATGTAGCCAAAGTCATAAAAAAGAAACGGCCAAAATAGCCAACAACCAAAACTATAATGTTTAGGCTTTCTATTCGAAATTCTTCACACCCATGGCAATATGCTTATTGCACTTTCATCCCTTATAAGTAGGGTTGCGTGTTTTCGGATAAATCCGATAAAATCCTAAAAACACTCACCGATCAAATTTCCCTAAATTCCCGTAAATATCTGAAAAACTCAAGAGTTTCACTGTCACTATTTCCAAAAAGACAGAAAGACAACAAGAACAACAATAAACAACACTATTTTACAACTAAGATCAGAGTACAGGGTCTGTGGTCCTTAAGGAGTGCCTCTCCAGTTTTCTTTCAAATCGCAGACTATTGTCAAAAGGGGAGTTTCACCGTTCATCTCGTCAAGCTCTGTTCAAGATAACTGGGTCATTGTAATTTTGGGCCATGACCAAAGGCCCTGTTCTAGTTTTTAGTTTGCACTTCAGTGTGGACGACTTCAGTTTGGACAAAGTCCTTTCCCATGCCACCGCTCCACCCCGCCCAGCTGCAGAGTGGGGTGGTGGAATGGGATGAAAAGGAACGAGGTCTCCTGAGACGACGTCAAGGATTTCGGTGATTGTAAAGTACTGACGTGTATTAAAGCCACACTTGTTTGCATGTTCTGTTGTGGTACAGTTAGTATTACCAATGGCAAGGGTGCAGATGCCCAATCCAGCTGAAGAAGCAATAATGGAGCTTTTTCATATACCGACGGCACCAGGCGGTGGCTGCACGCACTAAAAATCGAGGAAGTGACCTACCTGCGCTACCAATCCATAATAGGGAGCTACGCTACCAGTTTCTTCGCTCTCCGAGCAGCGGCGCGTGCCCAAGACGACTCTAAAGAGGGGGATCTGTGGCGTCCACCCAAACGTCATGTTTTTCTTTCCGTCCACTTTCTTTTTTTGTGTAACACAATTATATATATGTTGCAATTACGTGTTCTACTCGCTGATCCACAGCCTCCTTCCGAATTTCCTCGATTTTTAGTGCCGACTTCCGCCGCTTGGCATCGAGTGCTCGCGCGTGCGCAGAACGCTTCTCGGAAAAGGTCCATTCGATACAGATGAGTTCTTATGAAATTAAGGCATGGTTTATCTTCGATTAATACTCGTTTTATATTGAATTTTGGAAACGAAATTGGCAGATATTTTTTTTTTTTTTTGTCAAATTGCAGCGATATTGCTGTTCATTGCAAATGTGCGAATAAGATCCGATGTTGAGAGAACGTTCTCTGAATTCAAATATGTGAAAATACTGGACGAAGACCCGATCTTTCAATACGACGTCGTATCTCTAGGTCAGTGGTTCTCAACCATGTTTCGCGGACCCCTTGTGGATCGGCGGAGATGATACAGGACCCCAGTCCTGGGGAGTGGAAGAAAAAAAAGTGTAGGTTAATTACGATAGTGATTTAGTAATTGGATGTAACTAAAAGTTAGGGTGAAGTAGACTCGCTTTATTGACATATACACGAGAAAACTCACCGGAAAATTGGAACGTTCCCTCTCAATCTGAGAAAATACACCTTTTATTGCCGGGCTTGACAGATGAGGCTGGGCTTCGCGGACCTCTAGAATGCCTTCGCGGACCCCCACTTGAGAACCACTGCTCTAGGTTATGCATTTTTCATAAAATGTATTACACCAACGACAATCTAAAGTAGTTGTTTTTTACAGCTCCCACATGTGCCATCTCGTACCGACCACCACTTGAAAGTTGGTGACCAAATTCTAGAACCAACTTGTACGACTCCCTCGTCCCCAAAACAAGCCTGGACTGAAACCACCTTCCCGCCAACGTCGTCTCCATCACCGAACCCTTTGGCTTCAAGGCTGCAGCGTCTATTCATATGTTATAACCGTTCTTTGTGCATGTGTATTTTTAACTTTGTTTCACCCACTTTTCTCTGTAACGCCTAACGGCACTGAGAGTAAATAAAGGACTAGAATAAAGACAGAGACGCTTCGGATGCAGATTATGTAAGCAACACGGATTGTGAAAAATCGGAAATCACAAGTGAGCTCTTGTACCATATTCTAATGCTATCACCTCGTGTACTTTAATGACTTAATTACAATATATATATATATATATATATATATATATATATATATATATATATATATATATATACCAGTTATTAAACAAGTTAGTGTTCTGTACTGTTAGTTATACTTATATATTTCTTAATATAATACGAAAATCCCGAATTCCATAATAATTTCTTGAAAAGGAAAACCGATTACTCATTTTTACCCCCCCCCCCCCTTCGATTAAAAAAAAAAGTATATATATATATATATATATATATATATATATATATATATATATATATATACAGGGTGTTTTTTTTTTAAGCTTAATAGAATTAAAAAAAAAGGCCATGAAAGCTAGATTTATGCGGTTAGCGCAGTTAAGTTATACGGCCAGGGGGACATAGTATAGTTGGCTAATCGTAACGATCAGTCGGCTAATTAGTTAAAATTCGTTAATTAACTTTTTAATTAATGAAAATGGTCATGTAGCTCCAATTAGAAACTTGCTCAGCGTCATCGAAAACCACTAAATCTGTAATTTTCAGAGAGACTTTAAGCGCGTGAGAAGCGTAGTAGTGCACTGAAATTACCACTTGTGCAGCAAATACAAGGATAGCGGTTGCGGTAAGACGCCCGCGCAAATTTTTCCGTCTCTTATCGGGCCCCAGCCTTGTACCTGCTCCACGAGTGGTAACTTTAGTGCACTACTACGCTTCTCACGCGTTCAAAGTCTTTCTGAAGTTACTGATATAGTTGTTTTCGATGACGCTGAGCAAGTTTGTAATTGGAATCATATGTCTATTTTCATAATTTAAAAAGTTAACGCATTTTAACTAATTAGCTGACTGATCGTGACGATTAGCCCCCTATACTATGTCCCCCTGGCCGTATAACTCACCTGCGCAGACCGCATTAATCTAGCTTTCGTGGTTTCTTAAAAACAATTATGTTAAGCTTAAAAAAAAAAAAAAAAAAACACCCTGCATATATATATATATATATCCGAAACCAAGGACCCTAACCATAAACCAGAAGGCCCAAGAAAAGACCCATCCGGTGGCGGTGTCTGGTGCGGCTTCAAGACGGAAGAAACTTGTCATGCTCTGTTTGTTCACCTGATCTACGCTGGTGCTCTTCGAGCGCTTACGGCCACGAACGTCGCAAATTTCTTATTTTGCATACATGTGTGTGCTCATGTTCCAGTTATTACTGGTCCGCACTCTTCTTGTGTGTGTCTGCGTCTGTGCGTATGTGTGTGTGTGTGTGGAAGGGGGGGGGGGGGGGGGGGGCTGAGTCTGAGGAGCGCGAATCCACAATTTTAAAAATAACTGGCGCCCCCTGGCAGTAAACGGGATTCGAGGATGAAAGATGAAAAAATGCGTGGATTAGGAAGAAGAGGGAAGAAGCGTGTTAGAAGGAACATGGGGGCAAAGAGAGAAGCCACAATAAGAACAAAAGAGACTTTCGGGGAGCCCAATCTTGGCTAGCTCAATAAAGCCAACAGATTCTTGCTTCTTTGGTCGAGAGAGTGCCCGCGCTCGCTTCAGCACGTGCTCACGGATCTTCATACCACAACCTCCTATGGGATATCGAAAGCATATCGCTCTGTTGCTGACTCTCGGCGAGAATGACATCTGCTCCTATAATAGAGCAAAAACAAAAAAAAATGTTTTGAGGTTTGCACTCGCGGTAAGGTCGTGTAGTGTTCAAGATGACCTTGTCCCGAAAAAGCGTATCGGATCTTTTTTTTCTTCCTTTGTTTAGTTTTGCAAAAAAAAAAAAAATGTTCATTAAAAGTTGCTTGTTCCCTCACTGACATGGCAGAAAACTACAACGTGCAACATATTTTCGAGGCACCGCGAAAACACCTGACGGCGGTGGACAAGCTGCTGTGCAATACTGACTGCCATTTTTGTTAGAAATCCCCACATTCGTCCTAGGAGCGTGTGCATACTGCACAGAGGGCTCTTTGTAGCCGCAAGAGACATCGCCATAGCTAACGCAATTTCATTTAATTCATTTACCCTTAAAGGGGCCGTGCAAGGACTGTTTTACTGGTATTTAATTTGCACCGAACCTGAGCGCACTGAACGTAGTAACTTAATGAAACTTTTCTTTTCTCGAATTTCGCTTTATTTTAAAAGTTATAGGCAAATTAAAATTGCAAAAACAAGCAAAAAATAACCTTCATGACGTCCTTGGTTGCTTGAGTGGCCGTGATCTAAAGGAGGTGTATGAGTTCAGCGAGCGGTCACGGCTGCCGCACTCCGTGTCGACGGCTCAAGAGGGCGCCACTAAAGCATGTTCTGGCTAGGCTGTATGAAGCGGGCAGCCAGGGCGGCTCGCATTGCATTTGCTGCGTGATTAAACACTAATTCGGCATGACACTTCATTGGCCACAAACAACAGCAAACACGGGGTAAAGATCAGTTCAGAACGGGAGCCAGTTCGCGCTGCCATATCGCCAAAAGGTCAAACCGCAAGCCAAAGCTGCTCGCCGAAGGCCTTGGGAACGCTCGGAACCGGTCGGATCCTCCAGTTCATATGACCGCGCCGCCGCGTACATCCGGGACCTTTCTACGCTCGCCGCTCGTTCGTGCCTTATCTCATACTTGGGTAGTAATTCAATTACAGTAATTGAATTACTGTAATTTAATTACTTTTCGTGGTAATTTGTAACTGTAATCAATTATTTTTAGCTAAAAGGAATTGTAATTGTAATTTAATTACATTTTAGCGTCAGTAATTGTAAAATTTCAGGCACAATTACAATTACTTTGCAAGATTTTACGGCGCCGGCGCTTGTCCTCCCCTGACCACGGGGACGGCAGTACAGCCAAAGCGACAGGGGAGAGAGCGTATCCCAACCTGCTCAAAAGGAGGGAAAGGAGGAATGGGAAACAGAGGCTGGGATAGAACGGTTTTGTAAGCTGTAAAACTATTTAATGAAAAATTTGAGAAATAATTGGATAAATGAGGGCTACAGTCACGTCGGTTCTCGTTCGGATCGCAGATGAGATCTGTCTCTTTGTCTCGTTCGCTTCCTGTTGCTCGTGTTCCTAGGGGTCTCTTATTTCTCATTCCCATCAGGGGCATCGGGGTTCGAAGTCGAGCTGGTTGGGCTCCGATCACATCATCCGGTCGAGGCGGGGAGGTTCGAGGTCCTTCTTACGCGTCTTCGTGGCTAGCGCATTCGCTTACATATTTCAGTCAAGGTTGGGGATTTTATTGTCCATGAAATTATTCTCTTTTCTTTACGAGTTCTTCACGTCCCTCTACTCAAGCTTGTCTGTTGGTACCACCTACAGTAAGTTGTGCTACTCTAACATCGAGGCGAAGAAGCAGCAAGTCTCGTTAACACGACTCACCTCACCTTACTTCCAACCGTTGTTACAACACTGCTCTTCCCTCTCCCAATCCTCGACTACCTTTCTGCATAAATTTTCATTATTTACTGTTTGCTCCAACCCCTAACCCGTTCAACTGTTTTTCAAACTGATTGGACGAGATTCCAAAACTTTACAAACCACAGTTTTAGACTGTCAAGAGCTTGTTTTAAAATAAAATAAAAATGTATATTAAAAATTTATTTTTATTTATTGAGAATATAAGAATGCAGGAGCTCATTACTCCAAACTGTTAAGTTGTATAATTCATTTAACAAATTTAATAAAAGAAAAATACAATATGTGACATTTATACAGCGGCCATAAAACTCGTTTAAAGTTATATGGCCCAAGGTGGGTAGCTCTCAGAAATATGTAGTTGTAAAGTAATTGCATTACTTTTTAAAAGTAATTTGTAATTGTAATGAATTACTTTCGCGTAGTAGTAATTGTAATTGTAGTTAAACTACTTTTGGAGCAAAATAATTCTAATTGTAATTAAATTACATTTGGAAAGTAATTTACCCATGTACTACACCTTTCTAGTATGCGCCGCCTTTTCCACCGCTTGGTGGCGGGTATGTCGACGGGTCGTTTCTTGCTTCCGTACTTTCTAAACTGCATTTGTTTCTTTTCTGATCTAAAATAGTGAACAAAAACTACTTTTATAAATAACTGAAACGGTTCGCGCCACTTATATTTTATATTTCGACTAAAAAGAAGCTTTTAGCGGCTCTGACCAGTCAAAGACGTCAAATATCGCGCGCTTTCGACACCGCGGGTCGCCCCCGTAGGTGGAGGAGGTTTCCGCGTCGTCCGGTAAAAATATGACGCACTGATATTTAGTTACTCTCTCCGTGCCCGCTGGCTTGCCCGAACCCCAAGAGACGTGGAAACCGCAAAAAAGGTAGACGCTTAAATATGATTGCAGGGCCCCTTAAAGGTCCTCATTCGAGGACATTACATAAAGGGAGGAGGGGGGGGGGGGGGGGGGGGGGATCATTCACGTTTGAGTCACAATGAAAAAAAAAAAACTGAGCTAAAAAAATAAACAAAATACACACAAGCAGTTAAAACAAAGCAAATATAAACACAATTAATCAATAACACGCCCTCATACACAAACAATTAGTGCAAACATGGAGCATACACAGAAAAACACACACAGACATGAAAGTAACTACTCTCCGAGATGCAGGACTAAACAAGCGAGGAATGCGAACGGGCACATGATTGAGGCTAAGTTCTCCGGTAGAGTTCCAATCGAAAACCGCTATGACGTATATGTCTCGACAAGTGCTTATTTTATGCGTGTAAGAGTTCCATTTCGTAATCCAAGCAAGAACAGACGCGAGTGCATCTTGACTCGGGGTTAAAAACAAGGCTTAGTAAAATATCTAGGCATTGACTGTAGTCACAATCATATACAAGCGATAAAACGAAAGTTAACGGCCATTAAAAAACCGGCCAAAAACAATAAATTAATAAAAAGCTCTAAAACAACAAGCGATGCCACGGGCAGCATTTGCAGCAGCAAGCCATGGGCTTGCTGGGTGACTGGTAAATCTTACCACCCCAGCAAGGCGGAAACACGCCACACGCCAGGCGGCGCCAGCGTTGTCCCATGAGACAACGCCAGCGTTTCCTGCCTGCCCAATCCGTCTCCAGGGAGCTTCCAGTGCACTGGAAGCTCCCACGCGTGAAACTGATCTTGACACCTTTCCCAGCCCTTTCGGTGCAGACCCACCAGTCCACGCAACTTTGTGGAATCTTGAGAAAAAGGCTGGTTTCTACCAAAACAAGAAACGAATGCACGGCCGGCATGGCGTTTCTTGTCCACATCCCGGACCGGAATTGCGCCCGAAGCGGCAGCACCGCGGTGTGACGTGAAAGAGTTGAGTTGGTATAGCGTATAGCATAGACCGTAGTAAAAAGGGGCAGAATATAATAACCTCTTGCCACTTCACTGTTCCGAGTTAACACCGACTGCGTTACGAGCGTTGAATTCTCCACGATGTTATCTCGCGGACCAAGGCACTGTTACACGAATACGCACAGAAAAGAAAGCTGAATTATGTTCGGAGGGTTCTGCCACAACGTTCAGCACCACCGGATTTCCAAGAAAAGGGCAGTGACCTGTCGAGTGTTACGGGTCCGACGTCCCAGCAGATCCGAGGACGAGCAGAGGTCAGACGCCGTCATCGGAAGTGCCGAAACTACGAGGCCACCGTACATTCCTGCAGAACACCTTCCCCTCCAAGTCAAGGAGCACTCATGGCACCGACGCAGCCGTTGCCATAGCAACCAGTACGTCGGAAACCGTTGCGGTCGCACACGGTCCGACTCGCGCAAGTGTGTGTGAATAGTGAGGTTTAGTATTGCGTATACGAGCGAACGCAGCAAGCACTGTGCCTTTGCGTTACGTGCTCCACACTGCGCGTGCGCGGGGCCCAAACGGCGGATCTTGATTGGCGCATGGCGACGACGCGCGAAATACTAACTTTATTTTTCATGTCAACCTGGTAACTCCGGCAGCACTGAGCGGCTGTTTTCGTTTCCGTAGGACCAGTCGATGCCGGTCGGCTCGGTGGGTGCGGGAGCAAGTATGGCTGTTGCGGTATTTCCGTTTTGTTCGCTCTGCTTCTCTGAATGCTGATGCTGCAAGCTAGAAGTAAGTGGTTTTCGACGAAATGCGAGCATTTTAAATGTGAAAGCATTTTTTTTGGTAATTGAAAATGTATTTAATTACAATTGAATTTCAAATATATTTTTTGTGTGTTTAAATATATTAAGACAAATACATTCCCTAATATGTCGTTAAACACAAAATACTCAAAGTCTTTTAACTAGTTGTACCTGAAACGCTGCCCGTCCCAAGCCCAGGCATCCGAACGTGGTGGGAACAAACGCTGGCACGATGCCCGAGACAGGGCGGGAGGCGCGCGGAGCAGCGGTCGGGCCCCGCAGTCAGCTGACTGACGACGCGAAGCCCCGCTATCGATCCGCGACGCCGCAGGGTTCATCGCCCTCCCGCGCGAGGGGCCGCCGAAAAGCCGACCAGAGATGCTCCAAGTTTCCAGCATCCTGGGGCATTCAGGCAAACCCCTGGTTGGGACTATTGCTAGAACCGCAGTAGCCGGGCCCAAACCATGCTCTGGCTGAGAAGAAATTCCAAAAGCTGACACGGGTAACGCAAGACGGCGGCACCACGAGGAAAGTTGGCCGCAACCGGCATTTGTGATTGGCCTATAGCCCCGACAGTCTCCTGTGCTACCGTTCACGAACACCTAAGTGGGAATCTATGCCGAGGGCAAGTCGTCTGCTTCGTGCGCAGGAGTGACGGTGATCTCAGAACGATCCCGAGCTCTGATTGGCTTTGATTGAAAGGATAGTGGGTAGACCTCAGTGCCTAATGCCTTAAGGTTTACTCACTATTTTTTTTTTTTTTAATCAGCCAATAAGAGCTCGGCGTTTTGACATCACCGCAATCCTTGTGCAAGAAGCAGACGAAATTGCTCTCCGCATAGTTCCCTCTAAAGGAGCCGACCTTCGTTAGAATGATCACACGCGCTCCGCGCGTTCACCTGCACTCAACCCGGAGCATGTGACAAGGCCGATCAGCAGGGAATTTTGGGGGTATAGCAGCTCGCTCCGACGACTCCGATAACGATACCCGATACTCCGCCGACGCCTTTGGGCATGCATCTTATCGCTATCGGATACGGTTATCGGAGGTATCGGAACAATCTACTAAAACTCTCTAATGACGATAAGCTGAACCGCAGAACGCCGTATAGTACTTGGAAAAGTGCGTAAACCCAGCACCCCTTCTTCTCGTGGACCTCCCAAGAATGCACAAGAATTGGGGGAGTCTCGTCAGCGAGTTTCGGATAGGTTGCGAAGTTGCGCATGTATGCGGTAAAACGTCGTTTTGGCCTTTCCAAGCAGCTGGAAAATGTTTACAAAAAAATGCGCGATTGTCATACATTCTTCTTTTGCCTCACCTATATTTTTGCGCAAATTCCAGGTTCAAATGTTTTATATGTTTTCGTCCCGCATAGCAGATACGGAACCCACGTGACTGAGAACGACAGGAAACAGGAAACGTCTCTAACTGTCGTCTGCAGCAGTAACTATTCTGAAGTGAAAATCCGAAACAAATGGCACTTTGCACGCGCGTTGATCACCACCTTAATTTGGTTATTTACTTCGAATATTTAATACAGATAAAGCGAACGCGTGCAGCGCGTGTACCTACATTCTCAGCATTCTTTTTAATGCTTGGGTAATTTAGCAAAACGTCTATTCTAGAGACACTGAATAAGATTCAGTGACAATATACTTACTCGGGGACCACTTTTCTTGGCAATGCAGTGAAAGGTACGGACAAGTGTGCCCTCTCCCATTGTGACGACGACTCGGACTCGGAGAGTACCTCCCTCTCTCTTTCTTTCTTTCTCTCCTCCCTCCCTCCCTCCCTCCCTCCCTCCCCTCCCCTCCCCTCCCCTCCCCCCCCCCCCCCCCCCCCCACACACACACACACGCACACATTTTTGAGTGCTGATAAAAGCTGTACGCGAGCTCTCCTTTTCTCGAAAGTGTCAAGAAAAGTTGTCCTCGAGTGTGGTCTATTCGCTGTCTCATCAGCACCGAGCGCGCACGACCAGCCAAAGCGCGGCGGAAGTCAACAATCACATGATGGAGACCGGGCGTTTCAAAGAGACGCCCTGCCGCTCTGATCTGTGACTACAGAAATTACTTTTCTTAATTCACACACTACCAACTGCTGACGACCGAGCGCATTACGAGCTCTCACGATCTCTTACGACGAGCGAACACACTAGCGCCACCTATCGGGTAACATTTGCAAAGTCCGTATCTTTTCTTTTTTTTTTTAGCATAACATTTTTTGAATATTGGTTCGAAAAATCTTTTCCCAATGTTATAAACACTATGTCTCACAGGTCGTACGTACATTTGATCTCGCAAATACCGCAAAACCTTCGCTCTAGCGCTATGTAGTTCCAGAGTCATCTCATAGATGGCGCCAGCGTGTCTTCTCTCGTCGTAGTGCACTCGGTCGTAAGCAGTTGCAAGTGTGCAAACCGGGCCTCTCGGGTGCGCACCATTTGCGGATAACACATCACGAGGAGTGCTCGGCTTGCCGCCGTCACGGCCCCCGTGCTCGAACCCCGCGCGAGTGTCTGGCCGAGGCAGCGCAGGCCGGCGTCGGCCGCACGCTCGCCGTGGCCGGAGCGGAGGCCGTCCGCCAGCCCACAGCAACAGCCCGCGGAGGTCGACCTTGCCGCATTCACGCCGGAAAAACAGCCCAAGGCACGCCAAGGAACGGCAGGGCCACGAGACACGCGGGCACCTGCTAGCAGCACGCTCCGGAAGCCATGGGCGTTGCTCCGGGTGCGCTGGCACACGATCGCTCTGCAGCGCTCTCCTAAACTACGCGCCTTTCAAAGCATTGCCTATACTCGTTTTCACATCAACAAAAACCGCAGTAAAAAAAAAAAAAAAGAAGTCTTGTTTTTTGCGGAATTTTATTAATGTTTTGCTTCTTCATGCGTTGAATTCAGATATATGTAGGTGCATCGTAGATTAGATTTATGTTATTTTATCAAGAGTACACGTTTCAAACGCTAAACGCGGCATAGTTTCTTCCTTCAACAACCAAATCTTGTAAAAACTACTTCGCGTAGTGCATAAATAACGAGCAAAACTTTTTTTTTTTTTTTTTTTTTTTACATGACAGCGAGTATACTACGCTTCCTTCCACACCATGCGCGAACGAAGCCGAAGCTTCCAGCACGTTGTCCTAAACGAGCAGAGACGCTGAAAACCGGAGCTCGCTCCTGTAGTTTCTGCTACGCTCGCACTCTGGGTCCGGCCATTTCATCGAAGCAGTTTCACTGAAGTTTGAACGCCATTTCATCGAACTCCGTTTCATCGAACTCCGTTTCATTGAACTCCGTTTCATCGAACTCCGTTTCATCGAATGCCAAGTCCATCGAACGCCTTACTTCTTTCATTTTTTTTATTAATTGAAAGTGATGACTTGTGCTGGTAATGCGGCCGATAAAAAACGGGAACACTAACTTGACATTCAATTAAACCTGTGATCATCGGGTGTAGTGACGAAGGTACGTCCCTTCAAGGACGTAAATCCTTTTCCTCGAAGAGACGCTTCGTATTCTGCTTCAAGAACGAAACCGTCCTTGAAGCAATTACCTATCTCCATGTCGCATGAAACATCTCCCCTCTTTGTTCATTTTTCGTAATCGGCAGAACCGTGGGCCTGCCGGTGTTTCAACCAATGTACTTAGATAGAAAACTATTCTTCTTGCATAGAATAACAAAAGTAAGCAGTTACATTAAAAAAAATGGCGGAGCGAGAAATAGTTATATTGGATGGATAGATGAATTTAATGGCTGTGCCCTTTGTAACGGGCGGGAGCTTGCGCCACCTAGCCTAAGTCTATAAAGACGAACCTAGGATTCCTTCCGCCCTTCAAGACCAATTTTCTACTCCCCAACTATCACCAGGCAGTGTGGGATATCACCACGATGACCTCTGGGGGATGGAAAAAAAAAAAAAAAAACATTACCCCCCGCTTCTTCCCCCCGGCGAGAAAGTCGCCAATTTTTTCTCTGGTCATACCTTGTCGGCGTTACCCAAACACCGGACCCACTGGGGGACAGGGTTGAGGCTTTGGGCCGGAGTCACGCGGGAGGGAGTCCCAATTTTCCTCTATCCCGCCTATCCCCAGCTGTGCTATCGTGCATCATTCAATTTTCCCTAGATAATTTCCAACAATCTTCTAATCGCCTCTTTGTGAGAAATACTTTCCTCTTTTGTCCTTCCATCATCGCCAGAAAAACCCAGGGCCCCGGCCAAATCTGTTACCCGTTCAGGGAGGGCAGGGTACGTACTTCCATTTCAGGAAGTACGTACCTTTCATCGATGCCTGAAAAAATAGGAGGATGAAGAGGGAACAAAGTGTGTGGTGGAGGATAGCCGCTTATCTAACCTGATAACTAGCAAGTCGCATAACCACTGAAGTTTTGTTATATTCAATGACTCAGTAACCACCATCTTGGTGAAGAACAGACCAGGGTAGTAATTCATTTTCGAAAGATTTGACAGCTGGATGAAAACAATTAAAAAGCGAGGGTAAAGCAACTAAAAAGCACTATAGTGTGAACGCCCGTGAAGCGAAATTCGATAAAACGGCGTTAGATGAATCGGCGTTCGATGAAATGTCCACTTATTCGATAAAACAGCGTTCGATGAAACAAACAATATTCGCAACAGAAAAAAATGTAGCCATAAAAGAAAAGTGATTTGGTTGCTGTAGTTTGTTGAGAGTTCACTTGATGCGTTAATTGCTCAAGTCAAAGGCAAATTCCGTGTTTTCAAGTTCTTTTTTTTTTCTTGTAATTTGCTGGTGCATCCTTGGGTTTATTTTTTTCCCACAGATTCGGCGTTATCCTGTATCTATTTTTGGTGTCGGACGAAAAATCGGAGTGTACCGGGCTTATGATGCAGCAAATAGGCATGGAAATCCCCAACGGAACATGCGCGTGACCCGAATATCTGGAAAACGTCCCCGCAGTGATAACAAGTACGGGGACGCGAGATAAGATGTATGGTTCCGAAGCAAGAAGACTCGCGGACAGTTCATTGGAGATGGCCTCCAAATTCCAATGAACTGTAAACGAGGCTCCTTGCTTCCGGGTCCACACAAAACAAAACTGTAGATAAGGACGATCTTCCCGCGAAGCTTGGGCGTTGCTTATTCAAGGTCAGCTCCAATTCGGGGTTCTTCGGTTTTCCCCGATTCTGATAAAACCGCCTTGGGGGTTCATTATAGCGGTTTATTGGTATTGACCGAAAACACAGAATCCTAATCATAAGCGACACGCTCGCACAGCCGGAACATGCTTACAATATTAGACAGCGAACGGACAGCAAACTGAGAGCGAACTCGAGACGTTGCCTGTTCTTTTTCTGTCTTCCTATACCCCAGTCTCATGTTTACAATCATGTTCAAATAAATAGTGTTAGACACGGAGAAGCGCCGGATGGCAGGTACTGCATTCATTCTTCGCACCTGCAAATAGCTTCTCCCTCCCTCCGCACTGCTTGATTTCATCACTGCGGGGAAACTTGAGCTCAAAAATGACTTCTACGGTGACAACTACCGAACGTTCGAGCACAGTCACGTCGCATTTCCTTCGACGGAGCCCGCGCCGATCGCCACACCAGGAACACCGCGGCGCAGGCTCCGCTGAAAGGGAGGTTTCGTCACCCCTGAGGCATCGAGCACTTTCCACGGCCGCTCGATCACCCTGACCATACGTATATAGTATCGGGCCCTGCCCAAATGCTCGCGGGTAGATGGCCTTAACCAGGACAAGGTTTCTGTTCTGTGAGAACGACGCAAAAGACCAGGGGTCTGCAAACGTTTTAGCTAAGGGGCCGGATTGGGGACCTTTCGCAGTCCCGAGGGCCGGAAAATAGATAGCTATGACAACGCGAATAAGGAATACTAAATAAATAAGTATTAAATACATTCAAATAAGAGCAAAAAAAAAAGTAAGGTGAATGAATACAAACCTATACTTTATTTTAACTGTAATATATGTTGCTAATTATGACATTACAAAATAATTGTGATCCAGAGAACTCACAAGGCATAAATCAAAGCGCATATTATCTTTGTCACGTTAAATCAGGACAGAAGACCAATGAGAATGATAGATCTTATTATAAAAATATGCGAGAGTTATGACACAGATCATAGTTACACAGACATGAAAAGGGAACTACGAATAGTAATGCTGGTGATGACAATGCAGAACAAATAACATGGCGAGAAAACCCGCGTTTTGATGGAGATTTTCTTTCTCATATCCTCGCTTACGCTTTTTAAACACGTCGCGGTGGCATTTTTTTTTTTTTTTTTTGCGTGCATTTTTGCGTTTTAAGCAGTGGGCCACGAGCCCGGGCGTCAATGAAAAAAAAAAAAAAAATACTGGAAAAGACAACGGCAATCTGCGGGCCAGACAGAGCGCTTATCTGGCCCGCGGGCCGGGGTTTGGAGACCCATGCACTAGACCAGTGGTCTCAAACTCATCTGAGCGTGGGGGCCGCATAGCCGACACTGGGAAGGCCGGGGGCCAACGAAAGACGGGGGAGGGGGAGGGAGGGGCTTCAAAATATTCAAAAGAGAAGAGACGTCGTGCTCTATGCTTTTTGTAAACTCAGTTTTGCCAGTTACATTCTTAGATTTGATTTGTTTATTGACTACTTTGGGCCCTGACCTGACGTGATAACAATAAAATGACATCGCCCTGCCAAAGTGCTTACATTTTAATAGAACAAGAAACCAAGTACACTGTCGTTCCCGTTGCTCATTTCCTTCAGAAATTAACCAAGCTCAACATGTCTCTAAAAATAATCAGTTATTTGACAGTGCTCGCTTTCCCGGCGATTTCTGTTACAACACCCATGCTTGTCTTTTAGTGGTGCATTTTTTTTTTTTTTTTTTTAAGGGTGAGAATTCCGTGCTCGTATAGCTTTATCTTCGGCAGTTGCTCCTGCTGATCGAGAATTCGCGCAGCCGTGATGCATCCTTCAACAAAGAGCTCACTCTTGCAGCCTAGTAGCGGAATTGTTGTACATTACAAAAAGATGGGAAACAAAAGATAAAGCGAAACAAAGAGCAAATGAACGCAGGATAAGTAAAAAACTATGTGAATACCTTAAAAAAGCGAAGCGATTTTTCGAGCGAAAATGAATCGACGAGATGAGATCACGATGGAGCATGCAATTTCTAGCGCTCAAGACATGGGAATCGGGGCCCGTAGCCGGTTGCCTGCGGGCCGCGTCTCAACGAGTCGCGGGTCGCATGCGGCCGCCGCGTGTTTGAGACCCCTGCACTAGACCAATGGAGGACTAGCCAGCAGGGGTGGCCAAGCCGGCAGGCCCCAGAAAACAGACAAATCGAACGCGGAAACACTGGCGAACGAGTGAGAGTTGAGGAAATGGCCCTTCGAGAACGATCTACTCCCAGCGTCGCATAAAGGACGTCCGTAGGCTTCGCGCGACAATCCGGTTCGCGCCACCGAATAAAAGCGAAGAGAGGAGGTGAGCCTGTTGTCGGAAGGAGGGGAAGAACCGCGGTCCGCCCCAGACGAGTCTGCACCGGGGAACGCCGCTCACGGAAACAGAGGAAGAGAGCAAAAGGGGGCCGGCAGAAACAGTAGACCGTGAAGCCCAGTCTGAACCAGTTTCGATGTTCAGACTGCAGCAACCGAACGTATCTGTACGTGAACAGAAGTACTGAAACGGATCAGCATGGCTCCGACGAAATCGGACGGGGCTATATGACACCGATGCCTGGGTCATCCCAAGTCGCTGACCGCTGCGCCAGCTGATGCCCAACGCCACAGCAGACCGGGACGTCGCCAAGTTATCAAAAACGCGTATAACAGAAACATAAAAAAACAAAAAAACACGTGTTGCTTGAGTGATCGGTATACGGAAATCACTGCACCATAAAAAAAAAGAAAATGTTTGCAATATAACAGGAAATACCAGGAAAATTTCGGTCAAAATAAAAAAAAAAAAACACGGTTCTGTTGGATTAAAATACAGACAAGCTAATCCGTAAAAACAAATATATATATATATATATATATATATATATATTGCTAGTGTTATTCGTCAAAATCACAGTTTTTGGTAAATAAACCGTGTAAAGATACTTGTATTATCGGTAAAAAAAAAAGTTTCATTACACTAAAAACACGCTGTTTTTCGTTAAACACTCTACAAAACGTCAGCCAATCAGACCTGGATTCTGCGGGATTGACTTCCGGTAAGCGGATTGAGTGAAATTCGGTACTCTGGGAACATTCAGTGACTCAGCTATAGTAGGTTACAAGTCAAGAAGGTAGCGGCAAATGCCCCTCAAAGGGAATCATATATCCCTCCGCCACCTCCGCATCCAATAGCGTCCCATCGTTTCCGTGACGTTGCGGCCAACGCGCGAGGAGGGTCGTGCCTTTCTGTACATATTTGCTTTATCTCTCGACTTTGACTTAGCATTGTGGAAGCCACGAGAGGGAAATTAAGTCTTCCCCCTTCCGATGGAAACAAAGACGACTTTCGGGGATTAGCTTCCCCCTCCGATTGATACAAAGGCTGCTTTCAGGGGCTCGGTTCCTTCTCCGATGAATACAAAGGTCGCTTTCTTAAAAAGTGGGGGTCGGAGACAAGTTGGCACCACTCTGTGGCCATTCTCTATCCATTGAAGCGGAACAAGGAGCGTTTCCAGTGAACTCTTCTTTCGATTGCGGAGGGATTTGAAACCGGCGCACCACGCTTGTGGGAGGAGCTTCTCCTACCTTCTTAACTTGTAACCGACTATAGACCCGTTTTCACCTCAAGAACCGTAGTAAAAAGAGCCCGGCTCCTCGCGGAGCATTACTAATTTCTCCCTTTATGTGGGAAACTAAGATATATGTAGGTTCTTTTTAGATTAGATGTGTGTTATCTAATCAAGACGTACAAGTTTCGAACGCCAAAAGCGTCGTTTCTTCCTCCGACAACCAAATCTTGTAAGAACTACTTCGCCCGGCGTATGAACAATGCGCAAAACGTCCTTTTTTTGTTGAGGTTAAATAGAGGGGGCAGCTAAATGTTCTACCTCACCACTACACCCTGCGCAACCGCAGGGTGGAGCGATGGAATGGGATGGCAAGAAAACGTGCTTTGTCCTGCCATCGTCCTCCCTGTCGGGATTTTTTTTTTTTTTTTTTTTCACGTCAAAGATTTGAGTAATTTTAAAGTATTGACATTTATTAAAGCAACACCTGTTTGCAAGTTTGGTAGTGGAACAGTTAGAGTTATCAATGGAAAGGGCACGAACGCCCAATCCAGCTGAAGATATTTAATTTGCAACAGGTGAGTTCAATTGAATGTAGGGCAGGATTGTGTCCGGATAATATTTATTTTTATAATGAAATTGTATAAATCCGTCATACAAAAAAAAAAAACGAATTAAGGAGAATTGAGAATTTATCACAAATAAACTCCGAATTTCCGGCAAAAAATACACAGAAAAACACCCTCTGAATTTCACGAAAAATAAACTCCGGAAACAAGGGATCCCACCTATACGACATTTTAGGGCACGACAATGATATAGGTTCTGCATTCTCGAAGAAAATGAAATCCGATAGAGACCTGCCGGCATTTTAAATACAGCGTGTTTATTTTATTTACAAAAAAATCTGTAAAAGTTGCACTAATGCGGTTTGGCCAGGTGAGTTATACGGCCAGGGGGACAATGTACAGACGGCTAATCTTCACCCTAAGTCGGATAATTAACTACCATACCTTAATAAACTTTTTAATTAGTGAAAATACACATGGGGTTTCAAGTGGAAACTTGTTGAGCGTCATCGAAAACCCCTAAATCAGTTTTGAGAACGACGTGAAACGCCTGGGTGCACCAAAGTGAACTCGTGCAGCAGGCGCAAAGCTAGCGGTGGGGAAACGCGGATAATAATCTAATCATACGCGTACCCCCCCCCCCCCCTACCTTTTTTTTTTTTTTTTACGGAGTTTTTTTTTTTTTTTTAATTTAGATTGCAGTTTGTTCGCCGCCAGGTCGCTGGCTTCCGCAGTGTTTTGGTTGTGCGTGCCTGCGCGTTAAAATTAAGTTAGCAGGTAGCAAGTATAGCAAGGGCAGAACGCTCGCGTATTCTAGAGCTACGCTTTGCTAGGGTGCCTTCATGTGCGCTTTGCTTGGGGTGATGACATCTGGCCATTTTGTTTCGAACGCTTATTTTTATTTTTTGTTCTGAAGCGCGTGAAAGGGCGTGTCCCTGCACGCGCTCGTGGCGCTGACTGCGCTAAGGCGACATTTTGTTTCCTGCGATTTCTTTGTATTTTTCCTTTGAGCGCGTGCTGTCGGCATCGGGTACTACAAACGATGGCATCACCCTAAACAGAAGGACATTGAGGCACTCTACGCTTTGCTAGCGGGAGCTCGTGTCTGACAATGAAGCATGGATTGAGCACGCGCCCGCTAGACCCGCGAACCCCAGCGTATCTTCTAAAGCACAATAGCTTTTTCTTTTTGAATAAATTAAGTGTGTTATTTTTACGAAAAAACGGGAAATTCCAAGAATAAAAAAAAAAAAAAAAACGCGATAAAAAGCCGGAAAACTATTGATGGATTTGCGCTAGGAACGAGAGCTAGGGATACGGCGGCCGTGATGCCACTGACCTCGTTCGTGGCAAAATATGTATATATATATATATATTGGTGTGTGTGTATGTTTATACAGCCTAGAACTTGGTCTGCCTCAATGGGCGACGAGTCTACCAGCTGTAGATGAGAAATTTAGCCAGTGCATTACAAACCGCTAGCCTGGGGTCTTTAACGTGCTCTACGCAGTAGTGATACACGACCGCACGCCGGTACGATGCTCACCTGAATTCTGCACGTGTGTCTGACGAGGAACTCAGCCAAAGCATCAAATGCAGCTTTAACATAACTTTTTTTTTTTTTTTTCGCTCCTCGTGTTGTTGATTTTCTTGCCTTTCTAAAATTCAAGGGTTTCCTAAGTCTCGAAAAGGGGCCATCTCATATTCTGAGTTCTTCAAGGACACGTGGAAAGTCCGAGTCCGTCGATCGGAATTAGAAACAGCACCGACAAGCTTGACCGGGCTGTCCTTTCGCGAATCCTTTCCTCCCTCCGAGGAGGGGAAAACAACGGTGCGCCCCTGCGGAGCGGGATATCCCTCGAGCTCGGTGGCGTAGCGAGGAATTTAACTCTGAGACTGAGGTGGCTGGGATGTCCATGACTTGGGGGCAAGGGGGGGGGGGGGGAGGTACAAAAGTGAAATTGTGTTACTATGAGGACATTGTTCCGGAGTTGGACAAGTGACTTTCGTCGTTACTTTTATACACTGTTTGTTTCAAAACGGGACTGTCCTGCCCAAAACGGGACGTCTGGTCACCCTACTCCGAGGCAAAGCGCAGGTTTACGGATCCCCAGATTGCGGGTTCAAATCCCGGCCGAGGAGCCCGCAACCTGACGGAGGCTCATTGCGGAGAAGGCGCCGTGGACCCGGGTTTCCGGTCAGGGGCGGATTTAGAGGGGGGTCCGGATGTCCTGACCCCCCTCTTGATTTCTGCATGTGTAAAATTTAGGGCGTGAAACGAGGGAGAGGGGGAGGGGGTTCCTAAAGAAATGGTACGCTGACCAACACCTGACCCCCCCCCCCCCCCCCCCCCCCCCCTCAGGAAATTCCTGCATCCGCCCCTGTTTCCGGTTGCACGTCAAAAGATCCCCAGGTGGTCGAAATTAATCCTCAGTCCTCCGCTGGAACGTGCCAGATCCCCTTCGTTGGTTCGGCACGTAAAAACCCAAAATTTGATTTTTAAAGTAAAAAGAGGTGGGAGGAGCCTCCCCTGAACTTTTATCTTGTCACCGACCATGGGACTCTCAAAGTGACCGGGGAGAGACACATTTCGCATAAAAATACAGTCGATATAAGAAAAAAAAAAACAAAAAAAAAACACGCGCGCTTGGAGTATTGTTTTAGTCAACACGGGCCACGCTCCTCGCTCTGCAATGGAGCTATTGAACGTATATTCCATCTTCTCACAAATTTCTGAAGTCAAGACAAAGGCACAGGTGCGTGAGCCTAGCTCGGTAGAATGCTTTTGTTTGTAGGAGAACTCGTGCATCGGAGACACTTTCGAAAGCCACGCGATCGTGCCCCTGTGTTTGTCTTCATTGCAGGTGTTTGAGATGGAGTTGGAGTGCGTCGGTACACGTGGGCCAAAACTCACTGGATCCAGGAAAAGTAGCGCCAAGCACCTCCGTATGGTCGCGCTTGTCCCGTGTGCTTCTTCGTCTTTTTGTCCCGTCTGTTTTTAGCTATTTTCAATTCGAATGATTGGTTCATGAAATGAGCAGTTTCTCCGTGAGCAGTTTCTCCTTGGCCTCTCCATTCTTGGTGAGCCGATCCAAATTCCCGATGACAGGTTGTTTAATAAAGATATTTCTTGAATACCGAGATTTTGCTATCCACGCATGGGCGAAACATGCGCACATCTTCGCGCCGCCACCATGATATGCGGCGTCGGTTCTTGGCGGCATTGAAAAATAATCATCCAGTTTTTAAATACGCAAAAAACAAAACAATACCGTTGTAAGATCTGTGGAGATAGGCATGACTGACAAGTTGATTGCGTGCATAGTGCCAAGGACGCTCACATTGGCGAGGGACGGTTTCAGCACGATGAGGCTCCATAGCGACCTTGGTGCGACCAGGTTCCGAACGACCCTTCCGAAGCTTTGAATGGGCCAAAATGGCGATTGCCATGGCAACGGACACCGATCAGCCAATCACCTTGCCAGGTTTTATCTGTTTGCGTCCGCCTAGCAATGGCGCTACCAATTCCCAGGATCTCGCGACTTTGACTGGGGAAGCTCCCTTTGCTCCATCAGCTGGCTTCTCAAGGGTGACGCAGACACGAGCAATTCGTCACCGCGTATTCGGCGTGCGATCACGCTGCGAACACTTCCCTCTAGCGATGGTGGTTACAGCGGTGCGAGAATCGCGCTCCCTATCGGCTTCAGAATGAAGGTGCTTGCTTACAGCTTCCTGACGTGCAAGTACGTGGCAAGGTTCATAGATCTCCCGTATTTCACAAATGTAGAGTTACTTACGCGTCGCAGACCCAACGCTCTGCACTGCGCTCTTCTATGACGATCATCCAGATGACAGCCCCGTCTGGTTAGCGCCATCTTTCGAGCAGTACGCTCCTACCGGTTGTTTAATGCGTGCGAACGTGTCGAGAGTCGTAGCACCCCGGAACATATGGTTTGAAAACCGAGGATATTCAAAGCGGGGAAACGCGTCCAGAAAAAGTGGCATCATGAGACAAAGTCTCTCAAACGTCGCCTCGTGTCATCGCTTTCTTTTCCTCAGTGCTTGGGTCAAATTTTCTCGAGCTCGTAACCGCCCTCGCGTCATTCATTACGTAGTGCCAAGTTTTTCTGACGCGTTGAGCTAACCGTCTCCACTAACCCCCCCCCCCCCCCTTTTTTTTCTTTCCCCTTCAGACCTCGTTTGACTTTGTGTCGCGTTCTACGTGTGGCCCATTCTGTCAAGCCCTCCAGCTTTATTTCCGTATTTGTGGTGAAAAATAAACGTATTTAAAGCAGTGGCGTTCCTATCCAAATTCTTTGTTTTCGTCAAAAATGAATAGAGGAGGGAGAGAAAAAAGCAACATAGTGGCAACAATGGACGGACACCCAAAGTGATAATCCAAGAACGCGATCAGTTTAAACACGTAGTAACTCTTTGTATTGGTTCTGCCGGAAATTGTGTAAGCGTCCCGTCAATGGTGATTGACAAGCGGGTACAAACTTTTTTTTACAAATGTATTTTTTTATTATTTTTTTTTTTGTATGTGTGAGTCAGTTGGTTGACCTTGGCAAGTATGGTACTGCTGGAAATGTGTGTGTCCCGTCGATGGTAACTCACAAACCTTTTGCAAATGTGCTTTTTTTTTTCATTTTTTATTACTTGTTAGTCAGTTTGTTCACCTTGGCAAATGTGGAAGCGTCAAGGGCAGCTCTTTTGTTCGTCCTTGCTGACAAAACTGAGGGTGTGACTTGGTATGAAGGTTCTCTGCGGTGATTGCGGTGTACCCCTATAAAAGGATGTGGTTGGTTTTATAATAAACCTTCAGCTGTGTTCGAGACGTTGTGTGAGTCGTCCTCTTTTTCGTGTCCTCCCTTTCCTTCTTCCGGTGTCTCAGGTTTAGTTATGTCTGCAATTCACCAGCTTGCCTGTACCTTTACTCTTCTCTCACATAATAGTCGCTTGACAAAGCCCTACCTCCCCCAACAGCAGATCAGAAAAATAAGAAAACAGCCTAAGAGAACCACAGACAAAAATATAAGAAAACAAATTAACATAGCATAAGAACCATACCTTCAGTTTACATTCAAGTACTTTCACCACTGACAGATAAATAGCGTACGCATCATTACAGACGTAAAATATTAAGAAAAAAAAAAATTAACATACGATACTAGCAATGCATTCAATTTGCATGCGAGCATTTAAACACTGACAGACACCTAAATAAACATCGTGCGTATATTCTTTTCTAGTTGAACAAATAGTTCCGAAGTTTGATCTGGAGTGCGGCACTATTCATTTTTCTACACAGCGGATTTCACGAATCACTTATCTTCGCTCAAGGTTGGCCATTGTTGAATAAATATTTTCATTGTTTTGAAAAGAGTTTTTGTAGGAAAGAGTAAGTTAGTATGAACGTCGATGGAACGGTCACCAATCGCCAGGAACATGAGCTGTCAAAGAGGCACTGAGCTCGGCTGCGAGGGAACTCGACAACTGGAGCAAGGTGCGCAGATGCGTGACGCAACGGGTGGCCAACCGTGCCAAAACACACGGCATCCCTCCACTTTCCAAAGAGGAGGGGGGGGGGGGGGGGGACGACACGCAGCAAGAGCCCCGAAAAACACAACACGTGTCCCGTTTCCCAGTGGGTTCGCGCAGCGCACAGGCGAGGGACACACGAGCGGCGGCGAGCAGCTGCTGCACGCAGCACGATTCCGATAGACGCCCTCCCCCCTCGCCCCGCAACGGAGCGAGCGGGCTGACCCCATTCCAGCAGTTTCCATGCGAAAAACAAAGCGCGCACCCATACGGGGCCCCGTCGGCCGCCCAGGCGAGTTTGGGCCCAGTGGTCGCGACCCGAGGTTCGCAGGGAAACTCCGGCCGCGTATCACGAACCCGCAAACCGCGGTTCCAATGACGCGATCCGCAGTGCGCGCTTTTCATTCAACGAGCACGAAAAGGAGGCCAGTACCTGGGTTGCCAAGTGCTCGCAGTGTAACCGGTCAATGTTTTGTGAGATGTGGCCAAAAACTTCATATAAGGTATTTGAAACATCTCTTGGGAAAACTCATGACATAATGCACGTATTTACAACAGAAATAAAAAATAAGGGTGCATCACTGCGGTCAGTAGTGGCGGATACAGGGGGGAGGGGGGTCCGGATGTTTTGACCCCCGTTGAATAGGCCCCTATCGCTATATTACCCAAGCATCAAGGAGAATGCAGGAATTGGTGTTCCACGCGCCGCACGTGCTGGTCTCAGCAGTTGTAACTTTTCTAAAGCAAATGCCTAAAACAAATTGCATCTTGCACGCCCGTTCGTCAACGCCTTATTGTAGTTATTTACCTCGAATTATAGGGGGAAGGTGGCTTTCACGAAATACACGGGGAAGGCGTGCGCGTGTGGAACAACAATCCCTGCATTCTCCTTGGTGCCTAAATTTTTTGGGGCGGGAAAAAGAGGGAGGGAGGAGGGGGGTTCTCAAACATCTGATGCGCTGACCCCGACCACCCCTTGTAATATGGATATTTTATTTTCCTACTCTCGAGTGTGCTGTGAAATTGCTCGAATCTCGGCAATGAAATAGTTCAATAAGAGCCCAATGCTGTGAAAGCCACCAGATTTTCCCGCCATCTACAAAACTAAGTAGCCCAACGGCCAGTACCCGCGCGATAAGACGGGGTCCGTAGAGGATTGCCAGGGACGGCGGGCAAGGCGCAAAACAGAAAACGCACGCGCCATCACAGGGCCAGATAACGACGGCCGAGAGCCTGCGCAGGATTGCGCTGGCCCCTGCGCTGGCAGCCACAGCGTCGGAACAAAGGCCAGCTTTCGCGGATTACGAGCAAAGTGCGAGCAGCGATGTGCATAAAAGAAGGCGAAAAAGGGAGAGCAATCTAATCTCGAGTAGCGTCGACAACGCGAACAGACCACGGAAGATCACGTTCCCGACCAAGTGGGCAGGCGGCTCAGCTGGGCATCTGCACTTGCCCGCGCACAGCGACTGACTGAAAGTAGGAACAACGCTAAACCAACGCCAAAACGCGCAACAGAACCACAAGCGCTCAGAAGGAAAGTCCCAGAGGGCAGCCGTCGCTCCTCGGGCGTTTTGCCGCCTTTCTGCAAACGTAAACACACGGCGGAGGGTGTGCACCGCAGACGGTGCTGCAAGCCGAAGCGCTGCTTCGAAGCGTGCAGCGACGTTTGCGGTGCACCTACTGTACTACATCACGTGCAATTAAAGCCCAGCACATCCGATAATTGCCAAACAATCGCTCGGAGACCTGCCCTCCCCCGTGCCTCGGAGCTCCGAATTCCAACCCAAATCATCATCATCATCATCATCCGTGTCAGAAAGGCGGTGTGCAAGCGCAAAACTAACGAAACTCACGTGCACCCGTGCAGCGCGTTTCGGCGGCTTCAGCAACTTCACCTGCAGCCAGTCGGGTCAGCCCCCCAAGCTGGCATTCGGTGCGCGCCTCTGCGCCCGCATCGCGAATTTCGATCGGTCAGACGGAGGGTGCTCAGTGCACTACTCACAGAGAGCTCCGGGTGCTTGGGGTCCTTGTGCGACGCTGCACGGATTATCCCGGCCCTCCAATCCCACTCGGATACCTTGGAAAGTTTGCCTCGACCGCTCACACACAGAAATCGTTTGCCCACGATCTCTTCGCGGTGCTTGTAGGCCATTGCACATATCAAGTATCCATTCGGTGGCTGCACGAGCCGATGCCTCTTCGCACAGGGGAAACTGCTCGAATGCAGGAAAAAAAAAACACGACCACGTCTCCAAGCGCGAACGAATAATACGCGAGTTGAAAGGTCGCCACGTAACTGTTAGTACGCCTGCGCGACCTCCGGGAAGGCAAAAAGGAAAACAAAACAAAAAATAAAGTGATCCCACGTGACCTCGCCTGGCCAGTGGAGAGCAGCGCCAAGCATGGCCCAATGAGCATCCAGGGCGCGCAGAGCTCCGCCAATGGCGCCTGCGTCGCTTGAAACTGGCGCCTCGCGTTGCTTCGCGCCTCGTCCTCAGAGCCCCGTCACGTTCGAGTTCGGAACCTGCCGAGCAGCTACGGGCGACCCGGCTGGCTCCGCGATCAGCTGCCCCGGGCTTACGCAAGTGACGCGCAGCTTGAACGCCTGGCTTTGGTGGGGATGACCAGCTGACACTTTCTAAGGACGTGCATCCCGGAAACAGAGGGACCATCAGAGAATCATGATCTCCGGAATCATCTCGAGGCTCATTGTGTGAGTACCGAGCCTATGCGCTATCCTCAACCGCGGTTACGGAACAAAGGCTTCCCATGTGTTCGCCTTTGTTGTCGTCGCTCCTGTCGACGTTGGGGACAACGGAGCCTTCGCAACGTGCCCTTGGGCCCCCGAGTCCATGTACGAGTTCGTGGCGATCTTGGCTCCTTCAAGAGAACGAAGCGACCCAAATGCGAGACGTCTCCGAAGTTCGGGTGATATTCGCCCTTTTGTGTGTAACAACGTTTTGAAAGTGGCTGCCCGTTTTTCTTCCAAACATCGTAGATAGACTGGATCTTTATTTTTTTTTTTATTTATTTAATACAAATTGTGTATTATAATACTTCCCTTCAGCGTTTGTCATGTCGCATTGTTTTTGTGTGCTGTAGCTTGCTGTACCTTCGGTGTTTGTCATGCTACACTGTTTTTGTGCATTGTTATATTTCGATCCATATGACCGTATGGCGTCGTACCTGCTTTGCCCATTCTCTGTTTTGCCCGTCTTTCTTTGGGCGGAGTTCCGCGGCGAAGCCTCTCCCGAAACGCGTTACCATTTTGCGTTCTCCAGGCGAACGCAGATTTGTTTTGTTTTAAACCGGCATCAACAACCAAGGGAGTGCGAGTTTCCGTCGAGTTGCATCTACTGCGCCACGAAAGCTTCCCAGGCCCGTCACATGCTGCTGTCAGCCGGCACATGTTGTTCTGAGATCTGTCTCTCGTCTCAGTTGTTTGGCAGCTTTTTCAGTCCGCGCATTCATGTGCGACAGATTTAAAAAGAGAAAAGAAAAAGAAATGCGAGCAAAAAGTTCAAGGCTTCAGGTGCCCTTTCGTTACGGGCTTGCCTTGAAGGCCTTCGTAAGTTTCCTTTTTTAGACCAACCCTGTCGACAGTCAGACCGGAACTATTTCAGTGGGTGGTCAGCGTTGTAAAAACGTGGGCGAGAGCGTTGCTCACCCTCAACTGAAACCATTAGGAACTGAAAACCATTAAAGCGGAGATATGTTTTCGATAACTGTACCCAGAACGACATCTTCTTTTCATTCGTTCATCTGAGGTGCAGCAAAAAATGTGTATCATGTGCCGGCTTCCAAGCTTGAGTTTCTAGTGTTCTATACCAAAAGCACTGTGCATACATAATAGTATTTCCAGGAATTAGTGAAAATAAAGGGAGGTTCTGACCAGTTCATTGTCGGACATTTATTTTTGTTCTTCGTGGTTTCCTGTTGATATTAATCTTGACGCTAGTCATACCTCGAGTGCTTTTCTCTGGCACCTCCAGCGCTGAAGCGAGGGAAACTGCATCTGGCCTGTTACTATAGGATTTTCTTTAACCAAATATAATCTGGAGTGGCATCCATTCAGTCTCAGTACACTACTCTGCCCTACTACACTGCATCACATCAGCATACTTGTTAAACACAAGTAAATCAACCAATAAACAAGGGGCGCCACTTTAACTGAGAGGCGAGAGACTTCCTCTTGCAGTAATGCTGGACAACAAAAAGCTGTATTCCTTGTCACATGAAGGTCCAACAACGACATTGTACTCAGTTCCAACTATTTTGTTCTATGCTCTCAAGGCTAGCATAGCTTTCGAAGTGCTCCAACTCTGTCAATGTTGTGCGAGTGCATGAGAATCAGACGCAAGACGAAGCCACATGCTCTTGCAGCAGTACGGAGTTGTAGCAGCATCGTGGATGCTACACTAACCTTGGCAATGGAGCACAAAATTGCTGACACCGAGTATAGGGCATTGTAGAAAGAACCAGACATGACAGACTTTTAAATATTTGTCTACTGTTGTGCGTGGAGAAAGTTATCTTAATTAACATAAATTGTGTGAAGAACAGACAAGGGCATGGTCATGAAGATGGGACTAGCGCTACTGAGGAAGTTCTCAATGGGCAGCTTTCTATGTTACTTTTTTTTTTTTTTTATATATGTATGACATAGCAATACAACATGCACCTCACAAGGCAATGGACCGCTTTTACGCCACATTCTTTAAGACTGTACACGACCAACAGAATGAAGGAACCCGAAAGTGAAACAATGCAAAATAGCAGAAATGGGGACTAAATATTTTACCAGTTTATAGTCAGTATACATCCCTCACCCAACTTCAAACAAAAACTACATCTATTTTTCGAGTAATTGCTGAAAAACCACTGCAATAAAGCACATCTTTTTTATTTTGTGCAGCGGATCAATTTTAAATGTCCAGTATTTAATTTCAGAACAGACCAGTGGATCTAACCCATCTTATTTAATTTGCAAAAATTGGTCTTGCATGGTACAATCCTATAATTTACCCCGCCGATGCGGCTTGATGAACTTGTAGTGAGCACATATTCATGATTTTGGCTCATTAAGATGAGCCAAGACCAAAAGCTGTTTTTCTACAAATTAAGCCAATTTCACTTGAAAGTTACGAAGGTTGCTGTGGGTCACTGGGGCATTTTATTTGGGAAAACAGAAAATAAAAAGAAAGTCAAAGTTCTCTTTTTTCTTTTTTCTTTTTCAGTTGCTAAATAAAATGATTTGGTGGTTCAGCATATTTACATTTTTGCTGGATATTTATAATTATTGATAAAAGCAGTTGCACCTTAGATATTTTCACAAAACAAATGCACTAATCTAATTTTTATGAAAATTTAGTCTTGCTTATTGAGTGACTGATTTCTGCAATCTATTTAAAATGGGACTGAGTGAAACCTTTTTGATTTCAAGTGCAATAGGGTGAAGAAACACACGAAGGACTGTTTCAACATTTATTTCCTAAATGAGATTACTTTTGTTGCAGGAATAGTGTCTAACGGCCATTTTTCAGCATCGAAACCTCCCAAGAATGAAGCAGATTTCGTGGTTTTACGGTTACTGTAACCAAACCATTTTTGTTTTTAGAAAAGGGTTCCTGCTTCTGTTACTGCCAGTATTTATTAGCCTCCATTATGCTTGCCCCTGCTTATGCATGAAGTCTTCCATTGACAACGGCGAAGACAATGTACCTCCGTGTTACACAAAGATGAAGAGCAGGAGTCTAAAAGATCAAAACTGGCACGACTACTTTTTAGAAATTTTTTTTTACATATGTAATAATGATTTGTGCAAAAAAACAAGTCCCTTCTCTTCCGGTGATTCGGTTGAAATATATTTCGAGGTTCCCCCTCTGGAGCGAAGAAGCAACCGAGAAACGGACATTGCAATCCCACATTGTCCCCTAGCCTCCATCTCTGTAAGGAGAAATGAAGAGTACCCCTTGACTGGCGGGGAGTGGCATTGTTTGAACTGGGCCGAGCCCGTAGGGGAGGGAGTAAATTGTGGTGTGGGGGTGAGCAAGGGACATTCCTCCCTCCCAGCAGCTGCTGCCCTACGAGAGAGAACACCAGGCTCCCAGTTGGGAGAGGAAGCAGGTTTATTTTGGGGGGAAGGAGGGGGGTTGGGGCAGGGGCTCAAGCCAAACTAGCTTGGCAACACTCATCACCTGATTCCCTCCAGGAAGCGGCAGAACCTCTTTGCCAGCATGGCCTCCCAGGGTGAATTGCAGCACCGAGTGTAGTGCTCTTGTGTGCCCACCCCCCTGTGTGTCATGTTCCCCTATGCTGCCTTCGGGACTTAGCAGCTGCCCAGCAATGCGGCGACGCCGACGGGCTGCCCCGCAGCCCCCCTCGCTGCTGCAGCTCACGCGCGGCAATCTCTGTGTTCTCTTGCTTTTCTCTTGTGCTAGCTTGCCGCAACTGGCTCACTGTTTCTATCGTCTCTTCAGCATGGTGTGCGGCATGCTGTATCCGGCGTACGCCTCCTACAAGGCAGTCAAGAACAAGGACGTCCGGGAATATGTGAGTGTGGGCAACTGTGGGGATGGGACTTGCACACGTCTGCTCCCTTTGTGCTCGTGCTTGTCATCTCATTTTTTTTTTTTTTTTTTTCAGATGAAATGGATGATGTACTGGGTAGTTTTTGCACTCTTTACCTGTGTGGAAACCTTTGCAGACATCCTCATCTCTTGGTGAGTGTCTCTGTTGCACCTTCCCAGTAACATGCAATCATATTTCGCACCCTCTTTTTTTTTGCTTTGTTGCAGTGATGGAAGTATTGCGCCGTTTGTGCCAAATTGCGCCATAATCGAGTCTGCTACGTCTTGCACCAAAGTGCCATTTTTGCCAAGAATTGCACTACACCTGTGCCGAGATGGGTGAAGTAAAAAAATATATATAGTCACCGGCCGATTTTTGGGACGCCGATAATTCGGACCAAAAGGAGGAACCGTGACCTACCTGATAGAAATAGTGCATATTCACAACCAATGTTTCAGACAGCTTGAAGTCCGAAAGTTCGATTCTTCGGACAAAATCGTCGTGAGCGATCAGCAGGAAACACCACCGAGAAGCGGCCATTTCGGATTCTATGTTGGCTGCGCATCGATTGGCTTGGTTTGGCAGTGCTACTTCAATACTGCTACGTCCTACTGCTAGGTGACGCTGTACAGTTTTTTTTTTTTCTCTAGCTGTGCGTCATTATCATCATAATTGTTGTTTCCAGTTTTCTTTGTTAATTCGCGATTGCAGTCATAGACTTGCGCCTCTCATCTCGATCTTGTCTCGGTGAATTGTGTTTTCGGACTATGCTGGCTTGGACGTCATCGCACCATCTGTTCTTCCGCCGCCGCGATATGTCGCTAAGATGCACAGAAAGTACTCGACCATAACGCTAGAAAAGGAGGCAGCGATTCTCAAGCTAACTGGAAAGTTACAAACACAAACAGGCGTAACCTAAAACAAGGCGCACAGGCGTAGCCTGAACCAAGGCACTATTTACGGCTTTTTTAAGCCCGCTTAGATGTAATAAAGGCAAGTTTTTTATCTGCTGATTTTTCGGACTGCTCTATTATTTGGACGTTTTTTTCGGTCCCCGCGAAGACCGAAAAATCGGTCGGTGACTGTAATATTGGTCGACTTTAATATTTTGAGAAGTAGGAGAAAAGAAAAATGGTACAAATATGTATTTCAGAGTGTTTCTCTTCACAGTATAGTTTTTTTTGGTTTTTTTTTTAATTTTTGGTGAGAGTACAGTTGAAGGCTTGGAACACATACAACCACAAACTAAAAGCGCAAGTCACGGGACATTCGCTGCACTTGATTTATTTAGTCAACGAAAGATCACGCACAGGAAGATGGACAAATGCCTTGATGTCCCGCTTTGACGCTGGTTGGTCCCAGTGGCTCGTAGCAGCGGCTGCGCTTTAAATTAGGGTGAAACAAAGTATCGAGATTGCTCGTCAACTGCGCTGGTTGGTTGATGCGCTGGCGGATTGATTGCCGACATCGTCTACGTTTCCAGTCAATGTCGGCGATTTGGGGAGCTAAAAGTTGCGAGAAAACATTACCCAATTGCAGGATGGCGGCCATTGTGATTAGGCAGAACCAGGGGTTTTGTAGTGCTGATGAGATCACTTAATTTTTTCATGTCTGCCCCATGCCTCTGTGCCGCCTCTCGCCAGTGCACACATGTTGAGCTTCGCCGCTTTGCACCAGAGTGCTAGGTGCAGCGGCTTACAAGGGTGAGCGCCTGCGTTAGCCCGATAGGCTCAGTAATTATGCTCAGTACTATTCCAGGTCTACTTATTTTTTTGTCTTGGTGGTAAGCAATTTTAAAAATGTGTGCCGAGAAAAAAAAAAAAATCTATTTGAATAAATAGTAGTCAATGTTGTTCCTGTGCAGCTGTCGATCGAAAGTACAGCGAACTTTGACTTTAGTGTGGTTCTAACACTGCTAAGCAGTAGTGACACTTGCACAAGTGTAGGTTTTTATAATATTTTGGGGTGGTTGTTTTGGCAGTTCATAATATTAAAGTCTTGAGTTTGGTAGGTTCATAAAACTTGGGGGACGCACTTTTTTTGATAGAAGAGGTGGATTTTGCAGTTATTTTACGGAACTTATATGTACAGGCTAAATAAACTATTGCTGGTAAAAGTGCAATTTGATCTTTATCCAATTTGAGCTCTTGTGCTATGATTAATTTTTCATCAATTTTTTTAGTACCCATTATAAATGGAACCTTCTCTGACTAAAGCCTTCTTTCTTAAACGAACGTCCCGTGTTCCTTTGGCGCTCTATCTCTTCTTATTACACAAGGTAACAAGTAGTATGCTCCAGTATCAAGGAGGAACCCCCAGTTATTATCATTGCTAAACTCATTTAGTAATACGGTCACTTTTTCATCTTCAAGTGATGTGTTAACATATGTTGGCGTCTGCTCCAGAAGGATCAGTGACTGCTCCAAACCAATGTTTTGCCTGCTACAGAACCTGCTACAAAAGGTCAAATACCGCTTCCATGACTGTTGTTGCAGGCTTCCGTTTTACTACGAGATCAAGATACTCTTTGTCCTGTGGCTATTGTCTCCAGCAACAATGGGCTCGAGCATCCTTTACAGACGCTTCGTGCACCCACAGCTCATGCTACGGGAACCAGTGAGTTGCCTGGAAAAACTGTGGTTGATCAGTGACAAGGTGGACCGTTATCATTATTAGTTTGTGTCATTCATTTAATGTCAACAATGGCACATTGAGCTGTTTATTTTATTTGGAATCCATAGGTCAGGTGGTCAGGAATTACTGGCGCCCAAACCGCAATTACTCAAAAATTAGTCATGGTATTTTGGTCTGGAGAATGATGACACCTGCTAACTATAATAAACTTATCCTTTTTCCGAACAAAATCTTACGGATGTGTGACAGTTATAAAGGGAAAACCAAAAATTTAAGGCCATAGCCACTCTTCATCAAATATAATATGCTTAAGGCAGACCAAGTACTATATTACTTCAAGCTTTCACAACGGATACATTAAGATAGACTCGACACCAGACCAACAAGCAGCCTGAGTGCATACCCGATTGGAAACCCAAGGTGAAGGATGCTGGCCATAAGAACTAACTATGGCCGATAGATGTTAACTTTTCAATCAACGAAAACTCTAGAGTTGATTTGGACATAGACTTCAATAAAACATTTTTTAGTTTTAAAAATGATTACAGAAGGTTCCTGGTTGGCAGTGAAATTGCATTTTCATCTGGATAGTGTATTGCACCAACAATATAGTCACTTTACTGGGTGTTTTTGGAAACGCAGACCAAATCGCTCCTGCGAAAACTATGTATCTCAGAAAAAAAAGGTTAATGCCATAGTGGTCTGTGCCAAAGGGCCATTAGCATTCAGTATATTTGAATTATCAATTACATTTTAGTAAATAAATCTTTAATAATTAGTTTTGAAGGCATTGTTTCAATTATGAACTTGGTAGGCATCATCGAAAACTTTACTAAATCCTCCCATATTACAGTAATATAAGGCATGCACAGCATTTTAAGGCATTCCAAAAAAAAAAATTATTAATTTGGACGCACTTCTAGGTTTTGGTGTGGCGAAAATGTGCAACGTATGTGCGCCGCCACACATGTTGAAAAGGTTAGATAAGAATGCCCCCAGACTGCCGCATGAGGTTTGCCTTAATGTCTGTGCCAGTGTGAGGACGCACCTTTACGTGCGATGCGTGGCGGCACACGCACATTGCACGTTTTGGCCACAGGGGGTGGGAATTGCTGATGCAGAGGTGCACTCCGATAGAAACTGAAACCTGGAAACGCACCTAAATTTATCAATTTTCTCGAACGCCGTAAAATACTGTACGTGCCTTATATTGTAATATGAATGGATTTATACGAATATTGGATTATTTTCATTGTTTCTAAATAAAAATTGTAGTTAAAAGTCATAAATTTAAATAATGAAAAGTAATTGATTACCCAGTTATACTCAACGCTATTAATTTTCCTTAAAGGGGTGGTGCAACGATTTTAAGATTAAAAGAATTTGGATCTCGTCATTTGTACGTTGTTTATCGTGTCCCGGAGGATAGAGAAAACATCTCCTTCATTAAAAAAATGTCGCGATTTTGCTGCATAATCGCCAAGCAAAAGTCGAGCTTTTTCCCCACCTGCAGCCGCAAGTGGCAGCCGAGGGAACTACGGCAAAAAGATTACGTGATCTCGCTCGGCTCTAAGCTGCAGCATAACGCTCGCTAATGTACGCAGAGAGAGGGAAAAGAAGCGTCCTCCAAGGGAGCACACGGGAAGCTACACGGCACCCCGAGTTACGTCACTAGGAGTGGGACCAGGTGTGACCCTGAAGGCTGGGAGTGAGTTGAGGGGTGCCAGAAATGCCAATCTTTATCTTTTTTTTTTTTACAACAACTAGGACACGCAGTCGAAATCGGTTTTCTGTATTTTACTTCAGAAGTGTCAGAGGGCAACTTCCACAAATTTGTTACCGAAGTCCGGAAATCATTGCACCCCCCCTTTAATGGGCCCTTTGCAACAGACCACTACGGCATCAACTTTTCTTCTGTGCAATGCATAGTTTTAGCATGAGCAATTTGGCCCGCATTAAAAACAAAACGCCCTGTATATAGCATGTATAGCCAATTTGGAAGAAATGTTTTCATTCTAATCTCATCTGAATTTGTTGTTGCTGTTCATATTTCATATATATATATATATGATTGCATTCTAGTTTTTGTTTATTGTTTTGTTTTTAGTTGTAACACGACTAACATTTACTGGTGTTTATTTATAGTACCGTATTTAAATGAATGTGCTGCTGTTTAATTTCTCTTTTTGCTTTATTTTGCGTAATTGTCATGTAATGTTTTGTAAATTGATTTTATTTTAACCATAGTGAGCTGCTGAACTTTAGCGGGCAGAGGCTTTGTTAGACACTATGCCTTTATCTCTGCACCTTATACCATGAAAAACAAATGAAGAAAAATATATTAGAGGGTAGACATGACTGAAGTCTTCATATTCCTGAAACTGTTTTCAACTTTAGAGTATAGTATATTTGTGAAGAACAACAAAGGATGAAAGAAACCCAGCACGAGCTGCAGCCTGATGTCTTATAGCATCTCCGATCAACTCGCACCGGAATCGCCCTGAAACCTGGACGGTGCACAGCGCTCCTCGGTCGTGCAGCACGAAGTCGGTGCGACATCGAAGACAAACTGCGGCGCGGCGGTGCACCGCGGCGAGCTCCACCATGCGTCACCTCGCATTTTGTTTGTTTTTTCTTGCGTAGGTCCGCGCGCGGTGCCCGTCTGCTGTCAATTTCTCCTGTTTTTTTACTCGCGGATGTGGCGGTCCCACACGAATGAACATCGTGGACGTGATTGTCGGTGGCGTCACGAAGTGGGTGACAATTTCACAGGTATATGCTGCCCATCATTGTTGGTTCGAGAAAGAGAACCACCACATAATGGCCGTACCTCGGTGTCATCGAAACACCTCGCAACGCTTTCCACGAAGTTAATACCTTTCGGGCGCTCCTTGCCACCGCAGCAATCGCCGGTAACCGCGGTGATGATAAGAAGCTCGTCGTCTCGCTCTCAGAAAAGCTGAGGAATTCATCGAGCGCAGATGCGAGGCGTGCTCGTTTTCGCAAGGTCGCCACCTCGACAGACTGCGCGTCTGCTATTCCCGCCATCTCCTCGATTCCCGCTCCTGGCTGCAATGCCTGATGGGACTGCACCCCGGCGCACCGTCAATTTTCTCGGTGCGCGTTGGGGCAACGAAAATCTGCACCGGGAGGGTGCGCCCCGTTGATCGAGGACGTCCGGTGCGCACCGGTGCACTTGATCGAAGACGACGGGGCGCACCTCCATGCACGGTGCGGATGATCGAGGATGCTATTCACTACCCAATTCATATTTTGCTACAGAGTCACATATTTTTTTTAATAAAGTCAAACAACGCAACTGCTCGAAACCGAAACCCCCGCACCGCACGGAGAAGTTGAGAGGAGAGAGTGAGTGGCGGAAGTCACGTGGCTACACCACAACCGTGCAATTGTTTTTTTGTTTTTTTTTTCTGCACGCAGCCAACGAAATGCGTTGCGGGATCGGTTCGTCGTGTTATTCCTTTGCAGTTATGTTTATTCCGCTCGCTGTTCTGTACTTTAAGATGAGTTGTTTTGTACATTTAAGTGTTGGCAATTAGTAGTGAGTGCCCGTGGTGAATTCCCGTGATCGGCTCCGAAAAGAATACTCCCAAATGTTGCGTGAAGAGCTGCCTCACATGTCCTGCATCTGAAAGTGGCACTGTGCCGCAGAGTGCACAAGTTTCCGAAAGGTCAACGGGTCGGGATCAATGGCTGGCTGCAATTCCTGTAGAACAGTTACGCGAAGCTCGGAAAGCGGACGCTACCCGATTTATATGCTCCTTGCATTTTGTGGAAAGTGACTACATTGAGTTCGCAGGCGTCAAAAATGGAATCCCACACCATTTAATTCAGTGGCGTATCGTCCGCAACAATTGTTTTTTTGTTTTTTTTTCAGTGATAATTGTAAAAAAAGAAATGTAAACATCGCAAAATGTTTGACAAAAAAAAAAAAATATGGTACGCCCACACTAGGGATTAAACCCGTGCCCGCTGCTTGTGAAGCGGACGTCTTTCCACGATAAGCTACTGAAGGAACTCTTGTGTTCGTAGTAATGCAGCCGGTCGACTGTACGGCGGAAGGTTAGCTGTTGATTTCCCTCCAGGACATGCACTCCCAGCTTGAAGTTGGGCAGCACCACGCATTGGCCACATTCGCACCCAGTAAAGAAACCGTACGCGTGCGTATTCCACTCAAAGTACGCACTTCGTGCTTGACGTTTGAGTGAGCGATGTCTTCAGCCACGAGAAGGGATGACGGCTCGGCGACGTCTTCATGCAATCGGCTTGCTGGTCGGGCGTGTCGTATGGGATGAATAGCAATTTTTTTGATCGGTCCAAAATTTCTCTTTCGAAGGAAGACAGAATTTGCCGGTACCGTGAACGACAGTTCTGAAGTAGAGGTCCCAGGCCCGTCGTCCGCTGCCATCCGCTAGTCCCACGATACGCGAAACGACGCCATGTTGAGAATTATGCAGTGAACTCACAGAATGCTTCCAATTGTCTGCAATTTTTTTTTTTTTTTTTCAATCAACGTATTTGCAGCTTTTTGGAAGCCACGAAAAATGGGTTTCATATTTTTTCTATTTTTAATATTTGACTGTGTGCCTGCAATGACCCATGACTTTGATTAAATTTGGTGGTCGTGTCTAAACCTTAGAACACGGCCCGTGACCACGGAAAAGAGAGTGAGCGAGACTCAAACCGGCCAGTTCTCGATCGGCGGTTTTCGGGCGGAAAGAAACCGAATTTCGAGCCACAAATTCTGTTCTGGGTAGTTAAGCTCTCATATGTCACATACAACTAAAAACCTCGGCGAGCATAAATACCTTGTCAGTGTCCTTTTAAAAAGCCCCTGAAAAGAAAAGAAAAATGTTTTTTTTTTAAACAGTCTGGGGATACACGCCTGTCAAAAAATAAATTTTACACGCAAAAAAAATTTTTTAGAGCAATATTGATGGCGAGAGATTTATTTGAAATTCTGCGCTTAAAGTCCCTGACGTCACGGGTCATTCCGGAATGGCCATCTCAGTCTTTCGCTCTTTCCACCTCAACGTGAAGGCGAAGCCGATCCACCTCTCCTCCACGCGCCCGAAATGCCGAGAGAGAAAACAAGTGAAAAGGAGGTGACTCAGGCAAAACATTTGATTTTGAAGACATCAGTTAAAGCAGTTGAGGGTCAGAAATTTAGTTAGGTTAAGTGACAAAATAATTTTTTTTTAATCTGTTAATTAATAAATTGTTTTATTTCAACCTTTAGAACTCACAAGACATCAGTTTTGGTACTCAAAATTATTCTGTTCTAAAATTATTTTTGTGGATTACACTACTACTTGGTTAGCCTTCGATTCCATGCATAAAATAACCATAGCACTGCAGTTCATATTGTCCGTCATCATTCAGCATCTTGTTGTTGCACAACTAAACAGCTAGTTGAGTGTTTGAGGGATCAAACCTGCCTTGCAATGGATGCTAACAAAAGATTGTACAGATTTGTAAAGGCAATGTATAAATTTTCTTTTAGTTGGACATGCCAACATACGAATCTTAAAGGGGTACGGAAACGAAAATTGAAATATTCAAATTTCGTTCGGAAATGAGTCAAGCATGACGGATAATAACCGTAAATGATAATCGCCCGTTTGTATTTTGAACAACTGGCTATATTTTTCGTTCCAAACGGTGCACTCGAGCAAGCGCTCGAAGAGAAGCGAGCGGAGAGCGCGATGCGTCATGGGATATCCGGCGCAAACAAAAACAGAAAGAAAAGATTCCCCGCATTCGTGACGTAGCAAGGCTGGTGGGGTTATGAGCTTTGCCCTTGGTGGCGTTGTCGGCGTTGTGGTGGTGTCAATAGCATCATCGCGTTACAACTGTGCCATTCGAAGTACCCGTGGGGTGACGAGCGTGTGGCTGGCCCAAGGAGCACGTAGCTTCCACAGCACTGTCAGCTTAGGGCTGAACGGGGTGAGGAAAGCAACTTTTGTTCGAGTTTTCAGCGACGGGCTAATCTTCTAGGGGGAGGGCTGTTTCCGGTTGCACGAACGAGGGTCCGAGAAAGAGGGGAGTCCCTCCTTTCCGTCTTCTTGGACTGTTTGGTACAATGCGTGATTTGCGAGTTGAGGAGGAAAGTTAAGGAGGAAAATGTTGAAATTCCAAAGGGCGGCGCTGCTCCGAAGGAATCTGCTACGTCACGACTACGTAGCAAGTTCCCTAACGTTGCTAGATTACCTCCCAAATAGGCTCCGCATGCATCCACCAGGTGCACATTGAGAGATTGTTTATTTAGCTTTAAAATTAGTTTTCTTGTGCCTTTCAACGGAAGACTGGTGTTTTTGAGGTTAGGGTGCAACATGCAACACATTCAAGCTAAAAAATGAGCGCTGGAATTTCGTTTCCCTACCCCTTTAACATAGTATTCACAGTGGTACGAATAACAATGCAGTGTGTGCTTGTGCCCCAAAACATTCTTTTTGCTGCCCAAAAGGTGCTTCAAAATGATTTGGATCAGTAGACATCCGGTGGTGTTTCACTTTTCTTCCACAGCGCATAACGATCGGTAAAAATAATGTTTGGGGGGAAGGATTTTAATATGTTTGTAAGAACCTGCATGCATTGAGAGCAGGAGAAACAAAAAAAAAAAAAAGAAGAGAAATAAGTATAAAAGAGGAAAACCGGAAGCATGCAGGGGTCCACTGATAGTGAGCAGCAGCAGGGTAGTTGGCAAACCCCAGTGAATTAGTCATTTGCAACTCATTCTTTTGTTGCCCAGTTTCATCCAACTGATAAGCTCTCCTCTCATTTCGATGTCTATGATGGACCTCTTCAGAGATCTCTCTGATAAAGACATCATCAAGTAACAGAGGCCCCAAGTGAGACTCTAGTTGGTTTGAAATTACTCCATCTTGTTCTATTGCATCCTTCATGTGTTTATTAGATGTTAGCTATCAATCTCGCACACTTCTGCACTTGCATCATCTCCCCTTGCATTTCTCACATAAAAGAAGTTGCTAACAAAATGTGCTTTTAGTCGTGGTGAACAAAGCTTGGTTCACACCCTTTTTTTTTTTTTTTCTCTGTCTTCGGCATTGAATGTTGCCATGTGCAACGGCCAAAGTTTTTGCCGTTCTCGACACGCGGCTCTTTCTGCAGGAGATTGACGAAATGATTGCCAGGGCCAGGGACCAAGGCTACACTGCGGTCCTGCAGCTTGGAAGCAGAGGCCTCAGCTATGCCGCTAATGTCGTGGTGCAAACCGCAATCAAGGTGAGTTATCCGCGCAACTCGTTCCTGCTCCCTCTGCCTGGCATGCAGCACTGGCCCTCTGCCCCTCTGCTCATCACGCCACCTCTAGTCTCTGTGCACTGCTTTTGAGCGTCTTGGCGCTTTCCCTCCTTGGCCAAGCTTGCCTTTGCACTGCTGGGACCCTGCACTGCTTCTGTTGGGGGTTAATTAATCGGCTGCGCAACAGCCGAGCTCCAAGTGGGATGCGTGGCACTCGCAACTAAACACAGGGGTTGTCATCTGCTTTGATTCAGGGTGCCGAGGTGCTTCCCCAGGCAGAGCCGAGCCACACTTTGCCAGAGCCAGCTGCTAATGAGTCTAACGACAGACGAGGCACACACCACGAGCATTTGTGAATTTTTATGTGCGGTGCCACTTTGTGGGGTTTTGTATCTCCCTGATCTCCTTTTGTTTTGCCTCTTAAATAAATGTGCCATTTTTGTTCGGTTGCACAGCTTCTTCTTTGTTGCTAACAGGATTTGTCTTGGTTCGGTTTTTGAGTAGTTTATAACCATTGTTTTTGCTTTCCTCGATTGCACCATGCGCATTTGGTGATGGATGCTGTATGCTTTTGCCCTAATAATGGTGCCATTCAGCTGTACTCACTGTAGCAGCATTGGCTCTACTGCCTTGGCGTTCTTCATTAGTAGTGAATGTAGCAGGGGCACCGTGCACGAGTCCTTTTGCTGACGGGACTTCTGGTGTATGTATACGTGCCAGTATTCCCTGCTGCTGTTTTTGCTTTGTATTTTCTCCAAGCTTTTTTTTCGCTTTCCTACTGTACTACACAACTATGACTTCTCGAAGCAGAGGTTACCAGTGCCACTGTATACAGCAAACAGAGCAAGTGCCGGAATGTTTGGAGTAGTCGACGATGATCACATGGTTTCCTCTCTCGGAAAGTTTGAGATTCCGCTTGCTATACTCTGTTCACCCCTAAGCTGACGGTGTGATAGAAGATACATACTCGTTGAGCCAGTCTGGCGTCGATCTTTTGTCGCATGCTCAAGCTCCCACCCATATCCACGTGCAGAGACTGGGGTCTGGTGATAAAAGGGATGCGGTTGATTGGTACGGTGAGCACATAGCTCCCGCTACACTGTTAGCTCTAGGTGTGAACAGTGTATAGGGATCTTGCAATGGGAGAATGTATGAAGATCGACGGAATGTCAAAAGAATGGTTAATTGAAATTGAGAAGCTTCCTGTATGCTTCTCTTAATTGTCCATACTTGAAGTTGGTAGAACAAAAACACCTAGAAAAATGTTTGGCAGGGATCGGGAAGTTAGTAGAACAAAAACGCCTAAAAAACTGTTTGGCAGGGATCGGGTAGCCACTTAAAGCTTGCAAGGGAAAATCTGGGCGTCTGTAGCAGAAAATGTGAGTGATGTGAGAAAGAAGTGTGCCGGATTAGTTTGAAGGTGGTTACACTAATGCAACGTAATTGTTGCTGCTCGGGACACTTTTAAATCGAGATGAGGATTCTGAGCCTTTTCAATTCTTCAAAACTAATGGATATGTTTTTATAAAGTGTACACATGATGTTACAAATAGCTTTCCTATCGTACATTGTTCAGGAAGCAAGCAAATTGTGACTTCGTGGTCCTCCATGCATTCGTGAGTGGAGTTGTAAAGGCGCATTCATGTTTGCGACAAGCAGTCGCGCGACCGATTAGCGACTAGCGACCACCGTCGTGTACTCTGCGCACGATCGGCGAGTCCTTACTGTTGAGTCGCTTCTCAGGAGCCGCTGTTGATTCCGTCCTTCCTGCCACAGCCGCTTTCCCGTATTCGTTGTCATACAGTTACACATGCGCCGCTTTCACCACAAGAGGAAACTCGTGATATTGGCCTAGGTTCTTTGAAACCGTAGAATGAAAGCACAATCGCTACATTGACGTGCAAACACTAGAGCTTCCGTGGAGTGTACTAGACAAGTCAAAGGTGGCACGGATTTGCTGCCATGCCAAGTTCTTTTATGGGCACTTGTTCAGGTCGGGGTGCTGCTTGCTATAAAGAAATGGGTGCTCTTTAGTAGCGTTGATCAGAGCCTTCGCGGAGACCTTCATTCCTGCTACCGCAAACTGGTGTGTTGAGCAGACATCTTGGTTGCATCTTCTGTAGAAATACGTAAATGCCAATGTAAACAAACTCGATGCGCCGCTGATTTGCTCAGCAACTCGGCGACCGGTCTGAAAGATCGGCCCAGGAGCGACTACTTCGAACCAGTCACTCTTGCGACTGCGAGTGTCGCTCCGTGATCCAGAAGATGTCATGCAACTGCTCCGACTCACAAATGTGAATGCACCTTAACTGTGGTTGCATTCGTCACTATTCGCTGATGAGAGATGGCGCTCGAGTTTGCGTTGTTCTGCTTTTTCCGGGAGCATATACAGTGGTCCTAAAGGTTGTTTGTATTTAATGTGCAGTCAGTCACACCTGTGATATGCAAATCACTGTAAACAAGCTAAGCTTTGTGTGCTTAATATTTTCCAAATTTCAACCCAACTGTGCCTTTTGAAGTATGCTATAGGTGACTTTCATGAAATGAGACTCAAACTGAAATTAAGGGAAGATGCAAGTTGAAATTTGTCAGTTTTTTTTTTTTCATAAAATGTGAATATAGGTTTTAGGGCGTTTTATTTTCCTTAAAGGGTAACTGCAAAGAAAAAAAAGTGTTTTTTTAAACAGCCTAATTGGGACAAGTATGTCACAAAACAAATCTTCCGCGAAAAAACAAATTTTTTCTAGCAATATTTACGCCACAAGACGTAATTTAGTCGGGGTCACAACTTCTCCACAGTTGAAACTCCCGCTCTTTCGACGCGTGCGGAGTGGCTGCTATACGTCACTCCGTAACGTATAGCAGCCACTATGTGACGTATAATACCAACTTTGTGGCGCGCGATTTAAAACAGACGAAATAGCCGCAAACTAAAATCAGTCTCGCGCAATAAATATTGCTGTAAAAATTTTTGTTTTTGGCGGAAAAATTGTTTTGTGACATGCTTGTCCCAATTAGGCTGTTTAAAAATACACCTTTTTTTTCTTTGCAGTTATCCTTTAAACCTTCACATTTTATGTATATAAAAAAAAAAAATCGGGACTGATTATGCTTGCGAAATTAGTGAAATGCACAGTTTAAGGACTCCCGGCGACCCGAAAAGGCGTAAATTTGAGCACATTTTCATATGTGCGGTTCTTCAAATTGTGGTATCGCCCGCCATTACATTTATTTTGAGAAGTAAGCCTAGCTGTCTCTACTCCCTTGCATTCTTCAGTAGCTTCAGTTTCTCTTAAAAAAAAAATATCAAAAATTATTTTTTCCTGCTGCAAAAGAGTGTCACTACACATCTATGGTAATATTTGAATGTGTTTTTATCCTTGATTTTGGAGCTCTTCACAGATTCTGCACGAGAGTTTTTGTTCTTAATATTGTCCTACCACAACCAAATTTGGCAAGCATATGCTTTAGGATATGTAGAATACAACTTTAAAGGTTTGGTTACAATGTATATTTCTGTATAAACATATATATATATAAGAAAATTTAAATAAAGTTTTGTTAGCCCTTTGAAAAAGGCATTTTTGTGATTTCCAGTTATTTTAAAGTAGAGGTCTCACACATTATTTTTTATGTTCATTGCACTCAGTTGTTTACAAGGAGCGAATTAGCTAATTTTGCTATGCTCTTTTAATGTTTGTTGCCTTGTGCCACATCTGTACAAAAACATGTTATTTTGGGGGGTTTTTTTTTGCATGTGCATTGCATTCAAAGTAAGGAAGAGGCCATATCAAAACTCCAGATTTACGAAAAGGAGATGAAGCACAACAGAAAATTTCATTCAGTTATTGTAAATAATTAAACTTTTCCTGTGGCACACATTCCTTTAATTACGGCTCAGTTATGGTTACCGTTATATTTATAAAATCAGTTTTGTTTATGCTTTTTGAAGTTCCGGTTTTCATAGTTCGGTTACCAGTGAAGCGTTCGTCAAAACCATTTTCTTCTTCTCCTGTTTGAAAAGCTGAAATACAGATATTACAATGTTGCTGGGTGCAGAAATGGTGTTACTCTGACTTTAAACCATCTCTCTTTTAGAGGGTTTGTTTTTGAAGCTAGATATTTGTTTCATAATAAATGGTATTACATAGCCCCGATATCGAACATTATGTCGGCAAACTGAGATTAATCAGAGCTACTCACAGTTACAAGAACTCGAAAATGTTTTCGCCTCTTCTTACTGATCGGGAGTTTATTTATTTACAATATTTTTTTAAAGGAATTAAGATATGCCAAAAATAAATTGAAAGATAATATAGTGCTGTAACCCATTGGACGTTACTATATTTGTGCTAAATGTGCTTCGTACACAATGCGTTAGTTTTGTGGATCAATTCAATTCAATCGTGGGACCCTCGGATCTACCTGTCCAGGAAAGCCGCCATGTTTAAAGGGTCGGTGACTACTGCCCACTGCCTCAGCTTTCTTGTGCTTCAGCTTTCTCGTTTACCTTCTGCGTTTCGAGACAACAACCTTTATGTTAAAGGCTGATTGCTCGCTTCGTCAGAGTCTTCTAGCTACGACATGTCTGACTCTGACCGCAGCAGTGATGAAAGTGATTGTTATTAAAAGATGTTGGGAGCTGGTCATTTTGTCTTGGACCCGCTGGCGACCCAGCTCCAGCGACGACAACGAGATCGTCGCTGACGAACTCGCTGTCCGCGATTACCTTATCGTCGAAATATCGGGCTCGGCCGTGAAATTGTTTGCACGCAAAACCTTCGTTTTCTGCCATTACATGTGACATTAGGTTTCCATGCCTCTCGTCATGTAGGATTCTCTTCGGGTATCTGAACAAAACTGGTGGCTGCTTCTTGTGTACATTCAGGCATCCCACCACATACTAGACTTTGCACGACAATTAGAACTGCTTCACGTTGGGAGCTGCGCAAGCGTTCTTGACAGCTAAAGGGCCAAACCGTGCGATCGTAGCAGATCGGCGAGCTGCGACCGAGGGTAGCTTACCGAGCTAGCTGTGCTCACGTGTACGCCAAAAGGTCAAAGGTGGCACAGGGATAATAGCGAAAGTAGCGTGGTATATTTTGTTTATTAGAGAGTTTTAGTAGATCGTTCAGTCACTCTTGCTACACTGTCCTCAATCCACTACAACCACCACTACATGTATTGCAGCGGAGCCGCAATTGCAAGTTCTAGTAGAATGTCACAACCCACTAAAGGTCATAGCGTTGCAAGAGCTAACGTAATGTCGCTAGCGACTCTTTCGGACACTAAAGCTTACGTGAAATGAAGGTTTTGTTAAGAAATTATTAGTAATCTTCTATTAGTGTCGATATCCAAATATAATAGTCATTTCTTATCAAATAAAGTGCTTATTTATACTTTTATAGATGAATGAGTGATAGGTTACTGACGGCCAAGCCGATCCGATTGGAGTCGAGTGCCAAGCTTCGGGAACGACAACAACCGCGGCTCTTCTGCTGTGTCGTTGATCCGTCTTTTTTTCTCTTGCTCTCTGTTCACCAGAAGTTAAACACTGCAGAATTCTCTCGGATCCGCCTGCTCGCTCGCTGCTTTGATTGGTCCTGTTTTCTCGACGGAAACGGTCGGCAGGAGGTCGCATTTTTCGCGCACAGCACGGGCAGCAAAGTTTTTTTTCCTCGTGGCCGTATTTAGTGTGTCTATGATTAATTGCTACCTGTTGCAGTCCTGGAACGAATTAGTCGCGGCTACTTCTCGCAGCAGCAAGATATCATCCGCCCCTAAGAAGCGCGATTGCGAAGCAGACTGCATTCGGCGTGACGGACATCTCGAATTGCATGCATCCCTGTCGCCGGCTCTCACTTGTCTCGCAGACTCATTCTCATGAGACCCATGCTGCGCTACGCTTCTCTCAATTTTCTTAAAATAGCGCGTTTCCGCCAGCTCTTTGCTAGCAGTGCACATGCGCAGTCTGCTCTAGCGCGTAGTGGGAGAGCCAGAACAATTAATCAAAACTCTGTACTTTCAAATAATTAACTTCCTAATTGCTAAATTAAAAGGAATGGTTTCAATTAAAAACTTGCTGGGCATCATTGAAAACAACTATAAGTCAACTCATTTTAGAAAGATGTAAGGCACATACAGCATTTTACAGCATTCAGAAAGAATGCTCAATTTGGATGAGGTTCCATACTCTGTTTCACGATAACTTGGCGAACTGTGGAAGCTGCAACCGCCACAACCCAATAAGGGTGCCGGAGCAAGGGACGTGATAACATTCCATAATCGAGGCCCCCGGGGCCTCGTTACCGCCACAGCAACAGAGCCCTCCGCGATAAAAAATTAGTTCTAGGCTTCTTTTTTTTAAAATGGCAATTGAACTTGCACAATTCCATCTATAATGGAAAGAATAAATAATCCCAAACTTATGAATGTCAATTATATTTAAACCAAAAAAGTAACGCCACATCCATATCTGCTTGTATTTGTTTGCCCTGTAGCGCCGTGGCTGTTCACGATCGCAGCCATGTAATCGGCTGTTTTCGCTCAAAACATCGCATTGTGCCCTGGTGTTAGCACCCATCACAGATTTGCGGCTAAATTGAGCGTATGGTTGTCTCATGAACTGTTCCCGAGGTGCTCACTATTTTAGCGGATGGGTATGTTGCTGCGGTGGACGTTTATCCAAAGTTGGTTGGTTTCGAAGCAGACGACTCTTGGCTAGCAGATGACAGCCGGTTCCAACGGGCCTCGTGCCTCGCATTTGGTGTGGTGACACAAATGCTCCCGTGACGTCTGGTCACGTGCCTCGCTCCGTCGCTCTTATTGGGTCGTGTGGCCCTAGCCTCCACAGTTCGCCAAGTTATTGTGAAACGGAGTATAGGTTTGGGTTTTTATTGGAGTGCATCCTTGAGCCTGTGACTGAGGCGTGCAATGTGTGCAAGCTATACTTCCCTTCTGCGAGGGAGGCAAGACCAATGTTGGGCAAGGCTGACCGGGCTTCGTGGGCTTGTCGTTCCGTTTTCATTTTCCATTTGTTTGTGTGACGATCGGGACGTTAAATGAAGTGTTACGAATGCAAACATTGCCTTCTATGTTTTTTTGCTGGTGCAGGCAAACATCAAAACTTCCAACACACAAGGCAAAAACTTGTCACCTTGCAGTCCAACTGGACATGCATTCTCTGGCAGCAAATCTCATGCATTTGACTGCAGTTTTTATGACCCAATATTATTAAAGGGACACTGACACCCCCGCAAAATAAACTTTTTGCCTGGCGATTGAATATGGTGTAAGAAGTCTACCCAACCAATATTTGCTACAGCGTGACATATATTTTTAATAAAGTAAAAAGATGCAACTGCTCGAAACCGTAACTGGACCGGGGAGGAAGAAAACATGTAGAGGAGGAGAGAGTTTCCGGAAGGTGGCTACACCCGACCGCGTTTTCTTTTTCCTTCGTTTTCCCGGCCGTGCAAGGCAGATGAAAAACTCGCAACTCGCACAAAAAACATGAAGCGCTTGACATTTGTGCATTTTTCAAGCTCTTATCTATTCGCGTTCGTAAGACGAGCAATGTCTTCAGCCAGGAGAAGGGGCAACGACTCGGCGACATCTTCGTGCAAATCAGCTTGGTGGTTGGACGTGTCATATGGAATAAATCTTAATTTTTTGATCAGTAAGCGATTTCTCTTTCGAAGCTAAACAGATTCGCCGGTATTGCGAACAAGAGTTCTGAAGTAGAAATCCCACTCCCGTCGTCCGCCGCCATTGCTTAGTGCGCTTCAATCAGCTGTCCAGCCCGCGACTCCCGGGCCCCGCTACACGACGCCATGTTGACAATGCACAAAGTGCATCCGATTCTCTCTACAACTTTTTACGGCGGAGCTGTTAAGGGCTAGTTTCCCCAATTTCGTGTCCGTCGCCAAATAAATGTCGACACAAAACTCTGGACAGCTGCCGCCATCGCTCATAGATGGTGGCAACCGTTCCAGCCTTTCCACTCTGGTTTTCACCAGAGTGGAAAGGCTGAATTTCTCTAGGCGTCGTCCTTGAGGTAGTCCTAGAAGTCGTTCCTGAGGTTGTCCTAAACGTCGTCCTTGAGGTCGTTCTAGTCGTCGTCCCCAAGGTCGTCTTGGGCGTCATCCTTGAGTTCATCCTAGATGTCGCCCTAGACGTCCCAGAGGTTGTCCTAGGTGTCGTCCTAGAAGTCGTCCTTGAGGTCGTCCCACCATAGTACAGCTTCGCTAGTCTTCCTTCTTCACAAGAGTGGAAAGGCTGAAAGTTTTTTCTTTCTTTTTTTTCAATCAACGTAATTGCAGCTTTTTACAAGCAAAAAAAAAAAATTGGTATCATATTTTTTTTTTATATTTTTAATATGGAGTGTGTGCCTTCGGTGACCCACGGCCTTAACCATATTTAGTGTGTGTGTCTAAACCATAAAAAATGGCACGTGACCGCGGAGAAGAGAGAGCGTGACTCAAACCGGCCAGTTCTCGATCAACGGTTTTCGAGTAGAAAGAAAATGAATTTCGATCTGTAAATTGTGTTCTGGGTAGTTGGGCTCTTGTGTGTCATGTACAAATAAAAACCTTGGTGACACAAATACCCTGTCACTGTCCCTTTAAGATATTTGTAACTCCTTTCGTAAATAAATTGTGAAATGGTTTCGGTGCCGCATTCTACAACTTATAGCATTGTACTACCAAGCAAGCACTATGCACATCATGGTACCTGGTGCCTCAACTTCTAGGGGTGGGCTATTGTTTGACATTCCTTTCTCCAATAACAAAAAATCGGTGGGCCATCACTGCATCCGTTACCGTGAGGCGATATATTTGTGTGACAACTTTTTCGCAATAATTTTCAAGTTGTGAAATGTTAAAAAGTTAGGTCCTCGCAAAAATTAAGTTTACAGCAGTGGTTCTCAACCACTGATGTTCCGCAGACCCTTTGTGTATCGGCGGAGATGATGGAGGGTCCCATTAGTGGTGAGGGAAAGGCAAATGTATAGGTCAAGTATGATAATTATTTAACAAAGGGATATAACTAAGGGCTAGTGTGAAGTAGACTTCTCTCGTTGATATACACACGAGAAAACTTGCCCAAAAACTGGAATGTTTCTTCTCAATCTGAAAAAAAAAAAGAACTTTTCATAGGCCTGACTGATGAGACAGGGCTTCGCGGACCCTTAGGATGCCTTTGCGGACCCCCATTTGACAACCACTGGTTTACAGTACAAAACGTCCCCCAAAAAATAAAAGTTGTTTTTCCACCGCAAAAATATACCACGCATTGCCAAACGCTCGGTCTCTGTCCAAATGTAGTGTTAGCAGTCCAGACAAGATGCCAAAGTTTCAAAACGAACAGTCGTCTTGTTGAAACGTTATCGGCAATCTTCCGAAATTTTGAATGGGAATATTGTGGCTGGCGAAGCCTATGAATACATGGTGTTGAATGACGTCAGCTACCGGGAATGGGCCTTATTTTCCCATTGAAAGTTTCAGAAAATCACTTTTAAATTTTGAGTAAGGTAACGGGTAGTTCTGAAACTTTGGCATCTGGTCTGAGCCGCTAGCGCAAGATGTGGGCGGAGGCTGAGCATTTGGTGATGCATACCAGTAGTTTAATTTTGTGGTGAAAAAAAGAAAAACACTGTAAATTGTTTTCGGGGACATACTTATGTATGGGTTTTTTTTGTTTTTTTTTCTTCTTCTAGGAGGGAAAGTAATCTTTTTTAAAGACACTAGAAATAGAGAAATGATTTCTTCGGGATAACATTATCCACCACCGTAGAAGTCGTTTAGAGAGCGTACAGTGATAATTGGCAAATTAATTACCTCAAATCCACTAAGTACCTTTTGAAATATTCATTGTAGCTTTCACATTTTAATTAGAAATTTATTTCCCGTTGTCGAAATATGCCAGAGCAATTGTTAGAATTCGGACAAGTAGATTATGGTCTGCACTATTCTCTGGTGCAATTAGGCTGTCTAGTGTCTGCCATACCAAAACTAAGAGTAAAAAAATTAGCACTGAAAGCTGCGTGCTTGAGGTGACTGCGAAGTATATTGCGCCTTTTCGACTCTCTACCCATGTCCGCTGCAGAGGCTGACATTGATTGCGGGTGAAACTTCTGCCATTCTTTTCGTGCCTAGTTCTAGCATTTCGTCTGCTCGTGGCTTAAATTTGCCAGGGAATAGAGCAGAGCAGAATTTAGTTGTCCAAGTTCTATCAACTGCTGCAATATACTTTCATGACGGGCAACACATCTGCCCGAGTCGTTTGCAGACCTCCACTGAATCTCTTGCGACCCACGGTTTGGGGAAACACTGGAATATTGGTTAGATATAGTAGTTTCATAGCTGGATAGCATTGACTAATGTGACCATGCAGCTGTTGAGGAGCTGGTACCGGAATTTTCTACATGGGGGTTCTCTCTGCTTTCCACCAGGGGAGACCGGAGTATTGTGATGAGCAACATTTGGCCACTCTGTAGAAAAGCATGCATAGACAAATTTATTTTTTGCCATATGTAGCCTACCTACACTTGCTTATCCTGTAAAGCATTTTTGAGAATAGAAAGAAATTTAAAGAATGACAACTTGAATATTTACACTCCCAATTCCAGTTGCACATTTTATTTATGCTTTACCGCTGCTGGATATCTTGAGTGTGTAGCACCTTTTTGCTATGCAATCGGGGTGTCCTGAGGCCTACAATGCTTTAGAAGACTAGGGTATGTGGAACAGTGGTCTTTAATGTGAGCGTGAACATGTGAGTGGCACCTTTGCAAGTGCCGTTTCCAGAACTGAAGATAGTTCCTGCGAAGTGTCAGCTTGAGCTCATCGACATCTATTGTGAGCTGCAAGGTGTTTTCTGATTTTTTGGGAAATGCTTGTTTATGCTACAGCATATAAGCAAGCGTTTTCCAAAAATTCTGAAAATCCTTCATGTTTTTGGAACGGTCATACTTTTCGTACGAGAGTGAAACAAGAGCACACTGAGAAATCAATGAATGGACAAAAATCTTCACGATATAAAATGTATGTAGGGCATGGATTTGGGCTGGGTCGTTCATTGTGAACTTCAGCCCATGCAAAAATGTTGGCAGAAAAGGTGAAGAACAGGAGACAAAGTGCTGGTGCGTGTAGCTACAACCATGTTCGTGATGCATCTGAAACTACTTGAAGCCATTGGTATGTATACAAAAAATGCCACCTTTCTCTGCTAACAAGCAATGGAAAGAAAATAATTTATTTCACAAATCTCAAATAATCAGAGCGGGAGAGAGAGATAATAGATGTATTTTAGAGATTCAAGATATGAATCCTGTATAGTTCACAAAGATCTTCAAAATGGAAGAAAATGTTGCCGAACTGTTGAGTAACTAGCCAACACCTCTGTTGCATGGAAATATATGACACAATACAGAGTACCTGAGTAGTCCACTAGTGCTGAATGGGCTTGGACATCTTGAAAATTAAGACAGCCATCAACGAAAGCAAATATCTCTGCAAGTTTTGAAATAAACTCCAAAACATTTTGAGTTCCTAGGTGCCAGTCAAAACTAAAGTTAACAATTTCAGAAGAAAAGCCTTTAAAAGCTCCCTCCCAATTTCTGATGTATAAACTCCAAAAAAAGCAGAACATTAGATATGCTACCTAGCATACCCAAACTGTTACAAAACTATCTTGGAGTGTTGAAAAGTTTGTTGGAAAATTGTAGTGCATCTAGGGATAATATATAGATAACTAACTGCAAGGGCAAAGCCAAAGGGGGTAGCCTTTAGGGCTTTAGCCCCCTCCTTCGAAGATGCAGTTGACTGAGGCCCTAATGCATGGTACAATTCTTCATTCCACCCCTCCCCCTCTCCCCTCTCAAAATTTCTGGCTATGCCACTGATAGACTGGTAAGACTGCGCACTTCTGAGGGAACAAAAAAAAAAAAAACAAAAAAACTTCAACGGAAATCAGAAAGTGAACAGTTAGTACTATGAAAAAGTAGTGACAAGAAGCTTGACGTGCACCTTTTTCTGAGATATATATAGAAAAAAAAAAGGGCATGTTGCAATGTTAGGTCACAATTTAAAGAGAAAAAGACCACGCACAATCATAACTTTTTTTTATTTCCTTGGATGCTTGGGGCATATAGATTGGGTTATTGCCATAAAAAGACGAATTCAAAATCAATTTCAGAGCTGAAAATCTTTGTACTTTTTTGCACTTGTTGGTTGAAGGGGAAAGAAGCCCCTTGAGGGAACTAATAATACTTAATGCAGTGCTTCTCAAATTCTGCTACCCTGCAACCCATTAAAAACATAAAATATCCCCCTAACCCCCCCCCCCCCCCAGGTTTTTACGATGCCAGAAGCTTTTCGATTTCAGTGCATGAGCAGTAATACATAAAACTGATGCTGAAATTTTATTGACAATGAATCAGCTGGCCTAGAAACTGACACAAAAACAAACAAAAAATGCATGCTAGCAGGAATAACTGTTCCTAATGACTAAAGCAAGCTCATTTGTGAGCGCACAGTTTCTCAAAACGAGGTGGAGTTTGGACACCGAAGTGCTCGGTTCGTTGTTGAGCTACAACATGTACCTACTTTATTTTCATTGATGCCGCCACAAAGGAGCCAACAAGTTGTTTCGCGACCCCCTGCTGAATCTGTTGTGACCCGCCATTCAACAAATATTGACATAATGGATCGGCAACATTCGGTTGAACTTGATGGAATGTGTCTGGTTTTACTTCCTTGCCTGTGGATATACGGAAAGAGGGAAGTACCTCTCTCATATTGAAAATTGAGAGAGGTAACCAATCTAACAGGATCTCAACGTTTCTTGCTGACATTACTCAAAATTTCGTCAGTAAGTCTCCAGCAATTTAGTGCCATCAAATGGCAACAAGCTCAAACATGGTTTCCAGTAGATGGTACTGCTGATGCCTGGCCATTTACCCCACTATCCTCCATTCACCCCTAAGTTGACAGTGCGGTAGAAGCTAAGTGCTCATTTGATCAGTCGTGCGCCTACATTTCGTCACATGATCACGCTCTTGCCCATACTTACATGCAGAGAGCAGGGTCAGATGATGAAAGGGAGACGGTTTACTGGTCGGGCGTGCGCACAACTCCCACCGCACTGTCAGCTTGGGGGTGAACAGAGTATGGGCATTTCTTCCATGTCTTTGGGTAGTGTTGACTGACTATTTCTTAACTGGGATAGGAACCGAAGTAGTTTGAAGCAAAATAGTCTGGCCCGCCCAGAAAATATCAGATTCCAGAAAGCGAGAACATTCGCAGCATGTGTCTGATTTGCTGACATTGTGCTCACTCTCGTTCCTAGGGCCACAAGGTAGTCACAAATCACGTCCTGAGAGAGCTTGCTGTGCAGCAAATGGCTGGACGGATCACTCCGACAGAAGGATACGGAGGAGGTCAGTTCGATGCACAGCTTCCGTCTTTTCACATTGCTGCTCGGTGCTTTTCTTGGCTGAAATCCCATATGGAAGGTTGCAACTAATGTGATGTGAATCGTCTATTTAACCTTGAAGCTTTTTATTTTACTTCCCGTTATAACACCAAGAAAGGAAGCCAGTTTAATGTAAGAAATTTCCGTTGGTAATATTACCCTTAGTATTCTCGTCACAATGTTACTGACACGATCATCAGCCAATTTAAAATTCTTGATGACAAGCATGTGCAACATGCTCCCCCCCAAAATTTAGTTTTTTTTTTCTTTTCTTGCAAAATGAAAATTAGCATTGTTGAAAGCTCAGTCTCCACCCAAATGTAGCGCTTATGGTCTAAACCAGACACCAGAGTTCCATTACCTTATTCTAATATAAGTGATTTTCAAAAACTTTCAAATGGAAAATGGGGCCCGTTCTCGGTAGTTTGCCTCATTCAGCTCTATGTATTCATGGGCGCTGCCAGCCACACAGGGATACTGAGCGTTCAACAATGCATAGTGTTTTTTTGCTATTAAGAAAACTACCGTAAAATACCGTGGAAGCACCCGCGTTGTACAAACGCGCACTATTAACATTTCCCAAACTTGGCAATTCTGAAAATTATATATGTCAAGCGCTCACCCCCTCCAAAGCACCGGCATCAGCTGAAAATAGTGACCCCGTTCCAGCGGCCACGAGACCGCCAGCGGCGATGACGGGGATATCATGTGCAAATAATTGTGCTTTGGCCGGAAAGCCATAAAAGTGATTTCAAAATGGGGTTGAAGCCTTGCCTTCTTGGCTCTGGGAAGCTGAACACTTTGTCGATGGCATCACGAACAGTGCCAGGTTTTTTCGTGGTTTCTCGCGTTTAACAGTACTTGTGCAGCGAATGGTTCGAATATTCGGGTTCATGGGGAAAACATACGCTGGAATTCACCCCCAGCTCATTTTTTTTAAGAACCTCTATAGCTTCCCTTTAACATTTTGTGATCCACATTTTTAGCCTACCGTAAGATCCCGAGAGATAGCCCACCGAACATCAAGAGTAAACCGGCTGAAAATATGGAGTGGGCTAACTTGCAATGTACAATCAAGAAAAGTTTTTAAAAAAGTCCCTACCGAGCTTGTTATGGTGGCGAGGGGCAACGAAGCAAAGGTGACTGTACTTCCCAGTCAGCAACGTTTGCTCATATCCCGCCATACCGAACTAGCCACACTTACGCCAAGGCCATCATTGATCCTAACACTACTATTACTAGGAGCAGGCTATCTTTCGGTGTTTAAAAAAATATAGAAAATCGAGCCAAAAATAGAGGTGGGCTACCGTATTTACTCGAGTAATAGCCGCACTATTTATGTACAAGGCCCTCGCGTCTACTTTCCCACAGAACACATATACATCCAATCATTGCGTTGCGCATAAATAACATAGCGAACAACCAGATCGAGAACACGATTCTCCATACAAATGCAATCTTCACAGATGGTATCTTCGCACAAAGACGTCATCTCTGTCCTGTAAACAGCTGGAATCATGCTGTCGATCGCGGTGATTTGCAATCTGCGTGCTCCGCGGAAAAGCCAACCGTCAGGTTTTTTTCAAAAACAGTGCGGCTATTACTCGAGTAAATACGGTACCTTTCGGGGGTGGGACGTCTCTCAGGATTTTACGGTGTGGGGGTCTGAAATTTCAGCAAAAAAAAAAAAAACACTTTTGCGATTCAAGCAGTGTTGTAGCAGACTTCAAATCCTTTCCAACTAGCATGCACTGTTAGGACTGAAATAATTACTCAGTGACAAAGCTTGGGGATAAAAACTTTACACTGAACTCCTAAACAATGTTTTTTTAAGTGCCAGGACAGGACACATTTCTATGTCACAAAAAAAGACTGTTCAATAAAAAAATGTTTAGTGAAAAATTTACATTGCAAGACTAATTTTGAGTTGGGAGCGATTCTGAAACATGCGAGGCATCGACCCTGAAATAGAGGCATGTTGTGGAATCATTCAATGAAGTCTCGCAACACAAATATTCAACTAAAAAAAATGTTTTTTTTTTTTTGTTTTTTTTGCGTTTAGTGCTTTTATAAGACATTTCACACCGGTACCATTTAGGGACATGTGTTACTGCCTGTGTATCACAAATGAGTGTTAATGTACAGGCTCGATGGAAAGGATGAGCCTGAGCCTGAGCGGCGACCAAGCCGATTCACTTCTCAGCCCGTTGAGAATGAGCCCTGGACCTGGAAGACCCCTGGGCATTGCCAACGCTGAGCCACGTCTTGAGGTGGCAGAAAATTGGTGCGTTGTTTTCCCATTTGAAGGTTTTCCACAGACTGCCAACTTCTTGCACCTTGCCACAGGACCAACATGCAGACCGAGGAAAGTGAATCGGGCTCTTCCTCTACCGTCGGAGGGACAGTGGACCACCAGCGTGGAGGGTATTCTTCATCTGACACCAGGAATGGTGCCAGTTCATTTACTTACCTATACAAACTTGCAGGGCACATGTGCAGCAAGTAAAGAATGAGGCAACACCTCCTTTAGTAAGCGGTGGATCAGGTGCCCCTGTGTCAAGGCGTCCTCGCAGGAATGTGAGTTTTGCTGCTAGCTTAAGCCGTTAAACAAAAGTTTGCTGTCTGGCTTGTGAACCATCAACACATACTGTAACTTCAAAGAATGTTCTCTAAAGCCAACCAACATCGTACAGGACGTTTCAGGAAACGCTGGCTAAATCGCTAATGTGAAAAGTGTGCATTGCACAGAAAAAAGGCGGATATCATATTGGTCTCTGCCAAAGGACCGATTTAGAAAATTAAAGATGTTCGGTATAACTGGGTCTTTATTACTTTGAGTACTTATCTTCTTAATTAATACATTAAAAAATATGGTTTCACTTAAAAAAAATTTTGGGCATCATCAAAAACCTCTGAATTTGCACATTTTACGAAAATATAGACATGTAAAACATTTCACGGTCTTCGAAAAAAAAGCGCTCAATTTGGGCCCGTTTTGAAGTTCTCAATTCCTATCAAAACACACCTCCGCACCAGCGGTCCTGCCGCCCTGTGACCGAAGCGTGCGACTAACGTCCGCTGCCACACATTCTTTGCACGATGGAGGTGAACCCTAGGATCGAAGCTTATTCTCGCAATGTCAATCATAATTCGAACAGCACAGCGTTTCATTTTGCCGGCTCGCGCCATACTTCTCTTATACGAGGAATGCGAGCTGGTAGTTGCATGCTTTGGCCACTGGTAGCGCGACCCCTTCGCAAAGATGCACTCCGATAGGAAATCAAAACCAAGAAACTCGTCCAAATTTAGTGTTTTCTCGTGTGCCTTATATTTTTGTAAAGTGTACTAGTAATTTAACAATTTTCAACCATGCCCAGAAAGTTTCAAATTGAAACCATACTTTTATATGTACTATAATTAAAAAAATTAATTACTCGAAAATTCTTAAAGCGGCAATGAAACTATCTTCAGACTTTGGTCAACTAACTGCGGGAATTTGTGTCGTATATAAAACGAAGATGAGAAAAGCATTTTTCCTTGCGCAGGCTAGTTAGTTTTTGTTTTAAAAAGTGAAACAAATCGAAGGTCGGAGTATGCCTCAACTCACTCTCTGTCTTTCGAGTGACGTCACTGGGAGTACCGCCTGTTTACAAACAGGTAAGCATTTGCCCACGCCAGGTGTGGGCACTACTCGTGCGCAGAAACCGGATTCGCGTCAGGTAAAGCGTCTGCGCGTGCGCCATGCCGACAGCAGTACCACCACAGCGGTGTGACGTCAAAGCCGCACGTGGTGCATATAAGAGGAAAGCCTGCACCTTCGGTGGCAGAACAATGAACAGTCAGGTTGTGGTAAAAGCGGAAGGAGGAACAGCAGATGAGAAGGAAAGCATCTTGAAGACAGTGGCACGCAGGTGTCGTAAAGCAAACCACTCCTTTTTTTTTTTTTGTTTTGCGGCAGAAAAAAAAAAAAAACGACCGGCTGCTTGCTTTCTTTTTTCTAGTGGGATTATGAGGATGTGTCGAGGGACTGGGAAAGAAGACTACATCATAAATAGAAACCAAAAAAAAAAAATGTAAACTTTTTTTTTTTTTTTTTAAAGGGGCCCTGCAATCATATTTAAGCGTCTACCTTTTTTGCGGTTTCCACGTCTCTTGGGGTTCGGGCAAGCCAGCGGGTACGGAGAGAGTAACTAAATATCAGTGCGTCATATTTTAACCGGACGACGCGGAAACCTCCTCCACCGACAAGGGCGACCCGCGGTACCGAAAGCGCGCAAAATGTGACGTCTTTGGTCCTGGGCTTACTACTGGTCAGAGCCGCTAAAAGCTTCTTTTTAGTCGAAATACAAAATATAAGTGGCGCGAACCTATTTTTATTATTTATAAAAGTAGTTTTTGTCCAGTATTTTAGACCAGAAAAGAATCAAATGCAGTTTATAAAGTACGGAAACAAGAAATGACCCGTCGACATACCCGCCACCAAGCGGTGGAAAAGGCGGCGCATACTAGAAAGGAGTAGTGGGATCAGGCGCCGACACGGAAAGGTCCCGGATGTACGCGGCGGCGCTGCGGCCGTAGGGACTGGAGGACCCGGCCGGCTTTGAGCGTTCCCAAGGCCTTCGGCGAGCAGCTTTGTCTGGCGGTTTGGCCGTTTCGAGGTATGGCAGGGCGAAGTGGCTCCCATTCTGAATTGATCTTTACCCCGTGTTTGCTGTCGGTTGTGGCCAATGAAGTGTCATGCCGAATTAGTGTTTAATCGCGCAGCAAATGCAATGAGAGCCGCTCTAGCTGCCCGCTACATACAGCCTATCCAAAATACGCTTTAGTGGCGCCCTCTCGCGCCGTCGACACGGAGTGCGGCAGCCGTGAGCGCTCGCTCAGCTCACTACCCCTCGTCTAGTTCACGGCCACTCAAGCAACCAAGGACGTCACGAAGGAGGTTATTTTTTGCTTGTTTTTGTAATTTTAATTCGCCTATAACTTTTAAACTAAAGCGAAATTCGAGAAAAGAAAAGTTTCATGAAGTTACTACGTTCAGTGCGCTCAGGTTTGGTGCAAATTAAAAATTAGTAAAAAGTCATTGCAGGGCCCCTTTAAACAAGCAAGAAGTTTACATTTTTGTAAAGTGCCCGAGTATCTCTGAGGTTGCCACCACCCTTCTATCCTCTTTCTTTCGTGTTCTGTCGCTCTATCTCTCCAAGTCTTTGGTGGCCAGTTCTGGCATCGAAGAGGCATGCCTTTTCTGTCTTCAGACCCCCCAGCCGCTCCCTCTGCAATTGTCAACTTTTCAACGAGTAGCATCACCAAAGGCTGACAGGACACTTGACATAGTTCCCATAAGTGCCTCACGCGGCTGCAGATCGCAAATAATTAGTTTTTTTTTTTTCCTTTGCGGTTATGCAACAGAAGCACAGTATTTTGGGGGAAGGTGGCATGTTTTCTCTCACTTGTGCCTAGGAAAACAATATAAAAAATACTAGCTGCAAATTCTTTCAACATTAAAATTGTTGCACTGTCCCTTTAAAGGAGCTGTGCAACTATTTCAGTGCTTTGCTTAAATAATTGTGGGAGTAGGTGTCTCAACCTTTCTGAAGTAAAGAACAAAAAAAAACGCTTTTGCCTGCATGTCCTAGTTTTTATTTTAAAAATGGGCAAAGATTGAGGTTTGTGGCACCTCTCAACTCCTTCACCATCTTCTGGTTGCTCGAAGCGGAGCGGGGAGGGCAGCGGGGGATTGATGATGTGACTTTCAGTTGCAGCCTGCTGAGGGGGCTCGTTGTAAACAAAGTATGGATCAGGCACGGGAGTGGAATCAAGAGCAGAAGCAAAAATAATGTGAAAATCCTCAGATGTCTGCTCAGGAGGATGTGCAGAAACGACACCGACGCCACAATAATAGCGAAACACGCGAGCACCGAGCAGCTGTCGCTGTAGCTGACGTCACGTGGTAGCCTAAATGCACTTAAAATGTTTATGTCCTCCTGGCCGTATATCTCACCTGCACAGACTGCATTAGTGTATTTTTCTCTGCTTTGTTTTTAGAAAAATCTGTTAAGCTTAAATTGAAACCACCCTGTATATATAGGGTTCTTCAAAAAGGAAGATTTCAAATTTTTATTTCAAACAAACTGTAGAAGACCAACACATTCCACACACCACTGGATAAAGGAAAATTTCAATGCCATACAACGGCACTGATTCTTCTTTATAGAAAAGTGGCGTGGCCACAGGAAAGGTCATTTTGTGTGCTGCAGTTTGCAAAGTGTGATTTCTTTGTTCAAGTGCAACACAACTTCCACAGCCGATTCAGTGCCTTGTCATAAGCAAGTTTGCGAGTGGCATAAAGACTGTAGAAGATGGTTGCATATGCAAACGGAAAGAGTTGATTCGTGTGTGGCAAGGAATGAACTACCATTTTGTTGTTTGTTGTGCAACAGATGGTGCTCATATTGAGTGCAAAGAATCTCAGTCACCATAGAACTTTGAACCTTCCTTTATCAAGTGATGTGCAGAATGTGTTTGTCTTTTACAGTTTGCTTGAAATTAAAATTTGAAATTGGCTCCTTTTTTTAATAGCTTTGTATATGCACCAACACATGACACGACGCTGCTGTCAGCACGACGCATGCGCAAACACTTCACCTCACGAGATTTTGGTTTCTGCGTGCACACAGTGCCCACACCTGGTGTGGGCAAACACCGGCTTGTTTGTAAACATCATGTTGGCCTATAGATTAAATTTGTCATTGTAGAAGCTGCATGCAGTAAGTGTACAAAAAGTACATGCTTGTGAGGCCTACAGCACTAAAAAGCAGCTCTTGCCTGGAAGCACGGGCGTCAAAGTAAAAGGACCCGACTGTGGCTTTTACAGGCAACCCACACCACCCGAACTGGTTCATTACGCCGATCTGCGCGGATCACAGCTAAAACTTCTGCAAGCAAGCAGCTGGAAACCTGAACCAACTGTGGAAGCTTTGCATGTGATTGTTCAACGGAGATCAACTGGAATAGGATTTCATACAAATCCTAAAAAAAAAAGGCTTCCAAAGCTTGATTTTAGATTGTGAGTCATGAGTTAGGTGATTAAATTATGAGCCAAGGACACTAAGCCAGCGAGGAGTCAGTTTACAGTTGGCTCAGGCGGATTACTACCCATGCCGCCTTTTGAGGAATGCAGATATGAGATTCCTCAGATTATGGTTGGAAATTTCAGTATCTGGCTCTGGAATTCTTATTTTATGCTGCAGTTGATTGGGGGTTTGTAGCAGCTGGCAGCTTTCCCGCAAAACAATTGACTTCGGAGACGACAGCTCCCACAAGGAAGCCAGATAACTCGAATTGTGGGGACTTGCACGAACGGTTGTCAACCTTACGTAGTGGACTTGCTACTAACTACTAATGTGCTGCACCCACTGTGCAGGTTGTGCGCATTCCCGACTTTACACATCCTCATTGATTCTGCTATTCACATCTGTGTGTGCCTTCTTTACAAGTGTGAGTGAAATCTGAGAGGTTTTTTTGTCGTATTCACCTAACTCGTACTAGAGGTGCTTATTGACAGGCATCCAGAGAAATTATGAATGTTTGAGTGCACTTGTCACATTTTTTTCTTTTGAGTGCCATAAGAATGAGCTGTAGAGCAGTTCTCAGTCTTAACTGTAGTGAAGATTGAAAGCAACTGTCCAATGTGCCTTAGGAGCAAAGGAAACGGTAGGCTCTACTAGTTTTCAGTGCATTGTGCTTGTTTTCATGCCTACGAAAATTGGTAATATCAACTTCTAGTCAGTGCAAGGTTTTCATGTGGTATTAATAGGTGAACACCAAACTTGCAGTATTCCAAGGAAAAGTTACTTTGAATGCGGTGCAGCTGTTAATCAGCCAACCAAAAAGAAACTTTTTTTTAACTCCTATTTTTTCGACAAGGGACATTTCCTGACCAATCTGCTTAATTTTTTTTACCTTTTCATTCTGTTTCTTACACCGTGCAGATTTTTCAAGTGCTGTCCACTATTTGCCTGTTTGTTTTATAAATAAAACATGTTTGAAGTTCTCTTGCTGTGTTCTCAACAAAGTGCTAAATTGAGGCCCAAATCTTGGGAGTCCAAGGGCACACTGCGTCCGTAATTGTTTGTAGAGATCTTGCTACTTGCTCCTGTCTACTGCCTATAGCAGTGTGCGATTGCTGCACCATTTTTGTTATATCCTGCTACATTTCTCCAAAAGCTGATGAAATTGCACCAAAACTTAATTTCACTTTATTTATACTAAAAATATAATTGCTCAGGCCCCATACACGACCGGATCATTATGGCAGGCTTGTGCAGATATACATTGTGCAAAACACCCAATGCTGCTTGCAAGGTCCTGTATGACTTTCCCCCACGTGACACTAAAGAGAGCGAGGTTAGTGTAGTTGCTCGCCGTCGCCTGTTACAGCCGGTTATACCTCGAGTTCCCAGCATTCCTTGCGACGCCGCAGACGGCACTGCACGCTTTGCAATAGGTCTATTTTCAGAACTTTTAATTATCACCCTAAATAATGTATAACGGTTTGAAGTGTGCTTCTCACCGTGCACTGGTGAACTGCGGTGAAGCGACCACTGCAAAGTAGGCGTCGCAATTTTGTGTATCTTGCTTTGCCGCAGCGCACCCGTGTACTAAGGGAAAAGTGTTCCCCCAGAGCATGAAGTTAGACATGCAAACGTTAAATGGGGGGTGCAACGATTTCCGGACTTCGGTCAAAGATTTGCGGAAGTTGCCCTCTGACACTTCTGAAGTAAAGAACAGAAAAACGATTTCGCCTGCGTGTTCCAGTTGGTGCGTAAAAAAAAGATAAATATTGGCATTTCGGGCACCCCTCAACTCACTCCCAGTCTTCAGGGTCACACCTGGTCGCACTCCCAGTGACGTCATTCGGAGTGCCGTGTAGGTTCCCGTGTGCTATCTCGGAGGACGCTTCCTCTCCCTCTCTCTGCTGACATTAGCGGGCGTTATGCTGCAGCTTAGAGCCGAGCGAGGTCACGTAATCTTTTCGCCGTAGTTCCTTTGGCTGCCACTTGGGGCTGCAGGTGGGCGAAAAAGCTCGACTTTTGCTTTGCGATTGTGCAGCGGAATCGCGACATTTTTAATGAAGGAGGTGTTTTCTCTATCCTCCGGGACACGATAAACAACTTAAAAATGACAAGATGCAAATTATTTTAATCATAAAATCGTTGCACCGCCCCTTTAAATAATAAAAAAAAATGAATGTGGACGTTACAACTCTACCTTTTAGTAGAAATTTTGGAATCAAACTTTGACTAGTAGTATACAAGGTCCGCATAGTGAATCTTTCGCTGTAAAATGAACCGAAAAAAATCTGCTCGCAAATAGAAAGCTCAAACTTTCGCCGAATGTGCACCGAGGTGGTGTATATTACGAAGAAAAGGTAAAAACACAGGCGAGCTGGTGAAGAACTTCCACAGTAACCAGAGACATGGTGTGTTTTTCCTTGTAAAAGTTTTGCTGTTTTTTTTTTTTATTTTGTTCAAAGCAAGCGGGGATACTTGGGCTGCGAGAAGAGTTATCATCTCGCTTGCTTAATTATCACCTTCATGTAGGTTCCATCAGTTCGATATGGCACAGTCAATATTTTTAAATTAAAAATAAATTCGCTGGAGCTGTCTTATACTCCAAAATGGCACAGACCGATCACATCACTGCTACAGGTCCAATTAACATATCACTTCTGAAAGGAACCTGGTAAGTGTACAACTTGCTCTTTGATCTATTAAAAGGGGATATGGCCTAGATATTAGTTTTTGCAAAACAAACTGGTTTTTAAGAATGTTATATTTAGGTCCTCTAATATCTGAAGAATACTTCCACAAGGTTTCATTCATTTCTGCTGAACGTTGAACTTAATTATCTTCAGTGCCTCGGTCCTATATAAAAGGTGGATATCTAAAAATCTTTAGTGCATTTTTCTCCATTTCATTTTTTCAGCGTGATTTCCATCAATCTTTCATAATATAAGAAAAAAAAAAGCTAATTCTTTTTTTTTTCTTAACTGAAGTTTAATGAGGATTGCACCCATGGAATTGCTTTCCTACTTTATTGATGTTTTAAAAATATTAAGACAGCCAAGGACACAGAGGGTGTAAAACTTGTTTGACTTTTCAGAACAATGTTCTTATAAATTTTTTTACAAAATCCTTTTTACAGTTGCACTCACCAGACAATCTGCTCTATATCTGGCAAGAATAAATGCTGAACATTGTATTACTTTTCCAACGATAGATTGACTAAGCCAGTGATTTCCACACACCCCCTAGCGGGGGGGGGGGGGGGGGGGGGGAGGGAGGAAGGAAGTGTACACCCCCCTTTAATTCGCATTGACTCCTCTATTCTCAATGCCCCCCCCCCCCCCCCCAAAAAAAAAAAAAAAAAAAAAAAGAAATTCAATTTCTGGGGAAACCCCTGGACTAAGCAATTTTGGTATGTCTGGTAGAAACTATAATTTCCTTCACAATTAAAAGCTGAAACTTTTTACTGCACCCTTTACCATAGCAGCCTCTGGAAAAAGGTCCCAGTGCAGGTCTGCTTGTGCAGCAGGAAGACATTTGAAAAATACACACACATGCTTGCAGCATCCAAAGAAGCTGGTATAATAAATATATATATATATATATATATATAACACACACACACACACACAGGGTGTTCTTTTTAATTTTTTCAGATTTGTTTAAAAAAAGCCGTGAAAGCTACACTTATGCGGTTTGTGCAGGTGAGTTATACGGCCAGGGGACATAATATAGGGGGATAATCATAACAATCAGACGGCTAATTAATTAAATTTTGTTAATTAACTTTTTAATTAGTGCAAATGGACATATAGTTCCAATTAGAAACTTAATGAGCATCATCGAAAACCACTGAATGAACTCTTTTTAGAAGGATATAACACTGGGGCAGCATTTTATGGCGTTCCGTAAAAAGGCTCAATTTGGACGCGTTTCTGGATTTCGGTTTCTCATCGGAGCGCATCCACGCGCCCGCGGTCCTGCTCCCCAGTGGCTGAGACGCGCAACACTCGTGCGCCCTACTTCCCTCCATTCTATGAGGGAGGCGAGGAGGTGGCTTTGCACCGTGACCACCAGGGAGAAGATCGCGGGCGCAAAGATGCGCTCTGATAAGAAAACGAAATCTAGAAACGCGTCCAAATAGAGCGTTTTTACAGAACGCCAAAAAATGCTGCCCCAGTGTTGTATCCTTCTAAAAAGAGTCAATTTAGTGGTTTTCAATGATGCTCAGCAAGTTTCTAATTGGAACTATGTCTATTTGCACTAATTAAAAACTCAATTAACAAATATTACTTAATTAGCCAACTGATAGTTGCGACTATCTCCCTATACCGTGTTCCCCTGGCCATATAACTCACCTGCACAAACCGCATAAGTGTAGCTTTCACGGCTTTTCTTAAACAAATCTGAAAGGATAAAAAAAAAAAAAAACTGTATATATATATATATATATATATATATATATATATATATATATATATATATATATAGGGTATGTCCCTGCATGAACCAAACCTGGCGTTAAAGGCAAGAGAGTTAATAATTTCTCATAATCCGCTATGGCAGTTAGAAGTTGCACTGAAATTGGGCCAAATCAGCTCACCAAACAATTGTTCAACATATTGCTCCATGTTTAGCCAGATCTGTCAACCACCATAGTGACGAATGAAATTGGAAGAGATGCTATCAGTTGCAGTTGAGAAGAACCTTCTGCTGAAGCTGGAAATGCTTAAAAGGAAAAAAAAAGTTTTTGCAAAACTCAAAATGGCAGCCAATGTTCTGCAAATAAACTGCATTTGTTTAGCACCTTTTTGAAACAGTCGCCTGAACACTGGCCATAATTTCGGGAATTCCGCAGAGCACTTTTTTGTTTGTGCTTTTATTTGTATAGATAAGGCAGCTAATATTTGGCAGATGGTGCAACTGCAAAGAGTTTAAAAAAAGAAGAAAAAAAAACATCTTTGGAAGCTTTCTAACTTCATTGTTCTAAGTATTGGTCCTTTATTGTTTGGCAACAAAACTTACTGGAGTCATCTCTTGGCTATCCCTGGCCCACATCCAGCCTGCATACATTTCCTAATATTTTATGCTTCACCCCTTCACCAGAAGCACGAAATAATTTGAATGTTATATGCAACATTTCTCTAAAGAAAGCTCATATATTTAATCTTGCACACCCCGCAAAACCTGCAGTCTACTCCAGGACTGGATGTGTACGGGATTTTTTCATGCAGACGCAACTTTGTTACTCCGTTCCAACTCGCATAAGAAGTGAGCGCATGTTGTCCATAATCATGTCGTATTGCACAACTTAAAAACATGTTGAACATATAAGCAAAACATATGAAGAATACAGGTAAACTGCAGGGGTCAAACTGGCTATTATTGAGGTTCAGCTTGGGCTCAGTAGCTTTGCACTTTTTTTTAAGTTTGGTTCCGGTTCAGTAATGCATTTGATATAGGTTCAGTTACCGGTTCCACCAAGTGTGAACCAGTTCAAACTCGACCTTAAACTGCGGCCACCCGTGCATTTTCTGTGCTAAACGAAAAAGCTTACAGCTTTCGGTCGTAAAAAAAACAAGCGTGTTTAACACAGCGTCATCAGCATGAAGAATACGCCAAACTGCTCGTCAGAAGCCATGCTGTGGAAACAAGGGCAGCAAAACAAATATATGCTTAATCTCATTGTGATACTGTCTTTTTACAGCAAACATTATTCTATATGCAAATGACATGGTCATACAGGCACTCTGATACAGTACCAAAGTGTGGTACTCGCAAGTGAAGTCAATTAATTGGTCAGCACCTGCAGTGGCACCGTGACACTGGCAGGCACCATGCTTGCAAACTACCCACTGCATGCCCGTACGATTGAGTTTAAGGGGAGAAAAACAGCAAAGGGCAGTAAAAAGATGATAAAAAATAATAAAAAAGGAAAGAAGGAAAAACAGCATGCTGCATATGAAAAAACACCTATATACACAAAAACAATTTTCTTCAATAAGAGTCCAGAGCTTTCGGCGATTGGCATCCCAGCTTTACGTGACTTCGCCTCTTGGGGCCTCCAGTTTTTTCCACCAACGAACAAACACGCACTGACAGCTGTCTATATTTTATTATTATTCAGATTTTTATGTCTGCATTCTCTTACCTTAAAGCATATTGTTTAGAAGCAAAAAACAACAACAAATAAAAACAGAATAGTTTTTAGCTTCTTGGCATGGTCAGATATACTCCGTTTCATCCATAGTTTGGAGCTGGTCACGTGACTTTGTGCTCTCCACATCGCTCTGCCCTACTGGAAGAACATGAAACACCCTCCGAGTTATGGACTGGCTCCAGTGGCTCATGGGATCCTCTGTGGTCCATCGCAAGGTGAAACGGAGTATGGAAGTATACTCCTTTGTGCCGACTCACCCACACCAAGTTGTGTCATGCTGCAAATAGATGTAAAATATATTTCTTTGTTTTATTATTATCGAGCTGTCTCTACGTCCCTGTCGTTTGTTTAATCAACACTGCCCGGCTTGCTACGACGAAGTCAATTTTCAATTGACTTTGCACTGCCACCTGCAAAAAGGTGTGGCCCACATTTTATTATGCCGAACAGGTTTCTAATGAAGCGGTAACCGCCACATGAGCTTACGGTTTTATTCCGGTTCGGGTTCAATATTAGATGTTTTGTTTCGGTTCCAGTTCAGACAGTGTCAGGTTTTGCCCGGTTTTTTATTTGGGTTCGGTTTGACAATGTTCTTTGCGTGGAATTGCAGTTAATGCTGTAAATATGAAATATCTGCATGGATTAGATTGTATTATGCGGGCAGTTTACTTTTCAGGACACAGCAGCTAGTAGACCCACAGTCCACCGTAAAAACATGATTTGATGACAGCACTGGTTACACATGTTCTTCAAACCAACCATACATCAATCTGCTCACTAACAAACTACTAGAATACTCAACATGTGCCCATGTTGCAGTAAGTGCACACCCCCTCCCTTTGAAACATCTGAATTAAAAGGGCGGTGCAACAATGTTCAATTGGAATGTTTATCACTTTACACAAGCTTACTAGCACTAGTGGGACCTAAGCATACTCGCACGCAACGCCACTGACCAAGAAACTCCCTTGTTGCGATGTAATTTCAAGGAGAAAAGTGAGCGTTTTCTTTCAATCTTTCCTTCGCAAAACTTGATGATGTAGCGTGGGGGTCGCAGTGTCGGCATAGTACACCCAGTGATGGTATTTGAACGCGGCTCATAGATTGGACCCGAGCATTGCGTGCGCACTCAATTTGGGCTTGTGATAATCAATAGCTCGACAAACATTCGGGTAGTGGCCCATGTCCAATCGCTGCAATGACGACAATAGCCAATGTCTGGAAATCGGCGTGTGTACTGCGCTTTGCCAACCCCAGTTGGTGGCTATGATCAACATTGGCGGCATATAGTTGGCTCCAGATCAGGTGGCCGCTTGTTCTGGTTGTGAGGTGAGGGGGTGATTGCTGCTCCTTTTTGTTCAATTTCTTTCTGCAATTTCTATTGCGTGTGGTGAAAAACGAATGCATGTTTCATAGGTCATTAACATCAGAGATTTGTTCCAAGCGGTATTTGCGCAAAATTAAAAGATAAATTTGGCAAAGACACTTAAAACTTGTTATGTGTAGAAATGCAAAATCATTCCTACACGCAGCGCATTTTTACAAGCAGCGCGCCACGTCTTCCTTTCGAACACGGCGCTCTAACAGTGACATCACGCTCGGCCACAGCGCAGGCGCGGCGAACCCTGCCTGCTGCACGACGGCTTCCGTGACGAAGCATTGTGATGCTGTGCTTTTCTTTGCAATTTATTTCTGAAGTTTGAGAACACAATGTTACCTGGATAAATAAATAATTGAAAAAAGAAAAAAAATTGGGTCCATATCACATGAGCGAATGACGTTTTAGCGAACAGCGGTCATTTGAGCAAATCAACCTTTTAGCAAATGACTGGGGTGTGTGTTAGCACACCCGCCCCTCTGCATTCACGCCGCTTCGCGGCGACAGTCTGCTGTGGCTCATTACAAAAATGTTAAACCCCCTGGCCCACCCGTAAACGCCGCTTTGCGGCAGTCAACCATTCGCTAAACTCTGTCGATGAAAAGTCTGTTTGCTAAAACGTCAATCGACCAACTGAGTGCCACCCGATAAGGGTATGGGGGGCCCATTTGTACCGAAGACAATAAGGCCCAACCAGTAGCCACGCTCAATGTCATAAGTCCGCTTCCCAGCGTGCCCAGACATTGAGGTACTCTTGCCAGAGCAGCTCTGCATCGGGCCGCCGCTGGGGGTCGCGCTCCTTACAGGCACGGTGCACAGGAAACAGGCGAAACTTGAGGCCCTCTACACTGCGCGTGTTTCCTAGCAGCCAGAGGCAGACGTCGGGAACCTTCCAGATGTCGCATTTCAGGTCGCACGAGGCAGTCTCCGACACGTTGCCCCTCTGCTCGGGTGCCAGGAGCTCGCCGTGCAGCGGGGGAGTGCCGCACGTCACCCGCCTGCCCGGGGTCACTCGGGGCAGGGCATCCAGGTCATTGACCCGCAACGAGAGGTCACCGCGGACGAGGTACTGAGACAGTGTCTTGGCAAGTGTGTTAGAGTCGCACATGACGCGCTGGTGAGCGTGCAAATGCCGCAAGATGGCCACGTATCCGAGGCAGAGGGAGAAGCGCCGAGGAACTGTGTCGTACCTGAGAAGGATGCAAGCGTCACAAGTAAAGTTTTTGGGGTCTGCCGTGACTTGCAGACCGCCGGCCATCGCGTCAAGAATCTCTCCAACATGGCCATCTGCCGTTCCCTTGCGGGCTGTCCAGAAATAGCCGAGTGTGTGCACGGTGGTGCCACAAGGGAGGTTTCGCTACCTCTTTTACAAAGATTTTTTTTTTCTCAACATGCACTTTGAGTTTTAGAACGTGACCTATACAGAGTGCAACACAGTTTGCATAAACTAACCATCGCCAGTTTTTCTCTTTTTCTCTTACCGCTGAAATGCCGTGTCCTCGAACGTGCTCATCCAGAGCACCAGCCTAAGGGGGATCGGAGCGTGTTAACACACCGCAACTCAGAGAAAGCTCTCGCTGCAGAACCTAGGGATCCTGGCTTCGATCGCCACCCCTGCCCGTTTCGACCTGAATGAGCATCGTACCGGCATATGGTTGTGTATCGCTACTGGGTGATGCAGATTAAGCCCCAGGCTAGCAGTCGTAGTGCACTTGCTAAATTTCTCATCTACAGCGTGTAACAATGCCGCCATGCTCTGACATGCTAACACGCTGTCTTAACATCTAACGACTAATTTGTACTTGTTTTAGCACCAGCCTAGGTGGTAAAAGTTGGGCTCCCTCGATATTATTTCTTAGCAAAACATGAAAAAAAGTTGTTGCCACATTTGTGCTATCTGCGCCATGTAGCGTGCTTTGTTTCATACAAGATAAGCTACAGCCTTGTGCGAAACAAACTCGAACAGCAGAATGAGTGGCTTTCATTTTGATCAAGCCACGCAAGTTTGCAAGCAATTGCTCCCATGCATCTGGGGTGCTTTAAGAGCACAAATAGTGTGAAGTGGACAGTGCTTTAAACCACACAAATTCGCGCCAAGTTTGTTTAAATTTTCTGCCACATTAGACAATGCCCACTGTCTCTGAAGAATTTGCAAAACAATGTATCCATTTTAGGCAATCGGGAATGGCACATGCAATGCACAAGCCCGCATTTCAACCTAGCCAACTCCACTGTTGGAGTGTTTTCTTGAAGGTAAGAAAGAAAGGTTCAGTCATTGCTTCCTATTCTTGAGAGCCCGACATGCATGTGCTGCTTCATAAACTCTATGAAGTTAACGATGAGCAGTGCAGAACGTGAAAGAAAACTGAATTAAACTTCGGCACGAATAGTGTTTGTCTCAAGGTTCAAAGGAGCGTGGTGGTATTAAAAAGCCATTTGACCCTGTTTTGTTACATGGCCTAACAGAGTAGGAGAGAATATGTCTCACAAGTTTAAAAGGTTGATTACAAATGCACCTGCCTTTCTCAGAGCTCGAACTGCGTCCCAGGATATAAGTCGAGGCACTCTCACCTGGCTAACTGAGAAGTGAAGAGCCTTTGAAGATTGTCGGCCGACCCAAGCGGCACGTACTCCGTGACGAGTGTGTTGGCGCAGGACCCCAACACTTGAACAGTGTAGTCAGGGTGGCCCAAAAGTTTGTGCATCTGCACATTGTGCTGGAAGTCATCCTCTAGGCGGCTCTCCGTAAGGTTAGACAGCACTACAGCATGCCCCTTCCACCCTGCCAGGTACACCTGGAAGGAGGACATTCAGAGGGATCAGGTTGGCTGTGTCGTGGCTTCTTTTCCAAAATGTTATCTGCACCACCAAGTGCTAAAGCCCAAGTGTAGATCACTGCAGCTGGAGCTAGGTTACGGCGCTGGTCCTAGCTAAACCCAGTTGGATCCAGCCAGGTTTCACTTCCAGCTGGAGCCAGTTCCATAATCCATGCTTCAGCTGGACTAACCTTTACTTGGGAGGCAAGATGGACATATTCCCAGAAAAGAAGACGAGTTTGAGATGGGAGCACTCTTTCGCTAAAATGTAGTGCGTGCATCTGTTTCAAAGGGCAGTGCACGAAATAACCCACTCTGCAAAACCCCCGCCTGTCCTCCGCATCTTCAAAATCTTCAGCTTTCAAAAATCTCACACATGCCCAGCCTGTCCTCCAAGTCTCATTATTGCTTGACAGTCTCTGGTCAAGCCTTCATCCAAGTCCCTTTCTATGCACTGCTGGAATATTGAAATCAATGTGTTCGACACAGAACTCTGATGCCAGAGATGAACTAGGTATTGACAAATGAAAACAACTATCTCCATAACAATGAAGTCAAGAAGGAAACTTTATGGAGGCCTCTCACCAGTAAATACATTTTGCAATGCAAGAGAAAAAATTTCCGGACTACTATTAAATGTTTTAACTGCCAGGTGCTGTGATTTTTGCAATATTCAATCACAGAAAAATTTACAATATGATTTAGGAAGTTCCTCCTAATGTTTGCACTCGAGGAGCTATGCACATGGATATGCACAGAAACGGGATGGCTAGACGGAAATATGTAGAGCCATAAAAAAAAGAACCATTTTAAGTGAAGCGCAACAGTAAAAAGGGGGTGTGGCAGTTCTTTTTTTTTTATTTCTTTCTTCCCAGTTGATGATTGATGGCCACAGTGGATTCCACTCATAAAGCAATTGCTCATTATGCTCCATTATTGTGCATCCAACATTGTGAAATAACTACCTTGAAGTTTGGTGTTTGTCCATCAGGATCTCACGCTATTTTGATTTTACCTCCTACATTGTTGAGAAGAGAGTCTCACAGCAGGACGTTGATCCGAACATTGATGCAAGTCTCTGGCCCACAATTTATGGTAGCACAAGACTGCCAAAACACGGGCTGTACTTTATTCTGTATCTGTCCTGATCATGTGGGAAGGGGAGGGGGCAACGATTACTAGGGACCCGCGAAGAGCCGCAGTTTGACCACCCCTGGCCCCCTGGCATAGAAGATTGCCACATTTTGGGGGAGGTGGGAAGCAGAAAGCCCCCACCCGGTTCCCTAAAGGTCATCCTGGTGATATCCCACACTGCCTGGTGATAGTTACAAAATTGCAGAGGGGAAGCAAATTGGCCTAGAAGGGCGAGGGGAGGAATCATACTTTAGATTTTTAGTTTCTAGGCTAGGTGGCACAAGCTACCGCCCGTTATAAAAGGTACAGCCATTAGCAGCCATCCATCTACTTAAAATGACAGTTTGAGACACACCCTCACAGCAAAACAGGGTTCACTTAGGGCAGACACCTTCTGTCAAGCATGGCAAGCAGTCGTCTGCGTGATTCACTGGGGCAGGGGGGCAATAGTGTTTTATTTAGCAGCGTTCAGAATGACAGCTGCAAATGGTAAGGGGAGGCGCATATATAAGCTGACACAAAGAGAGAAACACGAGCTATTACTTGCATGTCACTAACGGCACCCTCTGCACCTCCGTTCGGGAAAAAAAAATTATTTCTGTATGCATATGATGGCAGAAGCAGATCTGACTGGAAAACGAACCGGAAAAATCAGTGCTTGCACAAGAAAGCTGAAACTTACACCAGATGTGCATTGAGCAGGTCAGTTTTACTGTATGAAATTTCAAGGTGTAGTTGTCTTCTTGTAAAAAAAATGAGAGCAACAAACTTGCCCAAGTCCACGTCGGGCGTGTTCACAGACGACAGAGCTAGTGACGCCATTAACTTGTGGCGCCATCTCCCGATAGGCGCAGCGAGCAGACAACAGAGTGCCTATTGGAAGATGGCGCCATAGGTTAATAGCGTTGCTAACTCGATTGTCTGCGAAAGCACCCAGCGTGGACTTTGGCAAGTTTGTCGCTCTCCTTTTTTACAAGAACCTTAAAATATCACACGGTAAAACTGACCTGCGCAATGCACATTCGGTGTAAGTTTCAGCTTTCTATGTGCAGACACTAGTTTTTTCGGTTCGTTTTATAGCATCAGATCTGCTTGTGCTACCCTGTATATTTTATTTTATTTATTTGGCTCAGAAGAGTCGGGAAGAAGGCAGAAAGGCAGAAGCCCGTGCCCGAAAACCTGCGACACCCTGCAAACCTTCAAGATACTTTTTCTTTTTTTACAGCGGAGTTGTTAAGGGCTAGTTTCCCCAGGATTGTGTCCGTCGGATTAGAAATGATGACACCGAACTCTGCACAGGTACCGCCATCTATGAGTGACAGCAATAACCAGACAACTGGTTGCCACCGTCGCTCATAGATGGCGGCAACCTTTTTTCGGAGGATGGGCGTATAACACAGTGGGCCGAGGAGACTGGCATACTGACGAAGTTGCAGAACGGTTTTAGAAGTGGGCGACGCTTGGAAGATAATCTCTTTACATTGACACAATGTATCGAGATTGCACGGACAGAGAAGTGACCACCGATTACTTGTTTCCTTGACATAGCGAAAGCATATGATTGCATTCCTCATACCATGCTTCTAAAAAGATTAAAACAGTTTAATATGCCTGAAACCTGGGTGATGTTAATCCAGCGGCTCTACGATAAAAATGTTGTGACGGCATCTTTCAACGCTGTGAAATCGGACGAGGTTACAGTTGAAAAAGGATTTTGACAGGGCTGTCCATTGTCGCCGACACTGTATATGTTGTATGCATCCAGCGGTTATATGGGATCCCTACACTGCACAGAATATTTCCTTACTTGAAAATGTACAAAAAAGAGCACTCCGTTTTATTTTTAACAAATATGGTCGTCTTGACTCAGTCTCGGCCCTTTATGAGCAGGCAGGCTTGCCTACATTGCAGCCTAGACGTAAGGTGGACAGATTGAAGTTCATGTTCAGTCTAAGTTCCGGTCATGTAAACCTGAATAAATCTTTGTACATAACACCACTTGGGGTCCCAAGATATCCTTCCAGAAATCGAAATAGCAGAGCGAACAGTCAACGAGTGGAACAAGTTACCCGAGGAATGTGTTCATTCTTGCAGCTTGCCAGAATTTGTTAATCGCTTGAACTACCTGCAATTTTTTCCTTTGCTCAGTGTGTATTATTTTTGTGAGCTGCGACTGTGATATGTAGAGCGTATTCTTTTGTTTCTTTCTTGTGTACCTTTTTGTTCTATTGGCGTGGTTGACCTTTGTATTTATGCTTCGTGGTGTATTAACATGAGAGCCCATTGTTCATTTTTAGGCACTGTCGGCTGTTGTTTTCTGTATATAGTGTTTTTTTGTCACTCCTACCATGTCTCCAAATTGGAGTATGTAGTATTATAAATAAATAAATAAAAATATAAACGCACTGGAGAAAATGGCCATCGGTTTTTCTTTAAAGCATCACCAACACGGGGAGACAATTACATGGCGGCTACCTGGACTTGCATACGCTGATGACCTTGTCTTGATGGCCGACAGTGTGGGGGACATGAGGAAACTGCTGGCCACATGTGAGACCGAGGCGGATCAACTCCAATTACGCTTCAATGCTGACAAGTCAGCGACAGTTATTTTTTCCGCGAGGAGGAGAGCATTGGACCATTCATCCTACAGGGTACGGCAATCCCTGTTTGCACCACGTACAGGTACCTTGACGTGACACTATCAGTTACGGAAAACTACCTCGCTGAGTTTCACCAAAACCTCAGGACGTCCTCAGTACAGAAGCAAAACATTGAGCCCCAAGCTGAAAAAGATTAGGTCCGTAAAGTGCGAACGCAGATAAAGGCTGTCGAAAGGGAGCGCTGGACATTGGCAATGCAACAGCATACTAGCATGCATTTGTATGCATCTTTCAAGACCAAGATCGCTCCAATAACGTTCTGCAGAAACATGCTGGGAAGTCGCCTACTCATCGAGGCCCGCGGCGGTGCCCTGCGCACCAGACAGTACCGACGCAAGTTTGACAGTAGCGTGACGGACATGACATGCAGTGCCTGTGGAGAAGACGAAGAGACCATCGAGCATGTGCTGCTCACGTGCCAGAGGCTCCTGCCAGCGCCCATCCGGGGCTCCCGCATCGAGCAGGTACTCGGCTTCACGAATGAACATGACCACGTGGCCTGTTCTAGGCAAAGACTGGAGGCGTGGTGAAAAGTGCGACGGTGATTTGCACACCGAGAAGTCAGCGCGTACCGATTGAACAACCGTGATTGTGTAGCTGTTATCCTCTGCCCACCAGGGGTCACATACGACAGATGGTGTGTCCTGACGACCTCCCCCACTCCCTTCTTTTTTCACTTTTTTGGCGTGTCCAACTTAGACTCTCGTTTCAAAGAGATTGCGCCGCAGAATACAATACAATACAGGAGGAAGAGCGGGAGCGGACCGAGCGGCGATGTGCGCAGCAGCGCGAATGGTTCCGCAACCGCCGCGAAGCCGCTATCGCCTAAAGTTCCACTGCGTCGAGCGCTTCAATTCTCTTGCGAAAGAAGAGCAGATCGCTCGCCTGAAAAGCCACCGCCGAGAACAGAAGCTACGATTCCGCTGCTTTTCCTTCTTCACCAGAATAAAAAAAAACTTAAAGTTTTTTTTTTTGTTTTGTTTTTGCGCAAGTATCTTAAAGGAGCGATGCAACAATTTTTGCACTTTGCGCAAATACCGCTTAGAACGGATCCCTGACATTAATGACCTATGAAACACGCGTTTGTTTTTCACCCCACGCAATAGAAGTCCCAGAAAAAAAATTAAAGAAAAACTAGCAGCGTTCACCCCCTCAACTCGCAGCCAGAACAAGCGGCCACGTGATCTGGAGCCGATTATATGCCGCCAATGTTGATCATAGCTACGTGCTGGGGTTGGCAAAGCACAGGACACGCGCTGAGTTCCAGACATTGTTATGGCTCGGCTATTGTCGTCGTTGCAGCGATTGGACACGGGCCACTACCCGAATGCTTCTCGAGCTAGTAATTATCACGAGCCCAAATCGAGTGCCCACGCAATGCTCGGGTCCAATCTATGAACAGCATTCAAATATCGTCATATGGGTGTACTGCGATCCCCACCTTACGTCATCAAATTTTGCAAAGGAGAGATTGAATGAAAATGATCGCTTTTCTCCTTGAAATTACACCGCAACAAAGGAGTTTCTTGGCCAGTGGTGTTGCGTGCGAGTATCCTTGAGTCCCACTAGTGCCAGTAAGCTCGTGTAAAGTGAAAAACATTCCAATTGAATATCGTTGCACCGCTCCTTTAAGAATACCCCGTTATATAAGACGAATGTGTCGCATCTGTATCTTGGCCTTAAAATCCACGTATCTAAGTGTTTGTGATCACGAATCTTTTCTGGAGTATCTCTCTCCAGCCCTGCTCTATCCTTGTATCTCCAGACTTTTTACTCGCTTTACTGTCAAACTCGCTGTAGGTTCTTATCTTTAGCTCCGTTTGCACCAAGTGGCGCCTCTTTCGCAAGCACCCGGCCGGCCCCTTCGAAAAGTTGCCTAGCCTACTCTATGATATGCTTTTGGGGCATGAAGACGCCCGATTAAGATATGACAGGCGAGAAGCGTCACTTAGGTGTTCTGCCAGTCGGGCAGAACAGCCAAGTGACGCCAGAAAGGAGCGTAGGGGGACGCACGTTTTTCACAACGCCTCGAGCCAAGAGACGTTGGACGTGGACGTCCTCCCTGATGTCGCGGCAGGACAGCTTCGGATGACAGACATCGCTGTGGGCGAGACTGAAGCTCTCTTGAAGGCACTCGCGCTTGCACACGGATTGTTCCTGAAGAGCGACGTCCGTCCAACAGGTGATCTTGGGGCCGGTGCACTTCAGAACGCAGCAGACGATTAATGCACACGCCAGAACAGAAAGCGCAGCACGCTTGAAGACGAAGCTGACAAAGTCGTGCATTCGTCCTTCAAAGGTTCAGAAGCAAATCCACACGCCCTAGTCGGTGTAATACGAGCTGGTAAAGGGACATATCGGACTCAAAAGCTGACATAAACAAGCAAGTCGCGGCATAACCGGCATAACACCAAACGTGCACCAAACCATCAAACAGCGCCAAAACAACCAATGAACGACACGGGGTGTTGCCAAACGGTGAAATATGATGTTCGAACTTTGCGAACGTGCTAACTGGGAACGCAGTAAATAACATACCCTAAAATTCAGTCCCTTGTTAACGTTAAGTAATCTGATTATAAGGTCAATTACTAAAATATCATGTAAAATGTGAGATTATCTTGGATTATTTCATCCGTAAAACCCGTAGACTCCATGAGCTCGTTGACGTCACGAGTTTCTTCGGCGCGCTTTTTCGTTCATGGGCGCGGCGGGCGCGGGACGCGGTACTAAAGTCCAAACGAACTGCGAAGGTGAGAAACCCGTCTCCATGCAGGGTTAAATAATACTTAATAGCCCGAGATCTTTAGATCGTAGTATACCTACATCTTAATATCGACTGTAGTTACCATTGAAATAACCTAGGTTTTTTGTTTTGTTTTTTCAGCGCAGAGATGGACAAAGAAAGTGTTCTAGAAAAGTTGAGAGGCTGCATCAAGAGCAAGAACCTAAAGCTGGTAAGCATAGGAGCTAAAGAAATTATGCAAACATGTTATTTTCTGTGATTAGAGAATACAGAATGGGGGTGCTGCTGTGGGTTCGGTCGCCCGTTCGCGTCTAAGGAAATTCTTCGAAAGTTCATTCGTCGACGGACAACTGGCCAGTTGGTTCACGATCGTAGACAAGCGTCGAAGAAACTGACAGGGACAAGAGTTATAACTAGGGTTCGGAGTTTTCGGTTTAAACCGATAAAAGTACGCCGAATTCATTTTCGGAAATTTGGTTTTAACCGAAAAAGGTCAGTTTTTAGGTTCGGCATTTTCGATTTAAACTGATAATAACCGATAAAAGTACGTTGAATCCCTTTTCTAAACTTCAGTTTTAACCTGAAAAGGTAACTTTAACCTTCCAGTCGTACCGCGCAGCCGTGGCGAAAAAGTGGAACGACAGTGTCTATCGAAACGTGTCGGAATGTATGGGATACACGGATGCCATCACAACGTTTTGGTTTAATGTGCGAATCATCGATCGGAACGTGAAGTCCGAAATGCCCCATGACTTTGCCATGTACGACCGTGTTTTCAAACTCGTAGTAAGGAAGACTGACTTGATGCGAGCTCTGCATGTTGTGTTGTGCTTCAAAACGTCGCACCGTGTCTCCTTTGGCGGTCAAAATTTGGTTGATTGGCCGATTTTAGGTCAGGCAGCGCTTCATCTCCTCAGCCTGCCAGTGTCCAGGGTTAGCGTTGAGAAGGCATTCTCGAAGCTCAGGGTCATATTAACAGGAAAGAAAGAGTGCGGATCAACGAGGAGAACCTGGGAAAGTACATGTGTGTGTACTATAATAAGATCACGTAATTCTGATATACAGAACGTGAAGTTCCATGTTTTTTGGCATAGGCTTCATATATGACTTGTTTCTACTGCTGTGTTTTTTCTTGATTCTTTTACAGTTGCACACATTTGCCAGATAAAGTGTCAATTTCTTTTTCAATATATCTGCGCCGTTATTCTTTGAGCGATCACAAATATCAGAGCTACAAGGATCGTCTGATCCGGTGTCCGTTGGTGTTAATTTTATATTCACCGAAAAAAGACAATAAACTTTTGTGGGCGTAAATATACGCCGAAAAAAACCGAAATTTGGATTTTAAAATAAACACCGAAAAAAGTATGCCGCATTTTGAAAAAATAGAAACCGAAAATGCGGAACCCTAGTTATAACGTAAGCACTGGCACACTCGTAACTAACATTTATTAAAAAAAAAAAAAAAAATCTCGTAGCCGTGAAAAGCAAACAATAAATGTTAGTTGCGAGTGCGCCAGTGTTTACGCCAACTCTTGTCCCTGCCTATTTGTTCGGCGCTTGTCTAGAACTGGCAGAAAGACAGTTCGTCGAACAGGGCAATTCGCCCTAGACCAATTCGTAGAATGTACAATTTGACTAAGGTGCCCATTTGAAAAAAAAAACAAAACAAAAAACAATTTGTCGAAGGTTACAATGAGATGCAATATAAATACTTGTTTTTAGACAGTCGAAAACTGAGCATAGTGCGCAGACTAAGTTTTGGAGAATGTAAACAAGGTAACGAAAAGATACCTGACAGATAATCGATAAACAAGGGTAAGTTGGTTGTTCAAGCAACTTAACTACTTGGAGGGCTAGGCTGGACATTTACATTTACATTTTAAGGGTCTAGGAGAACTCGTCACAAGCCCGGTCGTCACAGGCCAACTGGTCTTAGGTGAACTCGTCAGTGAGGCCAACTCGTCACAGGACTCCTCGTACGAGGAATCGTCGTCATGCCAGAATAATTGTCACAAGGAACACTCGTGTCATGGCGTGGAGTTTGACTGTAGAACTACGAATTTACTTCTGTTTCTGCGCTAAAAAACTCCAAATTCATTCATTCATACTTCTGTTTAATCCTATGAATTATTTAACGCACCGTGTTGGCAGCTGTGATCAAAACATGGCCCTGAAATTGAAATAAATATAACTAGATTCCATGGCACGGCTTAGAAAGAACAAATGACAAATGCATTTTTATTAATTGAAAACGAGCGTGTTATTGAATTGATATGAATACTTAAAAGAATAAAACATTGAGGACGAGGACGGAAACAAGACTTCTTGAAAGAAGTCCTATTTTCGTCCTTGCCCTCAATGTCTTATTCTTTCAATTATTCATAGCAATTTTATTGAGCTTGTGCTGGCCATTACAACATGGAACTCAAAACCGGATATTTCTAGCAATATTTCGAACCATGCTGAGAGGAGATCCGGTGAAGTGCTCTAGAATTTTATATATGCACTCATTGACATCTTTATATTTCTGTGTGAGACGTGGTGGCGGTTGTCCCGCGTCTAGCTGGGCCATCTTCAGTTCTTGTAGTGCTTGTTCATCCTTCAGACACCTCAGGAAGGCCCAGAGGTTGGAAAGACAGCAGTCGACGTTAGACTGCAGCATGAAACAAAAAAGTGCAGATAAACATAAAATATAACGGATAATACTGACTCTAGCATATTAAAATAGTCAGGACCAAAGCAGCTGTAATGCACCTGGAAGCCTCAATGCCAGGCTTCGACAGTGTTGTTCGTGCATGGCATATCGTGCACGGAGTGTAATATTCTCAGTGGGCCCGAGTAGGCTCGCCCAGGATCAAAAACAGACACGACCAGCCCCGTCCGAATCTAAGCACAATCTGTTTTATGGTGAATTCCACTGGGCATTTTGGAGCGCGCAGGGGTCAGTTGACCAGATCCGGAATGGAGCACACAATCCGAACGGGGTCGCGTCGCCTACGGATCCCCAGTGGAACGTGACCACTGCTCCGGGATCGGCGGATGCCTTCCCGTCATTCACCTGCCCGGGAATCCCCTTTCTGCGGCCGCCGCGGTCATTCGAAGACGTTTTCGCAATCGCGGCGCTAACACGTGTTCGACGCACGAGCTGCAGGAATAGCTGAGGAGCTTCTAGCAAAGATTGCCGGAATGCCGGAAGTTGGTCGAGCAACTTGACGACGAATTGTCGTCAAGCAGCAGCAGCAGTAAGGCGGGCAGTACAGGCGGCACTTCCCGAGCGGCCATTACGAATTCTTCTGAGGTGAGATCAGGCGAGATGCCCTGCGAGAAAGAAAGTCACGCATGTGCGCCGAGGGCTGGCCCGGCTGGTTTCCGGTTGAATCCGCCGAAATCAGCGGAGCGACTTTTCTCGGATCCAGATCGAGATCTGGAGCTGGAGCTAATCCAAAACGACCAGTGGAACACGTCCGTCTCAATCCCGATCGCCCACTGAAATAGGATCGCTCCAGAAAAGTCGATCCCGGCGCGCTCCAAAACGACCAGTGGAATTCGCCATTAATCACAAACCCATGGTATGGTATCACGCGAGCACGCCAGAACGTGCAGCACGGCGGCGCCGGCTTTTGGCGCCGCTTTGGATTTTTGAGCTGGAACCACCACACATACCCTTTTTTTTTAAGTAAAGCTTAAAACACAATCACTATCATTTCCCTTTTTCCCCCTTGGATGGGGTAAAGTGGAGTGGAGGTCATCCGTCATGCAGACGAAAAGTTCTGAAAATTCTGGGGAAAGAAATTGCGCTTGACCTTGAACTTGTCGCACAGTTCAGAGTTCAAAACATGTTCAAAGCAAAATCTAGGAAAATCACCAGTGATTCTGGCTTGACTGTGGGCATTTGAAAAATCTAAATGTCAAAAGTTTGAAAACAGCAAAAAACAACAACAACATTTTTTTGTGAATACACAAAGGAACACAGTTCACTCCGTTTCATGGTGTCCAAAACGTGGAGAAAAAAATCACTTCGCCAAGATAAGTTTTGTTTTGTTATTGGTTAACCCCTTAACCGTTTTTCATTTTTGGCAATTTTTAACTCTAAACCAGCTTCTTTTTTTTATCTTCTTATCTTATGATTTCAGTTACTCCACACATAAAGCCCTATTATGATTGAACGACAGAGCAAACAGAAACATCTTATTGAAGTCGATTGTAATTGCTTTGTTTTTGGAAAAAGTTCAACTAACTCATACTGAAAAAAAAAAAAAAAAAAGAGAGAAAAACCTGGATTGGAAAGGAAGGTTGTCTGGGCCCCAAGGCAACTTCGCGAGCATGTGATACAGCTCGAAACATGGAATTACACATAGCTCTTTCTCGCACTTGCTGCACCCAAAACCTTGTCTCCTTCCTCAGGTTCTTTCCATTTCTACCCATTTCTTGAGGTGAGAATGCTCGCTGAGTTGGCTGGCGTTGAGTTTTTGCTCAGCGTATTGGTTGGTTTCCCTAACTATCAGCGAGACCAAGCCGTTGTCCAGAAAAGCTTCAAAGTACTCATGCACGTCAGTGGTTGATTGGACCAAAAATGTCTTACCCGGGCTGCCGAGAAAAGGGAACCGAAGGGGTGCTGGTGGAACACTGTTCGTGTCAATTTTCAACCACTGCCGAGCATCGGCAATAGCGCGATCTGGATCGTCGTCGTCCTCCGCTTCATCCGAGGAGCTGCTGAGTTTGACGTCGTAATCTGTCTTCTTCACTTGAAGAACACAAGTAGACGTCAGTATCCATTTCACTATCGAAGTCTTCCTCAAAAGAAGCATTTCTTTTGCACAGTGTTAGGAAGGAACTACGACAAGCTAACAAGAGAAATTATGGAAGCAGAGAACATTGCCAGACAAGAGGAGAGATGTGTCAGCACTCCTTCCATAATGTTATCCAAAAAGGAACTAGAGTACTTAGCCTTACAATAATGTTATGGTTTAGCATCCTATTACAAAAACACAGGAAGAAGGAGGAAGAAGAAAAGGACAATTTTTTCCATAGAAACCCCAGTTCACAAAGAAAGACAAAAACGAAAATTGTAAATATTACCAAGAGTTGTCAGTCAGCGCTGTGTAAGTGGCTCTTTCTTTTGTGTGCATGAAAACTTTAGAGTGCTTGTTTTGAGGGTGCGCTGTTTCCTTGTCAGTCATGAACAACCAACTCGCCCGAACCTCCGTTTTAACATTTCTTTTCCTTTTGGATGGGCCCAGGCCGCACGTGTCACCACCACTGGACGCCATTTTTCAATCTTGTCTTCAAAAGAAGAAAAAGACAAAACACAAACAAAACAGACACAAAATTGCCGTTTCTGTGCTGCCATCTGTCGGTAGCATCTCAAACTACGTTATGAACGAATCTGGGTCGTCTAAAACGGCGAAGGGACGAACGATGTAGGACAGACGAGCTACACTCGTCCTAAACGGTTTGGGGACGGCTTGAGATGGACGAGCTAGGCTTGTCCAAAATGGTTATGGAATTAATAATCTTAGACATGTTGTTTTTTTTTTGTACTTGTTAGATTACTCATTGTGTTTATCATAGCCAGTATGTAAAAATTTGTCTCTAGTTCAGCGGATGGCTATTTGGAATTGAGACGTAAAATCCGGTATCAATAAGCAGCTTGAGTGGGGTGCCATTTGCGTGGACATCTGCCAAGAACACATTGCAGAGACCCGGGTCACGTGCAAGGCGATCCGTAGACTGCACCGAGACCTCCAGCTGGTCAAACGTCACACTCGGCAGGATTTCCTGATGGACAGTTCCCACATGGGTCGATCCGTCTCGTCAATAAAAACGGCCGCTCTGGTAGCTTCCGGCAGGTTGTCCACGTCACCAGCGTTGTCCTCGACCCCGCACTGGAAATGATGCTTGCCGTTCATCGTTGCTGACTGTGCTTGATGACTGCGGCAAACCAGAGCAAAATGTCCCTGCTTCCCACACAGAAAGCACGTCGCGTTCCGTGCTGGGCAGAACTCGCAGGCATGGTCGCGCCGGCCACAGAACCAACACGCGTAGAGAGAGCTTCCATCTTCTCTCTGCCTCACCTGCTGAGAAGGAGGCTCACGGACTGCTGGCCGCCTTGCCCGACCTTGGAAACAGTGAAGATGGCCGTCAGACGATGGTTAACCCTACAGCATCACGGCACCTCGCTGCGACGGAATCATCTTGGTGGATTTGCCCTTCGCGAGGCGTGGCGATTGAAAAATGTAAAAAAGAACCACGGAAATGGTCAAAGGACGTTGAGGGTCGAAGCCTACTGTTTGGGAAAATACAAGATTGCAACCGACATGGTGGGTGACAATGCAAACCAAAGGAAAGACTGTGAAGCAGCGGGTAGTAGGCTTGAACTAGAACCAGACGTTAGACAATTGCAATTAGGAGGCAATTGCCTCCACCAATCAGAAGTGAATACGTCATTTCTGTGACCTTTTAAAACATACATGTAAATGTCCAACCTAGGTTGCCAGGAAAGCATTTTAACTATTATTTTCTCTGGGAATCAGTCTAGTCATAGAAAGCACATGCGAGCTAGCAGACAGGTTTTATTACCATGAGAAATCTGTGCAAGTATACCTGAAAATAGGGAGTTTTAGAATAGCGCACGCTAAAGCTTTGCGTACGCAAAGAATAGCGTCGTCACCACTGCGCATGCTCCGAACGCAAACCAGGTTTTGCGCTTTGCGTGCGCAATTTTAGCGTGCGCTAATTCTCGGAAATAGCGTGCGTACGCAAAGGGTCTTTGCCGTCTTTGCGCTTCTCCAAGGAGGATTCGTGATGAGAAGTTGGCTAAAGCCAAGACGAGCACAGTTAAAAAAATGGCGGCTTCCAGGATTATGTCGGCGGCTGCTTTGGCGGCGTCGTGAGTGCGACGTCGGCGGCAACCTCGCGACTGCGATTTTCAATGAGGGACGACATTGTACGTGGTTTCGCAACGACCCCCGGCAACTTGATGCTTGCGACGCGCTAACATTTCTCGGCGAAGGTACGATGTGCGAAGGTCAGTACGCGAGACCTCTCTTGCCGAGGCGACGCAAGCGGACACGACTCGTCAACCACTCGCGTCGCATTCTCATGTTTAAACAATTCTAAAATAGTACTCTGAACCAAAAAACTTGTTTTTTTTTTTTTTCTAAAGTTACAGCATTTCGTGAGTGAAATACAAATTGTGACTGTATCTTGGTGGCGTTGCAAGCGCGAGCTGCTTGGGCTTTTGCGTCGCGGCGGAGAAACGCTATTCTAAAACTCTCTTGCGTCGCGTGCGCTAATACAAGCGCAAAATTTAGCGCTAGCGTGCGCTAAAATTGCATACGTTATTCTAAAACTCCCTAATGAGTTGCGTAGAGCTTGGTTTGCGGGGGGGGCTCAGAACATTCTGACCCCCCAGCTCTCGGGCCGCCCATATTGCCATGGTTATAGTGTGCCTACAGCTGAGTAAGTTGCGGGCCAAGTAAGCTGTCGAGATGTATAAACATTCTGACGATAATTCTTTTGGCCCATCTTTTCCTTCTTTTTTAGTTCTTATCCAAGCACAGCGAGACATGCACGCATGCTCCCACATCTCTCTGCAGCGTACAGCGAGTTAAAACGTTACTGTGCCCTTTTTGTGCAGAAACACGCTGCAGTCAGAGCAGAAAGTGGCAAGTAGCAGTCAGAGTCTAGAGAGAAAATCTGCTAGAGCAGTCAGTGATGTAACATATTGAGAGCTGCATTTATGACAGCCCCTCCTTCAGCAGTGAAGCTTGTCGTCGCTTGCATTCAGAGCCATTGGCGTGCCAGCTTCTCGTTCACTAATAAAGTTAAATGCTACGAGCATGTTCAACATAATTGGTATAGCTACTCTGACAGCTGTGTTTTCAACAGACAAGGGAAGGTATGAAATTCAATAATAATTTTCAAAACTGTCTGGGCACATCATTTGCAACTTTTATTTGGGGGGTTCTGTAGCTTCGCTATCTCATACTCTGAGATGTAGCTGTTGAACAACAAATTCAGCTGTGTTTTAAGCCTATGTATGATTTGCCTTCTTCATGTTTCCCCGGTCTCTGCAAAGTAGCATCGCAAACTGAAATAATAATTAGGAAATCCTTTGAGAGCCATGATTCACTAATTTTGTACCCTTGCCTCTTTACAAGGTATACGACTTTCTGATGAAAAATGCCCTCAAAGGTGGAGCCGATCTTCCTTCTGTCGCAGGAAAAATAATCGAAGGTATAGTGCCAAATTGCAGCTGTTTTGACGAAAAGCCACCTTTCCAGAGAGTTGTTATAAGTATAGGAACTACCAAACAATGTTTGTATTAACTGTAACAACACTGAGGTGGTACTGAGATGGAGCAACATGAAAAAAGTTGAGTTTTTACAATGTTGAGTTTCCTAGCTTATCTGTGCCTTGGGTGTTATTTGTGATAACAATCTCCTAGTTAATCCAAAGTTATTGAGACTACTACTATGGTGCCACATCGCCAAATGCCGCAATCAACCTTCTTCATATGAATTTTAATAAAGGATTGCTAGATGCTGTTTGTTGGCTTAATAAAGTCACAATTGGTTGAATTCGGTTATGGCAATGTAGATGATGATCACAAATCTTTCTCTTCGTCTCGAGCTTTCGTGGCCTCTGGATGTTTGCAGCTAAGGCAATGTGGACAATTGCAGCTGCCTTGGGCATCTTACTTTCTAAGACCATTTTTGTTTTCAGAGCTTCCAGACAATGAGTTTGGAAGAGATCAGCATGTTCAAATCTTCACTACCCTTCTTAACATCTTGAAGAAAGTGGAACTTACATCCAAGATAAGCTCAGAAGTCCTCAGCATCCTCAATACAGAGGTAACAGGCTTTTGAACTTGCATTTCGGTTTTCACTTCTTGATAAGTGGGATCACAGAAAGGAGGGAGCTGGAATTTTTTGGTGAAAGTGCGTCTTAACATATCAACACGCGGAATGCTAACTTGGCCACATTGTAATGCCGTTCCTTCGTGGCCGTGGTTGGCAGTTCACAAAAGGTTCCCTCTGGTCAGCCACACTCTCAGGCTGGAAGTATTTTTGTCAAATAAACCAGATCTGATGGACCTTTCAGGGAGACACTTATTTGATTTAAGAAAATATTGTTTTGTTTATAGTATGTCTTACTGCAGAGCGATTGGGAAAGATTCATTTAAAAACTTCACTGAGTGATGGATAATAGACCCCTTTCAAAAGTGTGACAACTGTGTGCCTCGGGCAACAGTGTGCGCGCTCTCCATGGTGAAGGAATGTTTTTTCTTCGGCCCGCTGGCTCTGCGTGAAAAAGTGGCAAGGCAAATGAAGTAACGCGGCTGTTTCCCGCCGCCGGCTGGGAAAATAACCTTGCTAGCTAGCTTGCTAGGTATGAAACCTGAAAGCAAAGATGGTGAGATGATGAGAAGTCATGACAAATCATGATGTGTCTGCAAGTCCCCACTAAACTTGCATAAAAAGGTGCCCTCAAGGGGAACCTAATGCGGTGCTGTCTCAATTCCGCATGGAAGCATAAAGTAGCATGGTGTTAGTGGATGCCTCAATAACATAAAAGAAGATTTAAAAAAAAAAATGCACCTGCAAGGTAAAGTTTTTTTTTTTTTTTTTTCGTGTGTTTATTGTTAAAGTGTAGAAAATGTTCGCAGGACTGATACGGGAATTCGACTGCTCGTTTAGCCTCGCCAATGGTATCTGTCTACCGAGCAACATTAAATAAATGTGCGGTGAAATTACAACGTAGTGTATGAAGCAACTGCATGCAAAATAGTGAGGCCGGCCGAAAGGCAACGGATCCGTCGGGTAAAACCGACGCTCGTTTATCCGCGTCAAACGTATACCTGGCTAACAGCAATAATGAAGAAAACGCAAAGCAGTATAATGCAGAACCAATATATTATCCCCATTAAGCAAATGCATGCGAATTCGTGAGGTTAGCCAAACGGTCGCGGCAGCGGACGGTCCGATAGGCATATATAAGTACTTCTTTCCGTCCGAATTTGTCAGTGTATCCATATTGTGTGCAGACCGGGACACAGCACTGTGTTGGCATCTTCACTGATACTCTGGAGCGCGTACTCTCAACAGATCCCCTCCCCTCTTTCACCGCGGAGGCTGTCAAGCCTCTCCCTTCCTGTTTGGATAGTTAGGGATTGCATTGACGGATCGGAGGACTCCGATGCGACGATGCAACTGGAGCTCATCGACCTTCAGTGTCCACGCGCTGAAGACTATGCATCGCGAATCTCAGCTGCATGAGTTCAACAAAAACCTGGACAAGAACAAGTATGGAAACCTGGTGGACCACGCCTTGAAACTGACATCACATTTCGAGAGCACGTATGTTTGTGAGCAGACCTTTTCACTGATGGCTCTCAACGAAAACCGCCTTCGATCTGCCATGACGGACATGGCATTGCGAGATGTTCTAAAGACAATAACGAGTGCGATGACACCTGATATCGGAAGCTTGACCACAGCCAAAATATGCAATGCGTCGCACTAGGTGTGGCCCGGACAGTTTTTAATAAACGCAATTTCGGCCCGCCTACTTTTCTAGTTGTGCACCCCTGGCGTAAACTGTCCTTAAACCAACACATGAAGCGCCTAAAGCTCGGTTGGTGCACAGCGAAATTGCGACCTGCTTTCCTTCACCATGTCGCGCAGCTGCTGACCACCTCGCTGTTGCGATGGTTACGATGCCGAGACACATTGTTGCCGGGTTTTCTGCAAGGGGTCTATTATTATTATTATTTTTTAGCAGTTTTGACTATAATTAATATTTAGTCCTCAAAGTCTCATGAACAACTTGTTTGGTCTTGAACAGTCTATTTTGTTTACTTAGTACTTCACCATCCATATTGCTAGTAGGGACCTTTTCCCTAAAAGCCAAACGGCCGCCACTTGCTTGCTTCAACGCTGTATGGCCCTCCGCTTTGAAATGTTGTGGACTTAATTTAATTTTGGTCTAACTTTATAAGTGAGAGTTTTCATTTTTTTCCTTGCACATTTCTGTAGCTTTGTCAAGGCCTGTAATTTGCAACTTCTGGGAACTGTTGCAAGCATCAAATATGGCCCTTGTATATGCCTTTCTTGGGATCTCAGCATGGCAGGAACTTTTTCTATATCATATCCAAAATGAACCAGGAGTTAAGCTGTGTGATTCTTTTAGGTGGACCACATACCCGTGAATAGCCTTGCTGACGTCGTCCATGGACTTATCGATTCGCTCAGAGAAGGAATTCCACTGGATGGCCGGTGAGCGGTTTGTGTTTTCGGACACTTGTTTTTTTTACATGCAACTGATGGTAGATGCTGTTTGTTACATTTTGAGCATATGTGGTTGCCAATAAATAGGGAGTTAAAAATAAACATCTACAGCATACTTCTGTAGAACGAAATCTTTTTTTTTTGTCAAAATAAGAAAAATGGTGCTGACTGTTTATTTGGCACTTACTTTGATTAAACACTGGTAATTAAGGGCAGCCAGGGCAATTGCTATTCAAATAATGACATGAGTTCACCAAAATATAGGCCTTAATCAGCGGGACCCTAATATTTTTGTTCTATTATTATCAACTAACCCTGCTTGGGTCTATGATGATCCACAGTCTTATGTCCACAAATAGATACATGGTAATTTTTAGTTTTGCAAGAAAAGGGTTCAGCAGGGTACCTAGCCATAAAAAGAATTAACTTTATTTTAATTTTTTACTTGCATTGAAACTTTAGAGTAGAGCAGGGATGACCAGACAGACATCTGCAAAGAGCCAAAAAGAAACAAACATTTTAAGTAAAGAGCCGCAATTAAAAAAGGGTGTCGCTTTTTTTTTTTATCAGTAAGTGGACACGGCGGATTTACTCTTAAAGCTTTTGCTCATTATGTTCCTTTATTATGCGTCCCCATTTGTGAGCCACTTGGAGTCTGGCTTGAACTTGGAGGGAATATGGAGGGCATAGCCCTTGTCTAGGGGACCTTGTCTGCAACAAAGAACATTTTCTGAACCGCGAGACATAAGTGCATGCATGGTCACTTACTTGGTTGGTCTGATGTGCATATGGTGACAAAGCTTCCAAAACGCAAGCTGTCTTTTATACTGTAGGTCTCTTGCACTTGACGTCACTACCGGGCACGCTACTTAGCAGCATGTTTGAAAACTATAAAACCTAACGTCGATAAACCCTCTGCGTCACTGACACCTGAGCATCGTCCGAGTCCTTCAATGGCAAGGAGGAAAGCAGGTGGAAAGGAGGAGAGGGTTGACCAACGCATTGATCACCCCTCTCCTCCTTTCCACCTGCTTTCCTCCTTGCCACACGGCACATGCGCATTTGCAACCAATCTCTGTCCACCATTGAAAATTGCAATCGCTCCCCTTGGTCTGAGAATGGACCCTTTCTTCAATCTAAGCTCTCTAAGGGGCCATTTTCGTGCTACTTAGCAGCATGTTTGAAAACTATAAAACCTAACGTCGATAAACCCTCTGCGTCACTGACACCTGAGCATCGTCCGAGTCCTTCAATGGCAAGGAGGAAAGCAGGTGGAAAGGAGGAGAGGGTTGACCAACGCATTGATCACCCCTCTCCTCCTTTCCACCTGCTTTCCTCCTTGCCACACGGCACATGCGCACTTGCAACCAATCACTGTCCACCATTGAAAATTGCAATCGCTCCCCTTGGTCGGAGAATGGACCCTTTCTTCAATCTAAGCTCTCTAAGGGGCCATTTTCGTGCTACTTAGCAGCATGTTTGAAAACTATAAAACCTAACGTCGATAAACCCTCTGCGTCACTGACACCTGAGCATCGTCCGAGTCCTTCAATGGCAAGGAGGAAAGCAGGAGAGGGTTGACCAACGCATTGATCACCCCTCTCCTCCTTTCCACCTGCTTTCCTCCTTGCCACACGGCACATGCGCACTTGCAACCAATCTCTGTCCACCATTGAAAATTTCAATCGCTCCCCTTGGTCTGAGAATGGACCCTTTCTTCAATCTAAGCTCTCTAAAGGGTAACTGAAAAAAAAAAGTGTTTTTTTAATTAAACAGCCTAATCGGGACAAGCATGTCACAAAACAAATGTCCCGCGAAAAAAAAAAAATTTTTTAGCAATATTTACGCCACAGGACGTAATTTAGTCGGAGTCAGAACCTCTCCACATTTGAAACTCCCGCTCTTTCGACCCCCGCGGATGAGAAGTACGCCCCGCCCCTCACTCTTGGATTTGCTCTTGGGTTGAGTTGGCCGCAGAGTTGAACGACGCAGCGTCTCGACTTGCGTTAAGATCTGGCAACAACGCACGTTAAACACATGGCGCCGGTATTGTTTTGGTTTGACGGGACACGAGAAGCTGCGCGGTTTGCGAGCACATAGCAAAGACGTGACTGGAGAAGTGCCCCTGTGATATTCCCGGAAGACGGAAAGTATCATTGGTAATCGTCGTGTGTGCTTTGAATGCGAAGGGAGTCACAGGGTCCACGAGTGCACAACCACAAGCCAACGTTCACGACAGCGTTGCGTTGACTTCGGCGATCTCGTTCTGTGTGGTGCGGTGCTTGGAAGTAGACACCCACACTAACACGGAGCGCACATTGGTTGTTGTAGGGTTGAGGTTCAACGGGTTCAGTCCTGTCGTCGTCAGCTGATCCAGTCAAACCGGTCCGGGAGACGCAGCGAGCGTTTTTAAAAGTAAATCTTTCTTCGTTCCGTTTCAAAATGTCGAAGATTCCCGACGCATACCGTGAGTAAAAAGCTGCGGGCGTTTTCAACAAAATTACGTCGTTTTAATCAGGGTGTCTAACCGAACCCGAACCGAAAACCGGATCAAAACCGTAATTTTTGACCGAACCGGTACGAAACCGAAACCGAAATCGGACGCGTCCTATTGAACCCGAACCGGAACGAAACCATAATCTGATTTGGCGGTTACCGGTTCAACGAAAGCGGTTCAGGGCCAATTGTGGCAATAATTGGTCTTAACGGGAAAAGTAGCTGGTGTATTTCTTTCTGACATTGTCAAGACTAATCCTATATACTGTGAGATATTTTTACATTTTTTTTTTGTATACGTAATAAAATACATCATCATCAAAAGCAGAGACACAGAGAGACCGCGTGGTCAGCGAGCTCGCTCAGTTCCCGCCGCTACTTACTGCCGCTACAACTGCACTATGTTTCTTGGATTGACCCTGGCGGCGCAAAAGCGGCGGCGGCGATTTCAAAGCATTGTTTGGCCGCTTGGCTACGTAATGTCCAAGTGTCGGAGTGGATTGCGCCACTATAGGCACAGAGACCCATGCGTCTGCGAATGTTTGACCTCAAGATTGACCGCAGTTGCAGTCGATGAGCCATTTAGCCAATGGAACACCGAGAACGCACCACGTGACCTTCCGCTTGAGTGCAGCGACACGCTGAAGGAAGCTGGGACAAGAACCGCGCTGCGTCGGCAGTATACTTTGTAGGGTCGCCTGTGGTCCATTTGAATGAAAAACAATCTTTTCTTCAACGTGTGCGAAATGTTACCTTACGAAAAAAAAGGGGTGGTGGAGACAACGTTACTCAGCGATGATTCGCCGACGCGCCGCGCGCTGGAAGCAGACTTATGCTTGTTACTTGAAAAATGTAATGGATAACAGTTACAAATTACCGAGCCCCAAATGTAATGGATTATCATTACAAATTTCTTTCGCTGAAAAGTAACGGATTATTTTACTCGCTACGTTAAGTTACTGAGAACTATGGTCGTACCAACCGGGGGGGCAAGGGGGCGCTTGCCTCTCCCCCCCCCCCCCCCCCCCCCCCCCCCCTCAGTTCTCAGAATGGGGGTGCAAGGCATGTGTTCTGCCCCTCTCTCTGTTCTGTTCCTCCTCCCCCCCCCCCCCCCCCCCCCCTCCTATGAAACAGCCGCCAATGAGCAGGGCAAATACTATCCGGCGGCGCCCACTCCCCTTCACTCAAAAACAAGTTGGTACGCTACTGCTGAGAACCGCAAGCTTGACCGACCAGAACTCTATCAGTTAGACGAGGTTGCTCTGGCAGCGCCAGCTACGAAAGTCACCGTAGAGCGAACCTTCTCAGGTCAGAAGTTTGTGCTTTCACCGCTTTGAGGCAACTTGAACGAGTAGACGATAGACAACATCATGTTAATCCGCGCGAACAGAAAGGCTCCATAACTCTATGGAACGTCATAGCATGTAAACGCTCTAGTGGGGTTTGATCAGATATATTCCTCTTTCGCTATGGGATAAAATAATTCAAAATAAATATAATGATTTCAATACGCTCCCGCTTTTTGTGTAATTTATTTATTTTTATTTATTTAATTGTTTAAACACTTTAAGCACCCCGGACGGTATTTTATAGGAGATGGGTTACAGTGAAAACAGGTAACAAGCTGGTAGCAGCGCGGAAACAAACACGGACGCAAGAAAGGAATGGACAGGACTAGCGCTGGACTTCAAGTGAACGTTTAATGAAAACACAAAGGAAAACAACCATATCACCAAACCGTCGCTGCATCAACACGTGCTTAAAAAGCTTTTTCTTTTTAAGTAAATATATTGAGGTTTGGCTGACGCATTGGACTCTTTCCTATCTCGTAGGCGTCCAGCAGTTTGCGTGCAGTCTTGTCAGACGCCCTCCCCAAAACCGTGATGCTCTCAAATTTCGGCACACACAAACAAGTAACGCAGTGTAGATGAAGGTGGCCTCCGGAGGTTGACCGCAGCGACAGTGCGCGCTCACGTGTTCTCGGTCGTTGACACGACGGCTAGTTTAGCCGATGTATACACGACCACAGACCAACGGGATTCGATAAACTACCCCAACTGCGCACTCGACGTGTTTCTTTGTTTGACTCCACATTTTGTTTTCTCTCGTTCCCGCGTCAGCCACTCTGGGGCATAGCTGCGACATCTTACTGAAGGACGAAAACATGTAGCATGTCTAAAGAACACGTGTGTGCGGAGCGAAACAAACAAAAACGTATAGTGGGCAAGCGATCCAGCTGAAGACATTTTTACTGCTTACAAAATCACAGCCCAGCGTGCGTTCTTCACAACCCAGCACGTGCGTGTTCATCGCTTCGGAAAGCGAGCAAAGCACGCGCTCTACGCACGAACACTAAAAATGGCACCGGCCACAAGCTCTTTTTTTGAAAGGTCTATAGGGTGTATTCACTGGCGGCCATATCTGCGTGCGCTAATGCTGAGCACGTGCTGACGGTGAGCTTCCACAGTTCTTTTGAAACGTGCACCCCGCACCATCAAGATTGCCGGTCTTGGCAGCCTATTAATGCGAGCTCGTTCTGAGCATGCGCTCTAAACAGTGACCTCAAATATGGCGTCCAATGAATACCCCCTATAGACCTTTCCAATGTTTACAAAATCACAGTCCAGCGTGCGATCTTCACAGCCCAGCACGTGCGTGTTCGTCGCTTTGGAAAGCGAGCAAAGCACGCGCCATTCGCACGAACGCTCAAAATGGCACCGGCCACAAGCTCGTTTTTGGAAAGGTCTATAGACCCATCCCGAAATTACGCCCTATTCTGGCAGAGTTTGAAATACTGCACAGCTGCGTGTGCAAAAGACACCATAAATATGGAAAGTCGACCGCTTATATATAGTTCAGTTAAGAAGAGTATTATACAAGTAATAGTCTTGCCACATTAATGGTGTCCTTTGCGCACGCCACTGTGCAGGGTTTTAATATCTACCTGAAGAGGGAGTAGTTGCGGGATGGGTCTATGGCAACAATCTCGTGCTCAGAAAAGGCTACAGGAAGTCTCGGTCAATTTTCAAAGTTCGAGTTAGGAACCGGTTCGCGCTTATTAAAACCGGTAACCGGAGTTATATTATGTGCGCTACCTTAAACCGGAACCGAACCGGTACAAAATATAATGCTACTGAACCCGAACCCGAACCGAACCGAAATAGTGACCGGTTCGACACCCTGGTTTTAATTGAGCCGTGGACTCTGAATTGTTGTCATAAATCTGCCGTTTTTATGCTTCGTGTTGTTGGACTGTCTTTGCACAGCGACGTGTTGTGCTCATCGTGCGGTGTGAATAAATTTGGGCAAGACTTCCTAGCTGCCCACAGATGCATGAACTGAGGACCATTTTTTACGTAGTGAACATAGTGCTTTTTTTTTTATTTTGGGAAGAGGCGTTGTGCATTTATTACAGTACAATCACTTGAGAGTTCAGAGAGTTCAGAAATCGGGGAGGGCGAGCAAGCTTTCCGAACTTTGTCTCTTTGCTCTCTGGTACTGCCCCTAGTTTCAAGTTGTAGTTTTAGTAGACATACCTACTAGCAGCCTGCAGGTACAAACTGCTCTAAAGCAGGTAAAAGACTGGGAAGTCGGGACGGTGCGGACTCCGTGTTTCGCGCTTTTTGCAAGGTGACTGGGGAAGTGCTTTTGCAAGGTACACGGAATATGCAACCGATTTTGTTATGCCTGTCGCTTGCGTCTCTCCAGCAAAACGAATAAGATAATCTACAAAGCCGCAATCACAAGCCAAGATTTACAATAACAGTACACATTCATTCAAACAACTTTACGTAAGATGGTTTGGAAGCCGAGAAAAAAAATCTGTCGGCTAACGCAGAATTCGGACGTCCGAAGGCTTCTGCGGACAGCTATTACGTAATAACCTGGCTGTGCCAGGTTTTTTACGTAACAGTTGTGTCTACTCGCGGACGTTCGGTGCACACGGTGGTAATCTCGACGGCCTCCGGAGCGATATGACGAGAATGTAACTGGACACGTTTGTCGCTACGCGAACGCCCGATTGCCTCCAGCCAAATGGCATTCCTTTCGGGGCGACATGACTGCTGGAAGGCTCACTGTCGGGATCACTCATCTGACATCTCCAAAAAGTCGGCATTTGCACGCGAAAAAAAACAACAACAAAAGAAAACAACATGCTAGCAAAGAGGAAAACGAAAGAACCGCGCTATGAAAGCCAAAACCCCGCGTTGCTTCCTATCACTAACACCTGCGACAGCTGCTAAACACACACTACTTCACTTCAAGATGTCTCACTCAAGCACCTGGGTCAGCACGAAATACTGATCACTTCGGCGAAACGACTAGTCGAGGTAGGCGAGACAGGCGGGAGCAGAGACTTCGGCAGCCATGAAAGAACGGCGAAGCTTTTGTTTGTTATGGTATGGATCCAAACGGAAGTGCCTGTCTTGTAAACCTTTTGTAAAGAATAATAACTCTCATCACATGGGTTATTCTTTAAACGTAAAAATATGCCGCTCAAAAGGAAATTACTACATATAACAAAGGTTCAACAACCAAGATCTAAGCCGTCAATCAATCTCTTAGCCAATGAGAAGTAAAGCAGCCAATCGGTGCTAAACGTCATGGAACCCCAACTTTGTAGCGCGCGATTTAAAACGGACGAAATAGCCGCAAACTAAAATCAGTCTTGCGCAATAAATATGCTGTAAACTTTTTTTTTTCTCGTGGAAAAATTGTTTTTTGACATGCTTGTCCAAATTAGGCTGTTTAAAAAAAATGTTTTTTTCTTTGCAGTTACCCTGGCCATTTTCATTTAGCCACTCCACTCGGAGTAAGCTGCTTTAAATAAGTAGTTCTAGAAAAAAAAAATACTTTCTCGCACACCCACATTTTGTCACGCCTGTAGTGGATCACTGTATGCAAGCACCAGTCATTGTTTTTTTATCTTTAACTACAGAACTTACAGATAGGCTTTTTTTTGTTTGTCGAAAACAATGCATTTGGAAGCGAAAAAGAGCTAGTTTAGAGTGCCTTTACTTGATGGCACTGCTCGTGGTGCTGAAGTTTGACAATGATGGGGGTATTGAAAAGTCACTTTGAGAAAAGAAAAAGGAATGAAAATGATGTTGTTTTGGAGATGGTTGCAGATATGGAAGTTTGAGAAGTTGATTGAGTGTAGAGAGCCAAAGGTGCTTACATTAACAAAACACGCTGTCAGTGAGATGACGTGTCACCGCAATCTATGGGTAACTGGCTCATTCAGAGGGGGTTCAAAATTCTGACACACTTCCTGGTTGCCAGACTGCCAGCGGTGCTGATTAGATTGGCAGCTCTTAGCCCCCTTTTCGATGCTAGCACCGTGCGCGGTCTCTTCCATAGCGTTGCGGAGAAGTTCCATGACCAGTAGCATATTGAAACACTGGCGTCGTCTTTGGTGTTGGTGAAACGCACAAGCGCTCATTCGACAAAAGAACTCAAGAAGTACAATCGGGGATGTGTTTTTGGTGCCTTAAACCCAAGAATTCACAATTTTCTCCTTCTTAGCACACGACAGCGCTTGTCGTGGCCATTTTGACCTTGACGAGCCGACTTCTCGTCTTAAGTCCAAATAAAGACCGATATGCATAAAAATCTAGCACCAGCCGATGCTCCTTTGTGTTCCCGACCAGCTTGGCTGGTGCAGTCAACCACGACGCAAAAGAACTCGAGCGATCTGGAAAACACTGCCTCTGCTCATAGAAAGACGTAGCGGACATAAGACGAAAACAGACGAATGCCACCGACATGGATTCCGGCAGAGGTTTAGAGCTGAAAGCAGCGTTGCATCATGGTCTCGTGCAAGCACCCTATCGGGAGTGTTCACTGGTGGTCATGGCTGGTGGCGCATGACGACAGCAAGCGTTTGCCAGATTCTTTTCGCGCCGTAAAAGATAGTTGTTCATGGCAGATGATAAGCGGCTTTACCCACAGCTCGTGCTGATGACAGGTGCTCCTATATCTCTTTCCTTCTGACCTCGCGAGAATACTTGTACCAGGGAGCTGCGAGCCGTACTTGGACCTGCGAAGAGCTGCATCTAGCTTGCAAGCCGCAGTTTTGTCCCTTCTGCTTGAGAGCGTATGCCTAATTTCTTCTTTCTGAAAAATTAGAAATCTCGTGGTCAAGCAAGTGATTTATATGGTCAAATTGATTGCACAATAAAACAAATTGCCCTGCGCAACAGCATAGAGCATTAGAAGCATTGCTTCCTTTTGTTGTCTGCTGCTTTCTGATCACATATTTTAATATTATACATATGTCCTATGTACTCTGTGTTCGAATCGTGGATTATTCACTAGCATATCGCACTGGTAATCAGGAGACCCAGGTTTGGATCCTGGCTCAGCCAATTATTGTCTTTCTGGCAGCTTTCGAATTTTCATTTTTATTTTCACTTTATCAGTGCAGTTCTGTTGAGGCATCTTCCTATAAATGCATGTTTATCCTTCTAGGCAGTGCAGCCGCTCTAATCTGTCCCTGGCTTGTGTTGATCTCGCTGTCTCGAGCAGCCTTCTTTCTCTGCTCCAGCAGCCACAGCAGTTCATTCATCTGCATATTTGGACTACCTATGTGTGCTGTAAAAGTAGAGCCTTGCCAATACATTTTTCAAGGGGCCATAAAAAAAAAATATATATATATATTTAAGCAGTGAAAATGTAGCAGCTGATGACATTTTTGGGGTCCTATAAATGAGACAGGAATCAACTCTCGTACAGCAATTTATTTTTGCACATAATTTCACGGCTTTGGAGACATATCATATTTATTTGAATACTGGTCAACTTTTTCTCTCTGAACCTTTATCTAGAATTAGTGGTCAACCTATATTTGTAACCAAGGAAATTTTTTCTTCAATTTATTAAGAGAGAGAGGGAAGGCTTGCCAAAATTTATTAAAAGGATAGTAAGAATCTTTATGGCCCAAGTAAAACTGGGTTAAAAAATCCAATAAGACCAAACGCTGTAGCACATGACTAAGCAGCACAAGTTGAAAGCATAAACAAATAAAATATATGAGCATTAAAACAGTAAACAGGAAATAAAAATTGGCTATTAATCACCACAAGGCTACATCACACGCATAAAAACTGTATGTTCAAAGCGAATGTCGTATGTAGACTTACACTTCTCACAATTCTCGACAGTAGAAGTATATACAGCCAAAATAAAGAAGCAACTATGCTAGTTAGCAAGGCAATGTCAGCTGATTGCTCTACTTACTGCCAGCTCCTGGTGAGGTCCCGGGATCGATATCCGGACAAGGCGGATTTTTTAGCGGCCACCGGTTGTCCAGAGAATGCGAGTTTGCTCCACTTTAGGTGGAAGCCAATTTATTCTGATGTATATCTTCACCGTGGGGACTCCCCCTAAAAATCATCATATGTCAAATCAAACTAACCCAGATTCTCCCCACCATCATTTGCTGCTTCTTGCACACCGATACAAAGTGGTGAAGCTTGACGTGTGCACGCCACATGTGTTCCACATTTATGAACTTTAAACTGCAGAGGTAAAACTACGAGGCAACCAAGCACAGCAAGTCATGCGTGCATGCTGGAGAGGAAAACGGAAAAATGAATGTACTGTAACGAAAACCTCAATCCTTTCCAAGCCTATACTCCGTTTCGCCTTATGATGTACCCCAATGGACGCTACGAGCTGTTTTAGGCAATCCAGTGCTCCATGCGTTCCATGTGACTTTACGCTTCAAGCTACGGATTGCCTCTGGTGGCTCGTGGCGTCCACCAAACTGAACCGAACTTAAAACCGGAACTCAATCGTTATTTTTAGCTGAATCGGAACTGAGCTAACCGGCAGCATGGCCATCTTCTTGGAACTGAAAAATAAAAAAATGTATGGCAACCGGTTCGTAAACGGTTACGTTTTGAAGCCGGTTACTGTTATATGCATGCCTTAGAACCAAAAGAAACATTAAAAAGTCAGAAAATAAGTTTTAAATTGCAACTTTGGGTGCCAAATCTGACTACCGTAAAATACTGGGCAAGCGCCCACTCAAAATTTAGAGATAATCTCGAATAAATGGGGGATGGGCGCTTGTTCGGTCATGAATTTTACATACCAGTGTACTGTGCATATTTTCTCAGATCTTACAAATTTCGGAATGGGCGCTTAATGTAGAATGGGCGGATGCGCAGTATTCTACGGTAGGTAAGTAGAAAATTTTGGTGCACGTGCTAATACCCTTCTGTAACCAAATCTGAAAGAGGTGCCGACGCCATAATTGTGCTAATATTGTCGTGTGCTGTACATCTACTAATACACTAATGTCAGCTCAGTTGCATAGTGTACTACGAGTCACATTAAAAGGAGCACCAAATAGTCAGTCAGATTGTCGGTACCTGTTTTTACCAGAGGCTCGGCAAAATAATAGTGGGTATACATTTGACGGCATTCTTTAGTTATGCCTCAAGTCGGAAACCTCTCTATACACCTGCATGTTTGCAGTGTTGGAACCAGGGGTTGATTTCTTTGGTTCTGTCCTCTGCCAGGTGGCTGGAGATGCTGCCACAGCTGCTGACTACGATTGCAGCCAGTGAGACAGTGGCTGCCAGAGGCGACACATTGTCTGGCGTCCAGTTCAAGAAGCTCATTGTCGAGAGCCTCTGCTCGTGCCCCTGGGAGCCCAAATGGGCCACACCTCTCGCCCGGATCCTCAGGTCTCTTGCTCTACCTTGCTTGGTGCACACATCTGCTGACATTGTCGGTACTTGGGGATGAGTGTTTTCTGGCCAGAACCCGATTTCACGTCGTAACTTTCCGGATGAGGCTATCGGAAATAAGCCGTTTAATTTGGGTTAAAGGTAAGATACATTAGCAGTGAGCCCGCACGTCATTTGGCGTGCATCCATCGTGTCGGCGTTCCGAACACGAGACTCTCGCACTCAATCTTCACGCTGGCTTCCTCGTCGTCTGCCCTGTGGCACCCTCTTCGTACTGTGGCTCTCACGACAGTAACTATTCCTATAGAAAATGGAAGAATTCATGCCTAATTTCTTCTCGAATAAGGTACATGATGTATAGTAGCTAAGAGCTGCATTATTTTCTATAGATTCCAAAGGAGACCATTATCACCAAGAAACAAATACTAAACACTTGCAATGCATTGTGGCTGCTGGCCACAGCTGCAATGTAGGATGGATGATGACGAACATAATTGCTTTTTAAGAAATTGAGAAAAAGTTTGTTCACAAAGGCAAATAAAAGGCTCGAGGTACACCTAAGCACTTATGAGTTGTGAATGGGAAAGCACACACGCCGCTCTTCGCTCCCTTCTTTAATCTGCGGCGTAAAACGCGCTGACCTTGGGCGTGGAACGGTGGAGCCGCTGCCTCGCGGACACACAGCGCCATCGGGTGAGTGATCGTTCAAGCTGTCGTGTGCCTTGCGGCGCGAGGAAGGAACAGACAGCAACGTCATTCCCAGCAGAACGAACTTCTTGGTTTATTCCATGCGCCGTATATATTGCCACGCGCTGTACAACCGATAAGAGGCGAGCGAACTCGGGCATGCGCACAGGTCGGTTAGTATGACAGATCAGTGATAACACAACAGTGTGATAACACAGTCAGGATGACACCACACAAACTGTCGCGCAGCGGCCAATGGGAGCCTCGTCGACACGCGCCAGCCAATGGAACCGAAGTCGAAAATCCATCAGCTTAACTCCGCTCCTATTGGGATCGTAGAAACTAGGTGCCGTTTTCGCGCTTCAAACTGATGACGTCGGCTCGCTTCATGGGACAGTTAATGCTTTCGCATTAATATTCGGGGTTACTGAAGGGCGCCAGCACCTGTAAGAAGTGAGGTCCTTCATATTCTTCTGATGATTGTTTGTACCTCCGACAACATTGACAGATAACTACCGTGAAATTCCGAGCAAGTGCCCCCACCCACGCAAGTCAAAATTACTAGCAAAGTGGGAGGGGGCGCTATTTCGAACGGCACCAAAAATCAAGATGGCGAGGACAAAATTTCCCTGCCAGAAAAAAGAAAAAGCGCAGTGCACATGGATTTAATATTTTATTTATCTATCGGAACATAGACTTTATTAGGCCAAAGATTTGTCACTCCTATGTTAATCACTTTCAAAACCACCAGAAGACACCTCAGAGTCGGTTGCAAGAAAAAGTTTGCAGCATTCTGCAATGTTTTCCAACTGCATGCCGTTGGCTATTTTAACAGCCTCTTCAGAAAGAAGCCCGTTGCTAACGGCTCGTCCTGCACCTCTTTCGCGCTCCAGGTATTCAAAGAGCGCGTCGTCCACGTATTTACTGAACACTGACGCGCCGTTACTAAGCTTTTGTCTAAGTTATGCTTTCCCATAGTTTCGCTGTAACAGATTGTCAAAATTCTTGTCCCATTCCCGTTTCCGGTCAACCTTGAAGTGTCGAGACGTCTGGTGTACGTTTTTCCCGTTTTCACGATGCCATTGAATGACCTCGATTTTCTTTGCCAGTGTAAGAATGCATAGCCGACCTGACACCGCCAGAACAAAGCAACAATGGCGTGTGGCGACCGGGCTGATCGGGCTGCAAAGTAGGATTGGATTAGATTGGATTCTTGGACTGGATTTGGCAGGCCAGTGTTGCTTGGGCGCGGTCAGCGCGGTGGTGATACGGGTGCGGAGCGGAGAGGGGGGGGGGCGCTTTCCCGGAACGGCGCGGAAATGTGAAATTAGCAGTGAAGTTGGGGGGGGGGGGGCTTTTGCTTGGGTGGGGGCGCTTGCTCGGAATTTTACGGTATATGTTACCCTGGTCAGTCTCCAAACTTGTTGCATCATTTTCCCATGCATAAAAATAAAATGCGGTCCCCATGTACTGTATTTTCCAGACTATAAGTCACACCCTTGTATAAGTTGCACATGCGTATATTGAGCCGTTTTTGCGGAAAAGTTGGTATATAAGTCACTTTTGTATAGGTCGCCCCTCTTTGCTCGGTTCACGCATTGAGTTTATTTTTGTTTACGCGCATTGGTATAGAGAAATTGGAGTTTCGCATAATCGGCTAGATCGCAGGTACTGTTTGACGTGCAACTTTGACGTTTTGGCTCGCAAGAAATGCGGCACTGTCTGGTGGGGGCAATCGAGTATTTCGTAGCAAAAGGACGTAGAACGCGCAAAATGAGGAGGTAGTCGGCTTTATTCGAGCGAACACATGCCGAGTGAACGAAAGTTTAACTAGGCCAGACACCCGTGAACCAAGCTTTGAACCACTAGGCCTAGCCTAGGCCTAGTCCCGGAGACAATGCAAGCATCGATGTGCAGGCAGATAGATAAATCTGGACACACTTCTTTCGGTATCTCTAAAAAAGCGGCTAGGCACAATCCTTCCTTTTACATGCAGCAACACGGCTGGAACATGGCAGAGAAAAACTGCTCATCAAAAGGAAACTAAGAAAGACGTGAGAAAATATTCTGCAATGTGTGTATACCAGCCTATTTACCTTTCATTGTTACTGGACTGAAGCAAAAGAATACGGAACCATGACTGAATTAGGCAACGTCGATCACATGCTGTAAAAGCTTTATTCTCACCCTCTTGCCTATACACATTGAGCCGCTTCCGGGAAACCGTAACATTTCTTGCTTTCCGAGTCAGTTATGAAAAGTGTAGAAGAGTGCGGCGATAGCAGTGCCTCCTGGAAGCGGCAACACCACCCATGGCTACATAGGTAGGGTGCTGTACAAAAAATGGCACGCGGCGCATAAAAAAGTGGCGTCGCACCGTGAATTAAAAAAAAAAAAATGCATTTACTGTAAACGATTTATTTTTCGCGGGCTCATTATTTTGCAATTTAGGTCAAAGCTGAAGTTTTGGAATAATTCGCGTGTTCTAATTTTTCTTGACGCGGTGGAATCTCAATATAGATTTCAGTGTGCTTTCATTTTACCTAAATCGTTCACGGGACCTATTTTTTTGCACACTGTAAGCAGTGATGTGATTGCTGCGCCAATTGCGCCAAACTGCGCCAAGGTGCTAACCCTGCTACATCCTGCTACATTTCGCCAAAATATGGGTAATCTGCGCCAAGCCTGCGCCAAAGGACCAATTTAGGTCGCCTTTCAAAACCGAAACTAAACTGAGTACTGTAATTGAGCAGACGTGTGTTATGTGGCGCAAGCGGCCGCCTGACACAAAGTACCGTGCATCAATTGTCCACCCGGTCTTGCATGATTTTCCCGGCGTCTCGCGTTTCGTGCTCTCTTCTCTTTTTTTTTATATTTTCAGCGATAGACGCGGATGTGTGCAGACGCTCCGACGCTAGCGTGCCGGGTTCCACTCATGCTGTGAAACGAAACCACGTTTTTGGGCGGCTGGAGTTACTTTGTGAGCTGAGGCAACGGCCGTGGGAAAACTATATTTGGTCACTGCCTTTCAGTCACCGTGGTCGCGCGACGTCGAATGTTGCCGTCCCCACATCACTGCAGATATGGTACTTTCTAAAATGAAACTAAGTACCGCCGCATGTTCATCAACATTCCTGTTCTTGTTTAAATCATACGTTACTACAAAAATCCATCTTTAATTCAAAGACTGCTTTGTCAAAGTATTGATTATCTAGATTCCTCTCGGTGGGCCTTCTTTCGAGAGGACCTCGGTTCGTGAAAAATCTGCCGTGAAAGAAAGTTGGTGAAGAGAAGTGAGCTAAAGAAAGAAGGAAATGCCTGCACGCTGAAACCGCACAGCGTGCTTGTTTGTCTCGAGTTCAGTTGTAGAACAATGCGCTCCAAGAACGTTTTGAGGCTGGCTCGCAATGTCTTGCATCGATGCACTCAGGTTCTTTATTTTTTGTGTGTTTTTCGTGTACCTTGTTTGCCGGCCTGGCAAAGCAGGCGCCAATGGACTGTTTTTGTTGCATGCTCGAGAGTTACATTTTGTGTTCATTTTTGGGGATAAGTTAGCAACGGAGCTGAGGGGCATGGTTTCGGTTTCGATCGGACAGCCGTTGTCTGCGCTCGCGCGGCGAGGCATGCCCAACAGCAAGCCTGCCGAAGTTGACCTCACGTGCATGCGAAGATAATCTGGCACGTCGGGAACCAGTAAAAAAGTGGCAAGCGGTTTTTCGAAATTGCTTGGCAATGCCTAAAGCACTGTACACTTGTGGGATGTCTGAGCAGTAAAAACAGAAGCAGCAAGTTCCGTCACAACAGGTCACATCAGAACACAACACAACACAAAGTGCCCTTCGTTTGTACAGCACTTAAAACTAATATTTTTATTTTCCTAAGAATATCTGCTCCAAAATCCACTTTTGCTGCTCCGAAACACTGTCTTGGCTGCTCCAAAAGCCGCTTTTGCTGCTCCAAAACACTGTTTTGGTTGCTCCAAAGGCCACATTTGCTGCTCCAAAACGCTGTTTTGGTTGCTCCGAAACGTGCGCCAAAATGGCTTAGGCCAATCACATCACTGTGTAAGGCGATTCGCGAAAATTAGGTTCTTGCCAAAATTGAGTCGTTTACAGTAAGTCGCATCCTTGTATAAGACTCGACTTATACACTGGAAAATACGTTACCCAGTAATCTGGGAACTAGAAGAAAACAAAGCAGCTTGTCCAGTTTTAATGCTCCACCAGGTAATGAATCATTAAAAAGGATTATTACTTTCTAAGAAACCGCACAAAGCATATGACGCCTGGTTTTAATAAAAACCCAAGACCTTAGTGATCAAAAAAAAAGGAAAGACAAAGGCAGAAGTAATAATAATAATAATAATATTTTATTTCCATTACATGTAATGGTGGAGCCAAGGCAAAAAGCTGCGCTACGCAGCTTGACAAGTAGCGTGGCTTTTTTTACATATGCAGACCGGATTTTCACATAATGTTGACGTCAAACGTCTTCCCTTTCGGTCATTAGAAGGGCGCTTTCTAAAACCGCATGTAACGAAAACACATACTGTCAAGACCGGTTATAACGAAGTCGGTTATAACGAAATAGCAGCCGCAGCAACGCGATGACGATTTCCCATTCCCTTTCACACTTCGTTATAACCGAAGTCGGTTATAACGAAATAGCGGATATAGCGAAGTGATTTCTGATACCTATTGACTTCATTATAACCGGTCTCGACAGTAACACTAATCTCACTTATATCTTTGCAACCATACTACCCATGCGTCTTAATTTGGTATGGTTGTGTAAGAGGAAAGAAGTCATTACTTGATCACGCATCTGTCGCATGTGCAGATGGTGCCGTTGTCGCGCCACGCATGACACAATCTGAGCTAAATTTAGCTTCGTGCGCGGCATTCACGGAGACGTAGCTCGGTTGTATGTTTGTCGATCTGAGCTGGAGGGGTCGGGTTTGAGAGAGCTCACTCTGCCGCAGTAAGTATTGGTGCTCATCAGGAGTTACAAGTGGGGCTTCGTGTTTTCTAATAAATCCGATAAACTCCGAAAACACTCGCCGGTAAAATTTTAGCCAATTCAGATTTATCCGAAAGACTCCGAATATTGAAGTCACAGTGGCAAAATAAAAAAATAAAAAAGGCAGTATTTTACAAATAAGGTTTGTTAGAGCACATGGCCAGTGGTTTGAGTAAAGGCCAATTCAGTTTTCCTTTTTCTTTTTTTTTAATTTTGGACTATTGAAAAGAGGAAGTTTCCTGTTTATCTCGTCGAGGTTAGTTTAGTACAATGGGCCAGTGTACTTCTGGACCACGACAAAAGCCGCTGTTCCGGATTCCAGTTTGGACCATACTATTTGTGCTTCTTAGAGGAAGGAGGGGTTGTGTTTTTGTAGCAGTGAAAGATGGAAGCCTGTAGATTTCATAGGATGGAGAGGGCAGCTGAAGGTTTTGTATCTGTTTGGCTACTTCAAAGTACCAACGTTTATTAAAGTAACACTTGTTTTTAAGATGTGTCATGGGGCAGTTAGTACTGCCAATTGCAAGGGTGTCAATTCCAAATGCAGCTGCAGAAATATGTTCCAATAGTGGCGATTTTTAATGAATTTAGTGTATGTTTTTGTCCAAGCACTTTTTTATTTTTATTTACAGAGTAAAACTAAACTCCGAATTTTGGAGAATCGGGAATCTAACAAAAAATAAACTCCGATAAACCCCGAACTTCCAGAGAAAAAGAAAAGAAAAGCACCCTCCAAATCTCACGACAAATGAACTCCGAAAACACGTAATCCTAGTTATAAGGCTTACTACTGTGTAATTTGGTGCAGAAAGTTGACGGTTACTCGGCTATGGTGCCCCCGCATTCGACACAAAGGGTTCAGAAATGCTGTGAAGAGACTGTGGCAGCAAAACAGAGGGATGCCAATCCTCACCCACTCCATTTGGCCATGGCAGAACATGTTCATCACCATGGGGAGTGCAAGTGCTCCCTATGGAGCGCTTCCGCTCCTTATGGAAATGGGCCCACTACGAATAGGGAGCGAGCACAATTGCACGATTAGACTATAAGACCCCCCCTAGCTGTATCATAAGTTAAGCATGTAAGCTTTGTAATGCATGGACAAATATAAGTTGTGTATTTGGTTATGTCGTTTCTGTACCCTAGTGCCATAATGCCCTCTGCAGCATGCACAAGACATTTCACATACCCCACTGCGGCTGCATCCCCAATACAACCCACAGAAGTTTGTTTTTTTGTTTTGACACAGGATGTGGTTATGAGTTAGCTTTTATGCAAAAAGTGTTACGCTCGAGTGCGCCGAAAAAGCGTCGCACACAGGTCAAGGCAACATAAATGCATACTTAGCCCATAGCAGACAATGCACGAGCATTTAAACAGAAGGCAGACTTAGTCATAATTGACCATATGTACAGTGAAACCCATTTAGAACGAACCCATGTACAGCGAATTATTGTCAATATCGAACTCACAAAAAATTTAAATAAAAATGCATGTAAAAAGTACTTTTCATAACGAACAACATATTGGCTATATCAAACTTATTCCCGCCGGGAAGGCTTTCAAAGACGCGCAGACAATCGTCTTCTAGCCTGTCCCTTAACTTCAAAAAAAGTAGGAAAGAAAGAAAACTCCAAAAGCTCAAGTTGCAAACAAAATTGAGCGAAGAGAAGCGATTCAGAAGGGGGGGTGGGGAGAAAGCTAAAAGAACAAACTCTGTACGCATGCAAAAAAAAAAAAAGAAAAAGAACTTTTCATTGCGTTGTTGTTACAAGGCGGAAATGAAGAGATGAGAAAGGAAGAGAAGCTCTCGCCTTACGACAAACTCATCGTGGAAGTTTGTTTTAAATGTTTTTTTGCTACATCGAAGTACTTGCTATGTCGAACTTTTCGTAGCGTTTCCTGCTGTTCGTTATAAACGGGTTTGGCTGTAATTATAATTAAGCATGATTAATTGTAACAGGTGAGATTTGCCACGTGACTAAGTGTAAGTCGAACCCCATACCGTGTGATCCGTAGCCCAATGTGTTTGCTCGGTGTCGCAAGGAGGAGATTAAAGGGAGTAAAAGCAGCAGAACCAAGTATGCTGGCACGTTACCATCCGCGCGTGCCAAGGGGCTTCCGTATGACGAAGCATAGCTTCCCACGTGGTCCGACGACATCACGTGGCAGATCGTAACGCACCAACAGATAGCTCAGCGGGCATGTGACATCATTACTTCGCAGAGCAACCAATAGATAGTGTAGCGGACTCAATAAACCTAAAGCCCCTTGATGTGTTTGTGTTTGTCTTGCAAGTAGCATCAAATGTGCCGAAGCATGAGGCCCGCTCCTTGTGCAGCTTTTGGAAGCAAATGGCGGCGCAGCACTGAAATATTCACAGGGTCTCTTGTTATCCCTAAGACGACTTGAAAGTGAAAGCCCAAGTGCCGATGCATTAAAGACAGACACATCATTTACTTTGTTTCACATTCTCTTTTTTCCCATTCCCTTTTTTGGCATTCTTTTTATTTGTTTCATATGTTATTTTCAGATTTCACGCGCACAATTCCTCTTAGTCCTCTTACTTCTCTTTAATTCCTTTTAATTCACTTTAATTCCTCTTAATTCACTTTGATTCCTCTTAATTCGCTTTATAGTCCTTCTTAATTCCCATTGATTACTCTTACTCCTCTTTAATTACTCTTGATTCACTTTAGTCCCTCTTAATTCTCTTTGATTCCTCATAATTCGCTTTATAGTCCTTCTTAATTCCCATTGATTACTCTTACTTCTCTTTAATTACTCTTGATTCACTTTAGTCCCTCTTAATTCACTTTGATTCCTCTTAATTTGCTTTGTCATCCTTTTTAATTTCATTGCCTCCAATTCGCCTGAGTGGTCACGTAAACGTTTTGGTACCTTTCGTGTCGCCGACATATTTTCGCTCAAGGCCTTTGAAGGGTCGACTGAACGATGAGATATAAGGCTTTCACCTTAATGAGCGGCCCTTGGAAGTGAATAGCGGCACAGCACTTGCTGGAGGCACATGTGCGTTTGCACAACAGTGGTTGTCGGTACGTAAAAGAAACGTGAAGCTTTCATTTTATTAATGGACGTTATATAAAACCTTCCTTGCAGTCCAGGAGCATTAATAACTCAAGGCACCCTTGAGCGAAGCAAAACCTAGTGAAACTTCTCATTAAAGCATACTCCTCACATGCTCTACTCCTGAATAAATTTAGACTTGTCTCGATTGTTCTGATAAACCCGGGGCAGACGCGAGTGTGTCCTGTGTGCAACGCATCTGAAACCACCCAAAAGCTCCACATATCCAAGCAGGACTAACCATAATGCACGCACGGCACACTCTGCTTCCCGACAGGGGGGGGGGGGGAACGGGCGGGTGACCGAGTATGTTTGTAGGGGGGATTGGTGGCCGAGTATGTTGGCACGCCACTGCTTTAGGAGCAAAAGCTAGTGTTGCAGAGCCCAGGGATCCTGAGCTCAATTCCTGCCTCTGTTGATATCAGTGCTGACGGGTATTGTGCCAGTGTGCGCCGTGTAATCACCACTGCGTGGTACATGAAAAGACCCATATGTTAGCATTTATACTGCACCGGCCAAATGGCCTCTACGGCATTGAACCAGTATTGTTAAATCTCAAGGGCTCGTGAACTTCGCTGTAAAACATTCACAGCATTTTTTAATGCGAGAGCATTAACTGTCCCATGGAGCAAACCGACGTCATCAGCTTTTGAAGCCATGCCAAACGGCACCTTCCCCTGTCTCAATAGAGCGAAGCCTGTCGTCTGTAGCAGAAATCTGATGGATAGGCTTCCGCTAGCTCTCGCGCGGCGTAGTTCCAGAAAATGCCTCCAGAAAAGCCCTCTCCATGGCGGTGCAGTGCACGCAGCAACCCGGCGGTGCAGTGCACGCAGCAACACGGGCAAACCCTGGAGAGGCTGTACGGCCGAGCTCAGCGCGGCGCGGTCACTTAGCGAGAGCGCGCGCTCGGCTGTCTGCCGCTACTTCGGCAGTAGCGAAACGTGGCCGCTAACACCAGTACGCCGCGGACGAAATAAGGAAGCGGAAGAACAACATTCACGCTTTCGGATTCACAACTCGTAAGAAGTGCTTAAATGTCCTCAGTTTCTTCTTTTTTTTTTTTTATCTTTAAAATATTTAATAATTTGATGTGAAAGTTGATTTCTCCTCCTTTTTCCTGTCAAGAAACACTAAAATCTTTGGTGTACCACATTTCAGCGAAATCCCATTAGATTCATCGGAGCTCGAGTTTGCGGTGCCAAAGATGATGCGGGTTCTTCCAGACCTGGAGTTGGCAGAAGTGCCACCGCTCGTCTACCAACTTTTACTCTTTGCAAACCAGGTAATGTTCATGTTTGTTTTTGGGAGCCACTCAATAATTTTGGCTCCAAAGTTGTCATTTTGGCAAATAGTGGGCTGCCATTTGGTGTGATAATACAAGGGCTGTTTTTTTGTTTTTTTTTTCAACCTCCAATAAACTGGAGAAAAAAAGACGAGGTGAAGAATGTTTGTTACACACAAAGTTAAATACATAGTGTGGCTGCTTCTCTATTGGCGAATTCGCGTGGTTCTTTCTGCGCGCTCTCGAGCGCTCTTTCCAGAGCGCGCGAGATCGGCTGGTTGAAAAAAAGTGTTGTGGCCTGATCGGCTGGTTCATTCCGAGGGCGCCTCTCCCTCTCAGAGCGCTCCCTGGCACTCCGTCTGTAGTCGTCGGAGTGCGGAGCAGCACAGGCGTCACGATGTACTTGGACGGGGATCACGTAGTTTTGTTGACGATGGCCGGCAGTGGTCTGTGATGGTGTGTGGGGTACGGCATGACGGCGATTGATATGTGGTTCTACAAAGTGCTTGTGCATTTGACGGTGCGAGGATTACAACAGACGGGAGTGACATTCGTTTGCGACCGAAACAGGAAAAGTCGACGCGTGAAGTATTCCCAGTGCTTTCATGAGATCGTTCATCTCACGGCGATGAATCCGCTAAGCCTAACCGACGAAGAAATAGCTGGCAGAGCTCGCCGCTGTTTTACCGGGGTTTGTGGTCGCTTCAAGAAATTTTCAGGTTTGGTAAAAGTGCGTTCAAAGGTTTGTGTTGTAAAATAAAGGGAGAGCCGAATATAATGCACTGTGATTTGTGTCGCATGGCGATATGTGCTATATCCTGCTTGCACGATATTTCGCCGTGAGAAAAATGCGGTTTATTAATCATTTTATATTTGCCTGCTCTGTCGTACGCATGACCGCTATCACTGCGCGTTCACTGTCGAGAATGCGATGAGTTGACAACTTTTTCCAAGCATTGGCTTTCGTTCCGTTCTGCGAAAATCAATTCGCATACTACTTCTTTTTTTTTTTACATGCCTCTGCGTAAAACAATTTACGTCACAACCGTTGTTTCATCACATTGTGAGCATAAATTTTGCTCAATCGTCCACCGTACACTGTAAGGTCGTGTTGTTTTTAATGCATTACCAATGTCAAGAAATTTTAATTCCGTGACAGGTCTGAGAATTTCGGAGCGCTCTGAAGCCAGCAGTTGTGATCGGCTGAAAAGGATCCCGAGTAGCTCTGGCGGCGAGGAGGGGGTGCTCTGCTAAATCGAGGTCAGAGGAGAGAGGCGACCACCCGAATTGACCACGCAGAATTATACACTTCCTATAATGTGGCACAAGCATTTAGGTATTCTTCTTGTAGTAGGTTACCACCTGGGTTCTCGGTCATTCCCTCATAGGTTCAACAGGACCGTCAGTCACCACAGACATGCAATGCGTATTTAGGAAACTGCACAAAGTTTCATGGAGGACAGAGAGACGTCCATGATGATGGGGGTTAGGGAAGAACGTCTGACAACTCGCTGCCTCGTGGAACGCGTGATGGAATGACAAAGCGGTAACCATCCTTGAGGAGGGCGTCCAAAAGCCTGTGCCGCATTATAACTAACTAAAGCAGGAACACGTGGAGGGTGAAAGTGGGTGTCGCTAGGCGCTCCACAAGCACACCGTGTGGCATTAACTGTATGATCTGTATCGATAAGGTCCAAATACCGTGCCGCCGCGAGAAAGGGACATGGGACGCCAGCACCGGTTGCTATGGATACTGCCACGCAGTGCCCGTTTTCATTGCTCAAGTGTTCCCTGCTTAAATCTGTGCAGCGATTGCGTGCAGTAGTAGCTACAGTATGTATCTAACTTCTACGTACATTAAAACATATTTTATCACTTGGCGGTTGAAAAAAAAAAACAGCCCTCGTAGCTACATCCCATTCATTTTTTTTTTCTTTTTCTTTTATAGCATACATTTTATTTCTTCCACTTTCCACCTACCCTGAAGCTAACATACCTGTCAGAGGAGCATTCTTACCCCTACAACTCCTAATCCTGCCGTCCTGCCATCCACGAACACCATTTCTCTGTAAACACCTTTGGGGTGCTTACAATCATTCCCACTTGCTTTAATTTGTGAACCACTGGGTGCAATACCGCAGATCTCTGTCTGTCATGCACTCCACTTGAATGACGGTTTTATTGCCGAGTTTGTCGTGCGCAGGGGGTGGCAGTGTGAGCTGGTGCAGCAGTCTTCAGGCCAGAAGGGTAAAGATGCTATGCTGGGAGCCCCGGCTGCTTTAAGCTTTAGAAGGAAGGTTGGAATAGACTTCCGCGTTCCATATCGTCGCAGTGCAGTATACTCCATTCACTTGTAAGCTGACAGTATGTTGGAAGCTACATGCTCATGGAACCAGTCGTACGCCCATCTTTCTCCACTTGACCTGTGCTCCCGCCCATACCCATGCGCAGAGGGTGGAGTCGGGTGACAAAACGGAGGTGGTTGATTGGTCCGGTGAGTGCATGGCTCCCATTGCACTGTGCTATAGCTTATGAATGGAGTGTAGTAGGTTCCCTTTCCCAGCATTCTGAAGGCACCGGTGCAACATTTTACCCCCTTCGGCTAGCGCTCGGCCGTCTCATCTCACATTGTCGCTGACTGTACTCTATTATCGATGCTCAGGAGGCTCAAGTGTAGCACATTCATATAGCACCTTTTTTCAACGGATGTTGACCGAGGTCAAGAGGCGGTATAAGACGTAAATTGAGGGACCTCTTGTTTCTGGCCAGCTTCTTGCCAAACAAAACAATTGCTGTTGGTCCCCTTTTTGCAACTTTCAGGAAGGCATCGAGGTCATCTTGGAGACAGTGATAAAGTTCTTTGCCCAGAAGGAGAAGGACTTGCGATGCAATGGGTGTGTATCGTTGATGTTTGACTTCATACGCAGTCTTGTTGAGCTTTGCCTTGACTTTCGAGTCGTTCTGGGAATGCTCAAGTGGAGTCTTCCCTCATTCCAGTGCTTCTGCCCCTGGTGCCAAAGAAAACCTGGAGCAGACCGAGGCTACTGTCACCCTCCACGTTGTATTTGCTGCGCGACAGAACCTCGTCATCACCCGTACCATCGTCAAAATGCTCAAGGCAACTATATACATTCTTTTATTGGTTACCAGCTGTTTTATTTTTAGCGTGGAATGTGTTTAAAGAGCTGGGATCCCCGAGGATAGTGTGACAGAACACCACGAAAAGCTGTAATAGAATGTGCAACATAGATTTCAGGGAAAACAAAGAACACATAATCGAGAAGAAAGAATGAAATTCCAAACGTTCTCCAACAAGGATCAAAACCAAAACCCCAAGATTTTGAGCCCGACTCACTACCACTGTGCCAAGGGAAGAGACGTGCGAGGTGATAGTTGCTTTACTACAGTCAAACCTGATTACAACAAACTTGGGTACAGGGAATTAACCCCTAATCGAACATGCAAAAAGGTTTTTGTCAGTTGCATGCAAAATATATCTCGCACAACATACTTCACCATGGATATATAGAATTTCCAGCCAGCAAACACACGATCTCCGGCACTTCCTGCATTCAACTTCCTTGCCATGCAGACGGAGGCTTTCCTTGCCCGGCATGAAGCAGCCACTTAGTTACGCTTAGTCACGCTCTAGCACTGCAGCACTCTATAAGGTTTCATATGTTGTAACAACCGTGGCATTTTCAGCCAATCAACTCCGCTGTTACCGGTGCTTTCGGAACAGACAAAATTTGGGCACACATGCAGTCAATGCATTGCAGACCGAGCCTCTGCATCATAAACGTCACTTCCCTAGGCCTCCTGCAATGCTACTTAACATTTTGTTCAGCAATCTGGTGCGGTTCACGGTTCAAGATGACGACGAAGCAGTGGAACGCTCTTCAGCTCTCGGACAGAGTGGACATCATTACTGAATAATACAGCAAAAAAACACTGACCAAACGAAGGAAGATCTAGACAGATGCGGCGTAACTTTCAACTGAACAATTTATTTAGGAAAATGTAGAAATAAAAATAGAAACCAACACGTGCTGGTGGAACACTGTAAGATAAGGTCTAAACACTCTCTAGGAAATCAGCACCACTGGTTTCGCATATACCATAATATCCCAAGTCATCACCCATCCCCGAGTCATCGTCCACCCCACTTTTTGGGCGAATATCAATTTCCAAGAAAACACCGAGTGATCGCTCTCCCCTACAAATACCCCAACACAACTCCGCGATTTGCAAACATTCATATTACCCGAATGACGTGGCCGCGGATGTTTTTCCAGTCGATTTAATGTGGTGTGAGAAGACTACCCAATCAATATTTTGCTGCAGCGTCGCATATATTTTTAATAAAGTAAAAAGATGCAACTGCTCGAAACCGAAACTGGATTGGGGAGGAAGAAGAAATGTAGAGGAGAGATTTTTTGGAAATCACGTGGCTACACCCGATTGTGTTTTTTTGGTTTTTTCTGGTTGTGCGATGCAGACGAAAGATTCGCACGTCGCATAAAAAACGCAAAAGTCAAGCACTAGCATTTGTACGTTTTTCAAGCTCTTACCAGTTAATGTTCGTATGACGAGCAATGTCTTCAGCCAGGAGAAGGGGCAACGACTCGGTGAAGTCTTCGTGCAAATCAGCTTGGTGGTCGGGCGTGTCGTATGGAATAAATCCTAATTGTTTTTATCGGTAAAAGATTTCTCTTTCGAAGCTAGACAGATTTGCCGGTACTGCCAACAGCAGTTCTGAAATAGAGGTCTGTAAATGAGATTGGACAGAGCACAAACAGCAATGCGGCACGAGATGAGAACACTAGTGAGACAACTGAGATGACCACCAGAAAATGGGACAGAGCAGAAAGTAAAGTACCTGCTGGAACGGCGACAGGCCCAGATGACTAAAGAAGAGACTAGTCAAGACACTAGGAACAAAAAGCAAATTAAAGTTAAGACAGGCAACTGATCAAATAATAATAATGGGGGAGAGGTACCCAATGATTAGAGACTAAACAGAATGAGATTGCTACAGACCTTTTCACTTTCTTAGTTGCTTCACCGGCGGATAGAGGGCGCTGACGCACTTGCGCTGACGCACTCGGCTGACGCACTCGGCGCTGACGCACTCGGCACCATTAGGTTGCTTCAGTTAGGTTTGTTTCGGTTTAAACGTGGACGCGGCTATGTTGTTGTTTTACGTGGTTTTTGCTTGATTTTGTGATACACTTATTTTCCTTGTTGCACACAACGAATGAAACAGTGGTATTGAGCCACTTTGAGGACTACGAGATATTTTTGAGCCTAAATTGTGGGCTTTTTTTTTTAACCAACTCCTTTGATACCCACTGTTTGGTTTTTGTGGGCACCCAACCTTTAGTGAACTTCGCAGACTAAAAAAGTATTGTGTAATGACGCAGATAATTTCTATAAACAAGTAGTATCGTATCGGCCTCTTTTTTTTTATTTCAGTACTCGAGCATTGTTTGACAGGCCGAGTAGGAAATTTCTTAAATTATTAACCCTGCTAAAGTATTCATAAGCAGCATTTCGCGATACTGGCCCTAGGAAATAAATTATTTTTATATGAACTTTTGCTTACTCAAGATATGATATAAGTGACAGGCCCGTCAAATTAAGTCTGGCATTTGTCTTCCGTAAAATTGGCCAAATAAAATCAAAGGGTGCAAAAGAAATACCTCGGAAAGTTTGGCTGAATTCTAGCACTAGTCACCACTTCACGGGTTTCTGTGAACAAAGATTCGCTTTGTAAATTTCGGCGTCGCCGGCCACCAAAAGTCAACCTCTATTTGCCATCGACAGCCCTGGACTCAAGTAATTGTTGTGCAGACGGCTTTTTTTTTTTTTTTTCAAATAGAAACAATGTCATTTTATTGTGTACACTATTCTAAAACTGGCTACTGTTTAGTTGTCTGTGGCAGTTACGCGGGAAGTCCTAACCTTTGTGTTAAAATAAATTAGGTGGATTGATCTGGTTATCTAAAGATAGTCAAATCACTTAAATGACTCGAAATGGGAGCGAGCATGGTATACAATTTCTTAAACTTCGTAAGTAAACTGACCAACCAAATGTTTACGCTGTTAAAAAAAAAAAAAAAAAAAAGTTTGAGAATTTTATACACATGTAGGTGTGATATTATGAACAAACAAATTGCCTGATGTTGACGTACCATTATTTCTAGCCTCAGATAGAATACAAGTTAAACATTCATTGTCGATCTCCTTTATGACTTCTCTCACATAATAAACACAAACTGTTTTTAATATATTATGAATACAAAGTACAATACTTTCATTAAATACAGATAGTCTCCTTGCACTGACTTTTCTTGACACCTTCCGATCCTAAATGCGCGATATAAATATATGGGCTTCTTACTGAGAATGTTCCGCCACTATTAGTAAACAAACCTCAGTTGTCATAAGGACCTTTGAACCCTCGTGATGTCTTAGTCGTTGAGTAGACGTGTCGGACTGCAGTTTCCGAAGTAAGGCAAGAATGTGCGGTGAAAGCCTCAGATAGAATACAAGTTAAACATTCATTGTCGATCTCCTTTATGACTTCTCTCACATAATAAACACAAACTGTTTTTAATATATTATGAATACAAAGTACAATACTTTCATTAAATACAGATAGTCTCCTTGCACTGACTTTTCTTGACACCTTCCGATCCTAAATGCGCGATATAAATATATGGGCTTCTTACTGAGAATGTTCCGCCACTATTAGTAAACAAACCTCAGTTGTCATAAGGACCTTTGAACCCTCGCAACAAGTTGAAGCAGCCTAATGGCTGCTGCGTCATGTGATTTCAAGATGGCAGCGCCCATGCGAGGGAGGATGAAATGGTCTATATAAAGGCAAGGGAAATACGGATAGCATAACATACCACCCAATAACAGTAACTTTGGTCCTGTACAGACTAACGATGCAGGTAGTAAAAAGAATGGAAGAATGGGCCGAAAACATTTTAGGTGAGCTGAAAAACGGGTTCCGAAGAGATAAGATTAGATGATAACTTATTCATCATCACTCAATGTATAGAGGTGGCACGGATGAGAAAAAAGCCATTATGGATAGCATTTTTAGACATTATTGTGGCATACGACAATGTGATTCAGGAAAATCTTTGGGTACAGCTGAGACAGTATGATTTAGATGCACACTTATTAGACTTTGACAACAGGTATACACAAATAATAAGGTTGTTATAACATGGGAAGCAGAAATTACAGAACTGGCAGAAATAAAAAGAGGACTCAGGCAGGGTTGTCCCCTATCACCTCTATTTTTTATGATATACCTGAGTAGAATGGAAAAGAAATTAGAAGGATACAATTTATGTTTTGATGTGTCACATATGGAGAGAGGGAGAAAAGTAAAAGAAGTTATACCAGAAATGTTTTATGCAGACAACATTGTTCTGTTAGCAGATAGCCAGGATAGGTTACAGGAGCTGATGAAGATCTGTGGAGAAGAAGGCGACTCTCTGGGCCTGAAATTCAGTAGCGACAAGTCGAGAATAGTAGTTTATAACATTGAGGAGGGGTGACCCTCTGAAAATTCAGGACGTTTTAATAGATCACGTAGAGAAGTATAAATACCTAGGAGTATGGCTGAATGAGGGAAAACAATACTTAGAAGAACAAGAAGAAAATATGCTTAAGAAAGGAAAAAGGAATGCAGCAATTATGAAGCATAGGGCACTATGGAATTACAATAGATATGAAGTTGTTAGGGGAATATGGAAAGGAGTCATGGTACCGGGGTTGTTTTTTGGCAATACGGTGTTATGCATGAAATTGGAGGTCCACTCATAGAGATCCGGCAGAGGAGTGTGGGCAGACTGGCACTGGTGGAGCATGGGAATGCACCAAATGGAGGAGTGCAGGGAGACATGGGCTGGGCATGTTTCGAGGCTAGAGAGGCGATCAGTAAGTTTAAATTTGAACAAAGACTGGACACAATTGAAGATACACGATGAACGAGAAAGGTGTATATGCATCTGTACATGAAAAGTTTGAACACTAAATGGACAAATTGAACACTAAATGAACAAACCGAACCCGAAAACTAAAATTCAAATACCAACAGTCAAGTGCGGGGGCAGAGCGGACTACGTCTGCGAAAAAGGAAATAAAAGAAGCTGGGAGAAAGATGTGGAAGGAAAGAATGCAGGGAAAATCAGCTTTAATTATGCGAGACGAAAACAGGTAATCAGAAAGGAACATTGCTACAATAATTCACGGGGGAGCTCATTGTTATTCGAGGCTAGAACAAGAGTATTCAGGACTAGGACATATAGGACAAAGTATGAGGATATCGATTCGTGGTGTGCCATATGCCAAAGGGAAGATGAGACAACAGAACATCTGGTGTTGAGGTGCACAGGGCTTGGTCCCGCCCTCCCGGAGGGGGCGACGGATATAGCCGGAGCTCTAAGGTTCGCAGACGAGAATGGAAGAATGGATAAGTGCATTTTAACAACAAAGAGGAGATTGGAAGACTGGTGGAGATTGTCTATGGACAATTGAATGACGTACAACTAGCTGACACAACTGGGGACAGGCGGGACAGCGATATCCTAAACCGCCTGGTGATAGTTGCGAAATTGCAGAGGGTAAGGAAAGTTGAAGGAAAGAAAGCATACTTTTGATTCTTAACTTCTAGGCTAGGTGGCGCAAGCTACTGCCCGATATGATGGGTACAGCTGTAGCATCCATCCATCCCACGCCCGTCGTTCATTGCCATCGCTTAGTCCGCTTCATTCAGCCGTCCAGTCCACGACTCCCACGATATGACACAATGTTGAGAATTACGCGAGAATGCATGAAGTGCTTCCAGATCTCTGTGCAACTTTTTTTTTTTTTTTCAGTCAGCGTATTTGCAGTTTTTTAAAAACCACAAAAAATGGGTATCTTTTTCTTTTTTTTTTTTTTTTAATATTGAGTGTGTGTTTTTGATGACCCACGACTTTGATTATGTTTGGTGTGCGTGTCTAAACCACAGAAAACGGCACATGACCACAGAAAAGAGAGTGAGCGCAACTCAAACCGGCCAGTTCTCTATCGGCAGTTTTCGGGCGGAAAGAAAACTAATTTTCAGCCGCATATTGTGTTTTAGGTAGTTGGGCTCTTATATGTCATGTACAAATAAAAACCTTGGCAATCATAAATACCCTGTCAGTGTTGCTTTAAGGTTGCAGGAAGATGGTGACAAAGTAAAACGAAGGAGAGAAAGACTCTGCATGTTGCTTACGCATTTCCTCCCTGATTTCTGCGACCCCGAAGTCGGAGTACATGCATACAAAAGGAAAACGATGGAGGTAACAGAATGAAACTTTGTTTTGCTTACAAAAACATTTGTTCGACAAAAAAAAAAAAAAAAAAAAAAGTCAGAAAGTTAGCACAAGCAGTACCCCATCCAGGGATCGCAAGATCAGCGAGCGCCCTATATCCTGGAATGTAACCGCAGAGTGTAAGGTCAAAGTCCGTCTCCACAGAAATACGGTCATTGCGAACCCACTTCTTCTCCTGGAACGTCGCAATCACGGTTGGTGAGGTTGTGCAATGTTTGAGACAAGGCCAACGAGTAAAGATTTGTTTCTGGAATGTCGCACACAAACGTTTGTAAAGTGTCCCATTTCATGCTCTGTTCATGGTGCCGTCCACGCCACGCAGTAACACTGCCTCAACCCGCGTTGATTGCACGCATGTATGCACTCAACAAGAAAGTTGCACAAGAACTTGCTCCTTGTGAATGACAAGGCACCCAACTTGGCCTGACACCAAAGTATTTGCCAACACAATCGCCGGCTTTTCTGTTTCCCTAGCATCGCTCTTCGTCGCTTTTTCTGCCCGCTCGCTCGCTCGTTGCGCCTGATTGGTTTTTCTATTTTCTTGTTGACTTTTTTTTTTATATACTGACGAAGAGAACATAGCGGTGTTAGAACCGTGCTTTCACGGAACAAACGTTCACGCTGTATGCCGATCGGCGGTGTTCATCACGCGTATGCAAGCAACAGACTTCTTGATAGTAAAACATTCTTGCATAAAACAATGAAACTAATTTGAGTTTTCAGTTCCTTTTGGGATCATGCGAGTTTTCCCCCTCGTAGGCCCCTCTGGTCAAAATTAGTTTGAGCAAAAGAAGATGAAATCAATTAACGACTTCAAATTCAGCTCTTTAATATGCTACAATCAATATGTTCACTTTGAAATAACTGTATTCTCCTGAATGTTTTCATTTAGTGGTATTTGTGCAGCGTAGGATACTTTTCGAAGCAAATGCGGGGTGCAAGCCAGGGTGTTGAGTGTAGGTTTTACAGTAGAAAACTGTTTCACGTCTTTGCCCTTTGACTTCCTGTCACTGCAGACTGCATAGTCTTTGCTCCTGCCTCCATCTAGTTTGTAAACATAGTAGTTTTGTCGGTACCGCCAGCTTTGTGATTTTCTCTTTGGCATCGCAGTTGGTTTCGTTGACTATATCAGTCAACAAGGCGTCAGTGAAAAAACACTGGAAGCGTTCCAGCTCACTTGTGGGTTTAGGTTGCATGGCTTGGGGACCTGGATTTTGAAACGTAAAACGGTAAGCCTCAAAATCTTGATTTGTGTCCAAGTAGGATGTCCAGCGTGGAGGATTGACGTCTGTGTCTGTTCTCCTCATCACTTTCTATTCTCTCACCGTCACTCTTTGAAGATTCATCGGAGAATACCTCGGAGGCCTCCTTGGGACCGTAGCTGTCTACATTGCTGAAATCACCTTCAGTGTCACTTGAGTCACAGGCCTGTCCATAAAACGCAGACAAAGTAAAGGGGGCCATGTTAAACACTCAAAAGCGCGTGCACAAAGCCCGCCTGCGCATCTAGCAAAAAAAAAAAAAAGTGTTGCGCCTCTTACGGCACTTGTTGGAGGGACAAAAAACTAAGTAGGCATAGTTTACATACCCAATAAGAGATGGTGCAAGTTGTAATTGTCGGGATGCGCCTAACGTTTGACTCCAAAGGAGAAATGGGCTCTGGGGGAGCCCCAACACTTGTCCAGAACGTGAATATTTATTTGTCAGGAGATATCAGACAAATGACCCCAAAGTGGTAATGTATCCATGTGCAGCCGCACTAAATGTATAAAAAAAGGGACTTTTTTTTTTTAGCTTTTCCTAAACTTTTATGGCCCACCTAACTTTTTTTTATAAATTTCAGGCGGCAGGGGGTGAGCGATGACTCAAGATATTACGGTAGTGAAATTCTTTGTCGGACAATAATATTTGCCATGTCGAACGTGGTGGAAAAAAAATCTGACGTTGCCGCCGCCTTCAACATGTCTAGGCAGTGGCGGATCCAAGGGGGGGGGGCGACGGGGGCAGCCGCCCCCCCCCCCCCCCAAACGAAGTCGATCTCCCCCCTCCCCCCTTCTCGGAGGACAATTTTACATGGGTGGACCCCCCGGTGCACACGAAAGAATAGGAGAATAGTATCCTTACAATTTCCCCCCCCCCCCCCCCCCCAAAAACGGAGTTATGGATCCGCCCCTGTGTCTAGGAGTATATTAAGCACCCTCTGCGTGTAACGAACAAATTGTAAAAGATTGCTATAACGAACCATTCGGTATATCGAACAAAACCAGGCATTTTGCACAGTTTGTTATAAACAGGTTTGACTGTTCAAGGACGGGAAGCATGTGGTTAATCGCCGCGTGGTTTGATGTCACAAAAAAGATTCAAAAGAGCCGTGGGAAAGTGGGGAAGGGAGTGAAATTAACACATTATGTCTGTACCAACCTTAGTTGTAGGGTCAAGTTTTTCTTTTGGCTCATGCGCTTCGGCAAATGTTTTTGCTGTCGTAATGACCGCAACTGCTGAAGCTGAACCCAGCTTTTAAAATCCTAAAAAGAAAAAAAAATTGCCTGCGTGTTTGCTCTTTTTGCCAAACTGCAGTAGCTCTATAGGGTGGAAGGTGCTCTTAGTTTTAGTGTGCCTAGGACAGGATGACCCTTCATCCTTCAGTGCTTGAAGTGGGTGGTGCTCTTAGTTCAGGTGGTGCCCAGGGCAGGGTTTTGTATGGAAACCGATTGCGTCACACCATTGTTTCTTTGTGATGCTACGCGCGCGCTTCCCTTCAACACCACCCGGATGCAAAGCCTTTGCACTGAATTTTCTGGGTCACCAAGAGAGGCGAAGCACACTTTTCTGCACTTTCCACTCCTCTCCGATCCACACGCTTTCTCACACAACCTGCTTGTGCTCCTCTCATTACTGTGTTCTGGGTTGGCAGCTCAGTCAGCTGTGCACTTGGCTTTCACGCCGGTGACCGGGTTTCTATCCCTAGCGCAGGTTGCCGTTTCGTTTTCAATATCGTTTAGCAGTTATGGATTGACCGACCTGCACATTTCGTGCTTACGCGGCTCCTGAGGTTGGTTAGCCCTATAGTGCTACTACAGTACTTTAAAATTAACTATGGTGTAACTGGATGGGCTGAAGAATGACTGTTTTTGCCAAAATTGTTTATTGCATTATTAAAAAGAGCAGACGGATATGTACATGCTCACCAACTTTGATAGGAGATGCTTGCTGGCACACATCTGTGTGTTGCAGGGAAACGATTGAGCGAGAAGCTCGCTTGTGTTTATCTCCTCGGTATCGTCCATTTTAGGCTAACAAAGATGTGCCAGTGAGGGCTCCGTTTCTGGATATTTGCTGTTTGTGTTGGGGGTACCACTTTCACCTGTGTGTACAGGTGTTTGCCCAAGTGTCTGTCTGCCATTTTTGTGCCTTCTACTCCTACGCTAGTTGGTGACTTTACTTATGCAACTCTAAGTGGCACCCTTCAAAATGGTGACTCCTAGCTTCTAATTGATTACAAACCTTATTTTATTTATTATTGTCTCATAAGGACAAGGGGATGCTTAGAATTGTGTCAGTATAGTAGCATTGTTAATATATATGTGCCGGAAGCATGCATTTTTGCCATATAGCGATACATTCTCAATAAACTAATTGAAGTTCACTGAAAAAACTAAGGAAACCTGTAAAAAAAGACTCAAAAATGCACTGATGATTGGAACTACTTGACTATTTCCTCTTGCAGCATAAAAGTTGACTGATAATATAAGGTGATTGCCAAAAATGTAATTTTGTCTCTGAGAACTGCAAGGCTAACTTGTCCTCCAGTATACAATTAGCGTTGTGGAATCGCTGTACCTCCACAGGCAAACAAACACAAAGCTAGTCAAATCCGGCAGGAAGAACTCGAAGATGAACCCCTCAAGTCTTGGAGGAGGCAGCCAAAATTTTGCGAAGAGTCTTCACTTTGTTGGGTTCACCAAGTTTTATCGAAGGTTTTAGAGCAACATATTTGAGAAGATCGACCCATTTTATTGAAGCACAGTTTTGTAAATGAAAGGCCTCGATTTGGAACGCAACAAATCAGTTACTAACTGAAAAGAAAAAAAAAAATCAAGTGGTTAAAATATTAATGCTGGTATCTGTTCACTGGGGAAATGACTTGCTTTGTGTACAGCTAATGAGCTTCTTGAGGCCCACGCCACCAAGGGTAAGCAGTGTTTCGTTAAAAAGCATTTAAAAGAAGGTGTATCACCATTTTCTCTAAATAGAGTTTTTTCAAAGGGGGATTCTATGAACTGGGGTTTCTAAAATGATGTTCGCCTGAATACAGTGAAATGGATGCTTTCACCTGCATGCTCAGTTTCATGTCAATTGGCACCATGCTTCACATCATATTTAATTCGCCTATAATGCATTGCATTGGCACATATTGCCGCGCGCGCAGCTGGCCAAGTAGGCAGTGTGGCCGTGGCCTAACGGTTATCGTGCTTGCCTGCCACGCAAAGAGCCAGGGTTCGATTCCTGGGAGCAACACGTCTTTTATTTATTCTTGCAATTTAGTATTCTGGTAAATTCGAGAACACTGTTGCATGTTCAAGAACTCTGTTTCATGTTCGAGGTCAGAATGTTGTACGCGCCGAATCTTCTACGCCGATTGTTCCAGAAGCTCACGTGCGTACAAAAGGGGCTCCTTGTGGCGAGCCGGAGTCAGTCTCGCCCCAGCGTGTGATCCTGCTGTTACGCAGACTTCGACACTCACGACGCTCTGTTGTTATCTTCTATGCCCTTTTTGTTTTGGGCACAACTTCGCCACAATAAATGTTTATTTATTGTTCTTTTGGTCACCACCCGTGACAATATTTTTGAAAAGGATATGGAGCAAACCTTTCCTTAGCATTTTATGCAACTATCCATTTTAGTACTAAATCTATATAGTGCACACTATCTGTTTATTGCATGGTGCAATGTCACGTGAGATCTTTGTGGGAGTGGAACACCTTTTAGTTATATCTGGTTATACCCATTCTTATGACAAGAGAACCTCAAAAAAGTCCAATTTTTTGAAACATGAAATATGTGCAGACCCTCGCATAATTCCACTGAAGTACCATTCGGCTAGCTTTCAGATCGCTTGTTACCCCTGGTTGAAATGTGAAAATCGCTGTAAAAATACCAATACCGCAAAAATCCCGTAAGGACGCCCACCCATAATGAAGAGATAAATGGTGAAAAAGATGGGGTGGGCTATCTTTGGGGATGACACAGCAAAACTTTATCAAAAATTAATGATAAGCGTCCGGGCACCGCTACAAACCACGTGACACGGGAACTGATACCGCAGATCGCGGACGCAGCAGATTCAAGTTTCGTGGTGCAATAAAGATGGTGGAACCCGCTACAATCTTGCCTGTCACGGAAACCGATATCGCGCGCGCAGATCGCCGACAAAAACACGGGAATACGCTACAAACTCGCATGTTACGGAAACAAATACCGCAGATCGCAGACGCAACAGAATCGCATTTCACGATGCAATATACACGCGGGAACAACTCGCGTGTTACTCACAGCTAAAAATCTATATCGCGCGCGCAGATTGCGGACAAAAACACGGGAATTCGCTATGAACTCGGGAACGGATACCGCAAATCGGGAACGCAGCAGATTCGCATTTCACGATGCAATATACACGCGAGAACAACTCGCGTGTTACGCGAGCCAATATCGCGCGCAGATCGCAGACAAAAACGCGGGAACCCACTATGAACTCGCTTCTCGGACACACCGGTACTGCCGATCGCGCCGTTGATGCGCGATTCCTGTCGGACATTGCCTGATGTCCAACGGGAATCGGGGGGTGGGCAATGTTTCGGAATGTTTATGTTACAGATATTTAACTAGAAAAACGGGATGGACGATCTCTCGGGGGAGGGCGCCCTTACGGGATTTTACGGTAGATCAGCAACAATGGCATAAACAAAAATTAATTGATCGGTACTTTTGCCTGCAACTCCCATGTAAAAAGATTTTGTCCAAAAATTGTCAATTAGTTTAGGAATTGTTGTTTGACTTTCCCATTGGCCAGGTAAAATTTGACAAATACTTGAACGCTGAATAAAGTCAAGCTAGAAATGCAACTTTTATTCAGGAGGAAGACTGTTCCTTGCACTCCACCATATTGGAGCTTCTGGATCTCTATAGAAGAAAAGGAGGGATTTCTGTTGTTGTGGTGTGGCATTTCAAGACCTAAGATGTCCTCTGTGTTCAAAATTTTGACCTTGTCTTTCCTACAGGCAAGGCAGTTACAAGCGAGCTTTATCTTCAGTCAGTTCACCTTGACCCTTGCCCTAGCCCTGACGAAGATGCACCCCTTTTCGGAGCAGGTGAAACACCCCTTGATCGGGAAGGAACATGGTGTGACTGACTGCATTCTTTCAGATGCTGGATGTGTTGAAGGCTGCTGTATCCTCTAATGCACTAAGGCACGTCAGGTATAAGGAGTCTTTCTGGGTGAGGGAAATGATTCCCAAGCCTCAAGACCCCAGAAGGATCATTGTCAACATGATCCAGCACAGGTGAGGCTCTTCATTGTATCTTTGTTGTTTTCTTGTGGCACATGTTATTTGCTTGTTTCGCTTTCTGATTGCATGTAGTTGATGCTCAGGGATGACTTCACTTGTGTAATGGTTGCACTTCTAAGCATAAGCGAGGGAGAACTGGATATTTTCCTCCCATCACTACGGAGCTCATTTGCATGCCTCTTATCTGTACCTAGTCCTTCAGCATATTAGAGCAATCTGTCAAAGTCTCGGAAAGTATTATTGCTAGGTCCATCTTTGCACGTGAGAGCTAGCAAATGCGTAGTACACTGGAGTCAACTTATGCTAGCATACTATCATGAATTGAAAAATATCCAGAAAGGGGTATAGGAAAATGTTTTTTGAAAATAAACCTACCGTAAAGTACCAAGCATCCGCCCATTCCGCATTATGCGCCCACCTTTCAATTTGGTAACACTTGGAAAAAAACACGAGACATATCTTTACATTATTCTTGACCTTGGAAGTGCCCATCTTTCACTTTTACATGATTATCTCCAGATTTTGAGTGGGCGCTTGCTCGGGATTTTAAGGTACTTGCAGTCCTTGTCAATAGAATTGTATTTTCCCAGATTTAATCGATTTATTTATTTTATTTTCTTGAACTAAGGGGTTGAGGTTTAATCTTTTCACTGCTGTGGCTGAGCTAAGGTTATGTATGGATGTATGCACAGTCCCATTTTTTTTTATAGCTGCTGGGGGCAGTTTGGACCTTTCTAATGGGCTCCTACTGCATGAGTACACAACCTTCGTTAGTGGTCGGCTTCAGGATGTGAACGACAGGGAGGAGCTTCTGTAGGCCCTACCCCTCCCTTGACAATCGGCTCACTGCCTTTTTACTTACTTCGCACGGGGCACTACTTATTCCGATAAATAGGTCCTATAAAATTTTCTCACAATCTAGTTGCTTACGGTGGCTGCACTGCGCTTTATACTATATTTCAAACGACAACATGTGGGCCAATTCTACCTGCAGAGGGCTTATGTCATAGAAACGGAGTGCAGCCAAGGGTGTTAGGCGGAACATCAAATTTTGTTTTTACGGGTTCTTTTTTTTAACGTGATAGCGTTAAAAAGCTCATGTCACAGAAAAGCCGGCCTCAGTGGCGTGGCAGAAAAGCCGGCGTCGGTGGCGTGACGCGAAAATCCTGATTGGTTGATAGGGTCATGACGTCACAGCCACATGACCTCGAGCGGAGAATTTCAAACAACGCTCACGTGAAACGTGACGTCACGCGTGGAATGAAAGTGATTAAAAAACATGACATGTAATGCTAATTAATGGTTGTCGCATGTCTCAAATTATTTCAATTTATAAAGTAATGATTTGCTTTAAAGAAAAATGTGAAGAATTTTAGACGTGAATCGAATCCATGAACCGTTCGGTTGCTATTCAGACACGCTATGACTAGGCCATGTCCGCCGCACTTTCTGCTCACTTGTAGGAAGAGCATGAGATGCGAATGAGAAGGCTGATGCGAACTGGGGCCCGATAACGCTATCGCGTGCCACTCTTAAGGGCAAAGCTTAAGCGTCATCCAAGTTTTCTTTTTTGCAAGAGCTATGCAATTCTATGGGGTGCAGGGTGGTCCTATCTAACTCAATGGGCAGTTGTGGTGTGTACGTCAGGGTATGCCCTACCATTCTTATCCCGCCAGCGACTATACCGTAAAATACCGAGCATGCGCCCATGTCGCAATAACTCTTTCCTTACGACAGGAAAACATATTATGGGAAGGTCTCGAAAAAATTGTTTTTCCTCAAATTCCGCTACTAGGTGCATCAAAGCACACTAAAATGTAGCTAAAGGAATTCACTTTTCAAGAATGTAGATGTCAAACAAGATATTTATTATATAGCGCAAGAAAAAAAAAAAAAATGTAATGTCAAATTTTGTGGAACCAACAGGGAAGTTTTTATTTTAATTCAATGTGCCTTGCAAAGTATTAAAAGGTAAAAAAAAGCAAAATATACATTTTGTACTTTACTCTTCTAGAAACAATTTTGCAGGCTTGAAAAGCGTCCGTGCAAAACTTCTTGTTCTGCAGAAAAAACATTGGCCCCATGATGACTGTATCATTCCCCGAAGCCCCTACCAAAGCATTTTGTGCTACTCCGTAGCGTTATGCTGAGGTCAGAACTGGGCCGCCTTTTTGAAGAAAACTTCTTTGTTTTGCTGTCGATGGTATAAAATCATGTCTATATGAGGTTGACACCTGCGGATGAAAAATAATGCATTTAGAACACGCCCAGTATGTCAACAGAAGCTCACAGAGACAATAAATTCACTTGGCGCATAAAACGAAACATACCGACAGGCATCTGCAGATAATTCCGGCTGGTTCGACCCACTCCCACAATCGAAACTAAAATTCAATGAATGAACATCATCTCTTGACTTACTGCTGCCACTTTCATCCACAAAATTGATTGCATATGCACCAAAATCGCAAGTCAGATGATGTCTTTGAGAAGTGGTGGCACATGGCGAGGATGCCATGCCTGATGCTATCACTCACAATCTTGGAAGTCTAAATTTGCGCGAAAGACTCGCCCTTTTGCTAGAAAGTGAAAACCAAAACTCAAATTAGAGTTCCTTTGTAACATCCTAGATGGTGCGACATGTCCAAAGACAGCGCTGAATGCGGTGAAATAGAGGTTTGAAATGCATCAATCAAATTGATTGATTTGAATAGGTGCGGTAAGGAATTGATAGGGACTCACCCCTACTTTTTAAATGTTTGAAATATAAACGAAGGACATATGAAGTGCCCTCCCCATCGAACGTCTGATCCCTTCGAATTAACCGAGGTGATACTTCGGTGTCAGCTGCTTCTCCGAGAAGCTGGTGCAAGGCGGTGCAGAGCGGGAAAGCTTGATGCGAAAGTGCCAGCGCAAAGCAGGCATGACGAGAGCAGTACGGCTGCTTTAAAAATTAGGGGTTCCACCAGACCCCTAAATTGATCCTATACAATTCCAAGTGCTTATCCCCATTTTTTGTTGTGTGTGATTATTTCCAACTTTTGGGTGGGCATTTGCTCAGTATTTTATGGCAAACCCGTCAGTATAGCGAGAGGGAACACTGCACCTCTTTCTTATTTTAATATTTTTTTCTAAGTCTAGATTCTAATGCATATGATCTTTCTTCTCTGCATGTGCAGCAAGTGTGGCTGGGAGGAGTCATCCCAGAGCCTCGCCGAGTTGGGCTTTCTGCTCATGGATGCATTTGGACCTCGTACGGGCTTTGGAAGGGGTCCTAACACTGCAATTTCTAACGACTGCTGTCAGCTGGGCTTGAGTATCATCCTGGAAATCTTCAAGGTCAACAAAATTGCCTGCTATAACATTCTTGACCTGCTCTCAAAACGCCTACTTCCCAAGACTACTGCACCAGTGGAACACTATTTCGGTAAGTTGCTCAATTCTCTCGCCTCTGCGAAATGGGTTTGACACCCCGGCATTGCACCAAGCCGGATTACTTACGTTTATGCCTTCCAGTGGCACACCAGTTCTTTGTGAAGATTGTAAAGACCAAGATGCTGTGAGGAGCTTGCACCTTTAATGGGTGCAGCATTGAGGACAGGCAAACCTGGTGTTACTTAATCACCTCGATTAAGGCCTAGGTGATTGAGGACGCAACACAGAGATCCGAACTGATCAGCTGCATGTCTCTGCAGAGCTGTTTGCCCGGATGATCCAGGCCTGCCCCCAGCTGCTGGTGCAGTGCCAGGCAAGGATTCAGCAGTTATTAGGACAGCTTCCCAATCTGCCTTGCCACACGACGACGCAGCTTCTGCGAGCGGCTACACCCCTCATCAAGGTCTCCCTCGCACTCAGGGATTGGCTCATAATCATGCTGCGCAAGCTTGTGTTTCACCGGTAAACCCTACTCTGCCCCTGTACTTGTAGCGGGGCAAACTATGGTGGGAAAACGATCCCTCCGTATTGTTTACAATTCCAGCAATTCAACTGATAGTTTGTTATGATTAAAACTTCTTTCACAGCCTTCATACCTTTCATTCCACATTGACCTCCAGTATAATGTTGCCATTCCCTATTGCAGCAAAATATGTATTTTGATTCCTCCCTACCTAAGGCCGGCTCAGAGTGGAACCGCCTTTTCGAAGACATCCCCTCCTTCCCGATCGCCATAACCAAACACTTCTCTAATCATGCACTTTGTTAAATAAAAAAAAAAAAAAAAAGATGCATTTTATAACACCTTTGAAAACTGGGTTAATCTAGACTTGGGCGCTTGTCCGGTCAAATCGAGCGCTTGATGCGTGCAGAATTGCCAAGTTAGGGACATGTTAATAGTGGGTGCTTCTGCAGTATTTTATGGTAAATAAAAGCTCTCCATCAAACTTTTTTCTTTTTTATTTTCACAATACAGCTTAAGTTCCATAAATGTACAGTCATCATTTTTCCAAGACGTCTCATGTGTACTACGGTGCATGTGTGCTTACTCAAAGAGATGTCTGAGGTGTCACTGCTTTGGAATCTAGGTGTTGTCCCCTTTTCTTTTCATGTGCAAATTTGGCTTCCCAACTGTATGAGTTTCTTTCATCCCTTGCTAATGGACAAGAATTTGTAGCAGCGATGCCTGCATTTGGGACCATAGGGGAGCTCTTTCCTAACCGGACCTGCGCTATCCTTTACTCACAGGGAGCTTGAATCTCGCAAGGTGGCAGTGTCTGGCATCCTTATACTGCTCCGCAACCTGAAGTCTTTGGAACCTGTCAGACTACACGGACAGGAAAATGAGTTCACCCTGAGCCAGGTAGCCACTAGTGCAAAAGACATTGCACAGGATTGTGAACAAGACGTGTCACTTACATTTTCTATCTGCCTCATGAATGCTGACAGATTCGAGTGGAAGTGTCCCAGCCCAGTGACCCTAGCTCTCACAGAGCTGTGTGCATGGAGCTGCTGGGACTGCTCAACAAGTGCTTGACGCAACAGGGTTCTGTGCGGCAACTCTTGTACCAGGTGTCTGTAAACTCTTTGCTTGCTAGAGCTTTATAGTTCATCCTTTTCTGGATTCCCGGTTTGAGGGTTTTTCGGTGTGAAGCTGCACGGGCGTGACACGAGCAAGCACGAATGTTCCTTCGAGTGAGGACGTTAAATCCTGCTAGCTCCACTGATCTACGATGACCTGGGCTCAGCCCCCAAGACGCGTTTTGTGCCCACTGTCACAGTGGGCACAAAACGTGCATCTTTTGACCCCAAGTTAGTTCAAAGGAGCTTCTCTCCTTCCTAGTGGTGTCTTTTCTTTCCTCGAGTTTCCTACCAAGATAATTCTCGACCCAAGTCTCCTACAGGAGGGCACCACTTTCGCCAAAAGAGGCAAAAATAGAGATTAAATGTTACACAGAATGAACTCACAGGGACTCATCACCAGTGTTGCCAGATTGGGTTATAATAGCCAAATTGGGTTAGCCAGTCCAGAAATGCAGGTTATTTTAGAAAGACTCAAAGATAAAAAAATGCAGCGACACTTTCTAAAAGCATAGTTTCTATAAGCAACACGGGCAGAATAGTTAGAACTCAGAAGCCCATTGGTGGATCTTCATGGAGGTACTAAAAGAAAAACCACACAAAGATGAGTTTTCCTCCGCATTACCTTCTGGCAGTTCTAATGGCAGTCGATGGATGAGTCATCCGTAAACCTCTGCGAGCTCTTTTTTTCCCCTTTTTTCCACTGATCTGTGGAGTTCAGAATTACAACCGCCTATACTCCATCTCATTCTAAAATGGACTAAGCACCAAAGCTACGGGCCGCCAAGTCCTATCACAAGCCATATAGAAACCATGTGCTATATCGCTCCGATTTGTGTATAACTGTGCCGGGATGTTTTAGGGGCGAAGCTCCTTAGGGCCTAGCCTTGTCCAGTCCGTCCGGCGTCCGTGCTCACATCAATTGCCATCCCATCTGTCTTCTTAAAAAAAGAAAAAATGTTTGCGCAGTCGACAGGATTTGAACCTGTGCAGGGAGACCCCAATGGATTTCTAGTTCATCGCCTTAACCACTCGGCCACGACTGCGGGACGAGTAGGGGGCTCTGAAAGGTAGTAGTAACTCAAGAGCTGGGGTTTCTGTCATGGATGAAACGTTGCATGTAGCCGCTCAACGTCTACAGGAGAGGGCGCTGCGGTCAAATGCGTATATAATCGCGTTAAACTTTGCATGCATTGGCTCAACGTTTATAGACGAGAGGGCGCTGCGGTCAAATGCTCAAATGCGTATATAACCGCGTTCCATACCACACATTCTCTTTCTGACATGGGCCGTTGACTTAAGCGGTGGAGATGCGTTCCCACGGCTTCTAGCGGATCCAAGCTGATCCGCTAGAAGAACCACTGGCTCTGCATTTCACCGACCATAAAGCAGTAATAATGAAGTCGAAACGCAACCCGGAACTCAGCACTACCTATGAGCAATAAAAAAAAAATCAGCACCATCAGTACTCTCTATGAACAATAAAATGACTATCATCAGCACCACCAGAGCTTCGCCCCAATCAACATCATTCACCACGTGGAGATGTTGTGATTTTTGTCTGCTATTCTAGATTCCTAGCTTCTGGCATATTCCAGGTGCATTTGTCAACAGTATATTTATGCAATTCTATAGCGGGAATTTTAAATTCCAGCTATAGAACGCAATCGGATTCTACAATGGGTAGCGTTTGTCTACTAAAGGAGCCTTCTTAAAAATGTTTGGAAACGACAAGGCAAAGATAGTGCACGATCACTACCGCTAGCCATTTTGGTAATGAAAAAGTGAAAGAAGTCTGCGAGGGGTGCATCTTTCACCGTGCACGCGACAGACACGAGATAGGATTGAATTAGATTGTAATGGCTATATGGGCAAACAAAAACATTTTCTGTCAAATCTAAAATTTCTTTTTAAATAAATATTTTATTATTTTAGTTACCAATATAAAACAGCATAACAACAAATTTAAACGGCAATACCTTTGTAATTTGTATATTTTTGTCCGTACTACAATTTTTTTAGGGGGACTACTTTTCACCAGGGAGGCAGGTTTCTTTCAAGGTAGTTCTTAGTCCGCCAGCCTTTGGGCCTTAGTCCAGCTTAGGGTGAGACGGAGTATAGTTTGTGATTGTTCTGCGTGTGCTTCCTTTTAGAAACTGTTTGTCTAATAATATATTTATTGCACACCTCACAGAAATTTCACTCTGGGACTGAGGGAAATGCCAAAGAGTGAAGTTTTTCAGGTCTCAATATAAGTGCGAGTGAAACAAATAGTGTGGGAAATCGAATGTGTATGACAATGTCAAAGTATTACCCTAATATGTTGACACTACACACGTGTACATAGCCAGTTGTAGACCGACCTTGGGAATCGGAAGAGCACTGCCACTTTCGGATAAATGCAGCACCAACTTTAATTCATTGATTATGGATACACAAGCAATACTTTGAATGCAAGAGGCAGCGCATATTTTGAGAGGTGAAAGAAAGCCTAAAGAAATCTTTTTTTTTTCTTGGGGGGGGGGCTATTTTGGTTATTTTGTTTTATCAGCTTTGGCTACATTAGGCCTTTTCCTCGCTGCCATTTGGCAGTTTGAAAGTTCCACTATCTGACAACAACACTGCTCATCACACAGATCCAGTGTTCCGGTTAAACGCATCACCTCAAGCGATGCTGTTGTGTCGTCACACATATCACTGGAAGAGGGGAATGTGCAGAAGTGTTTTTGTCTGCATGTTGAGGGCCCGTTCTAGTCTGTATATCCCTTTGCTCTGTGCATTTTTAATTGGTATTGCTATTTTCAGGGGCTCCCAGAGGTGATCAGTCAGAACATCAACCTCTCTGGAGCTGTGCTTGAGCTACTTCTTGTACAGGTGGGATTTCCTCTGAAATGTTTTTTTTTTTTATATAAGCAAGTTAGGCTTTACTCAAGGAGGCCTAAGTTATATGCAAATGTTGCGTGCACCTTATTTAGTGGAGTTCAGAGGTAATGTTTCTTTGTTCTTATGAATATTTCAGCTTGAGAAGTACTACAGTGAAGATGAGAACTCCTATCCACCACTTAAGCTGTCGGGCATTGTACAGATCAACATGGACAAGGCTGTCTTGCAAGAACCTCTGGTCTGTTCAAGGGCAACTTCTGTCTATTGTTGCATTGATTGCATGTCATGCAGCCAAGCTTCAAGTGACATAAATAGAATACAAAAGAGCTGCGTTAATGTGTTGGATATTGCCCGCTTCATCTTCTATCTTTCCCTTTGAAACTTCATTATCCTCGTTAATAGTGTGGTTACTCTATTTTACAGAGCCAACTAGTTCCTATGCATTCATCGTTGCCTCTCAGTCTGTGATAAGCATGCTCAGGACTGCTCCGATAACTCCGAGGAGTGTGAAGGGGTGGATCTGAAGTCCAAGCTTCAGAAACTAATGCAGAACCTCACCACTGTCATGGTGGATGCTGAATTGGAGGATTTTTCGTTGGTACTGTGTCAGTTTTCGCTGAAGGACCTTCTCATGCATTCATGGCACAGACAGTGTTCATATTTTTCTATTTGTTTGCAACCTAATGTTTCAGGACAAGATGTCAGACTTTAGCATTACAAGTGCTGTGGGTCAAAAGAACAGACTCCTCGCCATGGAGATCATGTGGGTTTGCGAAGCACTAATGGAGCATTCTTTGTGGAATGGAAACTGGAGGTAAGTTGGTCAGGTAGGAGGCCTTGGGGACAACTTAACAATAAATAATTGAGTTTTATCGTTTGCATTTTAGTGCCACAAGTGCCCAGGTGGCTCTCAAGCTGTTCTCGCAGCGTTCTAACATGGAGCAAGTGCTCCGGAATCCTTCCAAAAAGAAAGATGGCAAAACGGCACCAGCGGCGGCACTGAAAAAAAGCCTTCCCTCACTTCTCAGCGCAGAGTTTCTGGAAGCCCTCTTGAAGAACCTCTTTTGGTAAGCCCCAGTATGGCGCCTTGATGGTTGAAATGATGTTATACCTCCATTGTTTCCTCTCTCAAGCTCTGCCTCTGAGTATGAAGGCCTTTCAGAACTTTTGGAGAATGGCACCTTTATGCAATACATGGTCACAGCTGCACGCAATGAACTCGTCAAAGTTCAAAACCCCGGCACGTTTGAGGCACTTTATCATGACCGGTTGCTTGGTTCTCACTTCAGGATCGCAAGGCAAGTGTCGTCATAGCTATTTTTTCACGAGAGTGGAAGCTTAAAGGGGTCATAAAACAATTTTCCAACTTCTCCCTGTTTAGCTTTCCTTCTTAACTCATAAATCGCGCATTCTACCAAACAGTTCAAGAAAACGAAAAGGGGGAGTCCCCTTTTGCTCGGACTCTCGTTTGTGGTGTACCCGGACACAGCCATTCTCCCCCTAGAAGATTAGGCCGTCGCTCAAAATTCAGACAAAAGTTGCTTTTTCCACCCTGTTCACCCCGAAGCTGACAGTGCTGTGGAAGCTACATGCTCCTTGGGCGAGCCACACTTTTGCCACATGATCACACTCTCTCGCGCATACCCATGCGCAGAGAATGAGGTCAGGTGATGAAAGGGAGGCAGCTGTTTGGTCCGGCAAGCACGTAGCTTCCACCGCAATGTCAGCTAAGAGTGAAGGGGATAAGTGAGGTCCGGTGTCGTATGACGTTCGTTTAGACACGGTGACGCGCTTTGGGGACCGCAGATGTATCACAGTGAAGAGGCAAAGAGCTTACGAAGGGAAGGAGGTACGAAATAGTCCGCTGTGTCTTCAGATTTTAATACCGAAAGTCAGGCTTTTGACTTTCTATCTTTTTTCTTTTGGCCCACTGAACGATGTGCTATTATTAAAATTCTAATCTAAATTGATTTATCGCAGCCCAAAATTTGTTTCATGGGCCCTTTAAAATAAATAACCGTCGCAACTTTTTTTTTTTTTTTTTTAGGGTGTTTTTGCAGGTATGCAAACAGCAGTCAAAGTCGGCAGATGCTACCCTTCCTGCGATCTGCATTGAAAGCCTTGGGAACCTTGTCAGCAGTGTTACGAAGCAGCACGAAGTGGCTCACCTGCCCGTTTTGCTAGCCACCCTAGGTATTAAAAGTTACCGTTCGCACCACGGGCTGCAGCTTGTATTCAGCTATTGTGAGGTCGCGTCCAGGCGCCCTGTGCAAGGGAAGCTTATTGTGTGTGACTTGTGCAGAGGCGGCAGACATTTCGGAGCAACCAAATCTGGGCCAGCTGATTGAGAGCCAGTTTCGTGTTTACAAGGTAAGTTTGAGCCAGCTGAGCCACTGTCTCCTCAAAGGTTGGGACATTTGACATACACTGCATTACCATTCAGTGTTTCATACTTGTATTTTGAGGGATTAATGATTAAAGGGCTAATAACACTATTCCTATCCCTTGTAACAGTGTCCCACCCGCAAGTACATGCATGCTTTTGCAGGCCTGGGTAATTCATGTACTCGTTTCTTGTGGATTATACATACATACATACAAACACACACATATATATATATATGTACCCCTGTGAATGCACATATATTGCAAGATAGACAAGTTTCTATGTTGAAATTGGAGCCCTTCCTATATTCTTGCCTTCGTGTGTAAATTGACTGCACTTTTTATTTATTTATTTATTTTATTTTCCTCAAAGGCCCCTGGAAGAGGGGGTATTACATGAAGGGTGGGCATTACACAGCAAAAATTTCAAAAACCTGTGGACAGAATACAAGAAGAGAACATCTATATCAAAAAAGACGGGGCGACAACACGCACACATGAAATTCACCATTATGAAACTACGAGTGATCTAGCGCTATAAGAGCTTTGAATTTATCCAAGTCCCTACGCTGTACTATGTTTTCAGGAAGATTGTTTCAATCTTTGGCTGTTTACATAAAGCAGGAATTTGCAAATCAATCTGTTTGGGCGAGGGTAGGACACTTGTTGGGCGTTGTTAATGCGACTTGAAAAGTTTGAATGAAGTGTGATGTAAGGGTTCGGTGACAACGCGTGATAATGTCGATGAAACAGTGACAGCCTGGTAATTCTTCGACGGTGATTTAGCAAAGGCAGAGTGGCACGTTTGTTTAGTTGGGTGACGCTGGCAAAGGACGAATAGTCGTAGTAAATGAATCTTACAGCACGGTTTTGAATGGCTTCTAAGCTTTTATAAGATGGTTTTGGTATGGATTCCATATCCCTGTGGCATATTCTAGTTTGGGGCGGATGAGTGTTGTATATCCGAGCAGTTTCAAGTGAGGGGGAGCGAATTTTTAGGTGCGTTGCAGATAACCAAGGGATTTACTTGCAGTGCAAATTATACTGTTTATGTGCATGGATGGACCATGAAAGGTCTTTATTGAAGTGTATGCCTAGGTAATTGTAAGTACTCGTTGCTTGTAAGACAGAACTACCGATGGAGTAATTATAAGTAAATGGATTGGTGCGTTTGTGAAAGGAGACAAGTTTACATTTTGAAACATTTAAGGACATTTGCCATTTGCTGTACCAATTTTCTATAGCTGAAAGGTTTGCCTGCAATTTTACTTGGTTGTCGTAACTGTTAATTTTGGAATATAAGACACAATCATCGGTAAAGAGGCGGATGTTATTAGATACTCAGAGTGGCAAATCAATAATGCATATCAAAAAGAGAGGAGAGCCAAGCACTGTGCCTTGGGGGACGCCAGAAAGAACGGGGCTGGTGTTAGGGGAGGTGCTATTTACTATGATGAGCTGATTTCTGTTGGGAAGGAAGTTGTTAGTCCAGAATAACACAAACGGGTCTAGGTTAAAGGGACCCTGCAAGGACTTTTTTACTGTTTTTTAATTTGCACCGAGCCTGAGCGAACCTGAAACTTTTATTTTCTCAAATTTCGCTTTATTTTAAAAGTTCTAGGCAAATTAAAATTACAAAAACAAGCCAGAAATAACTTCCTTCACGACGTCCTTGGTCGCTTGAGTGGCCGTAAACTAGAGGAGGGGTAGTGAGCTCAGCGAGCGCTCACGGCTGCCCCGCTCCGTGTCGACGTCTCGAGAGGGCACCACTAAAGCATGTTCTGGATAGGCTGTATGAAGCGGGCAGCCAGCTGGCGGCTCGCATTGCATTTGCTACGCGATTAAACACTAATTCGACATGACACTTCATTGGCCACAAACGACAGCAAACACGGGGTAAAGATCAGTTCAGAATGGGAGCCACTTCGCGCTGCCCTACCGCCAAACGGCCAAACTGCACGCCAAACCTGCTCGGAACGCTCGGAACTGGTCAGATCCTCGAGGCCGTATATGACCGCAGCGCCGCCGCGTACATCCGGGACCTTTCTACGCTCGCTGCTAGTCGGTGTCTGATCCCACTACACCTTTCTAGTATGCGCCGCCTTTTCCACCGCTTGGAGGCGGGTATGTTGGCGGGTCATTTCTTGTTTCCGTACTTTATAAACTGCATTTGTTTCTTTTCTGATCTAACATACTGAACAAAAACTACTTTCATAAATAATTGAAACGGTTTGCTCCACTTACTATATTTTGTATTTCGACTAAAAAGAAGCTTTTAGCGGCTCTGACCAGTAGTAAGCCCAAGTCCAAAGATTTTACATATTGCGTGCTTTCGGCACCGCGGGTCTCCCCCGTAGGTGAAGGAGGTTTCCGCGTCGTCCGGTTAAAATATGACGCACTGATATTTAGTTGGACATAGTCGGCGATGCGGGGCCTTGTCAAACGCCTTTTCGAAATGGAGAAAAATGGTGTCTGTCTGTGTGTTGTTGTCGAAATTACTATGTAGGTCGTGAAGGAATCCGGCTAGTTGTGTTTCACAAGATAGACCCCTACGGAAACCGTGTTGTGAAGGATGTATAAAACTGTTACTCTCTAGGTGATTTGTAATGTTAGTGAAAATTATGTGTTCCAAAATTTTTGACGGCACGCTTGTCAAAGATATAGGCCAGTAATTATATGGTGAAGACCTGTCACCGGATTTTGGGATTGTAATGATCTTACTTAACTTCCACTGAACAAGGACGTAGCCTGTTTGGAGTGATTGAGAGAACAGTAATGCGAGAATGACGCTGCTTACCACCTTTGTGTTTTTCAGTATTTTGCAGTTGATGTTGTCTGGTCCAGCAGCTGATGGAAAGCTACATATTGTTAATCACATTGACTATGTCGTTGTAGTAAACTATTATGGGCGACATAGTTTCAGGAATCACTGTGTCGGTAGTAGTTGGAGGGGTCAGGCTGCGCTCTTACGTAAAAACGGAGCAGAAAGCATTATTCAGCATATTAGCACATTCGCGGTCACTTAAAGGGGGGGGGGTGCAACAATATCCGGACTTTGGTCACAAATATGTGGAAGTTGCCCTCTGACACTTTTAAAGTAAAGAACAGAAAACCGATTTTGCTTGCGTGTCCTAGTTGTTGTGTAAAAAAAATATCAAGATTGGCATTTTGGGCACCCCTCAACTCACTCCCAGTCTTCAGGGTCACACCTCGTCGCACTCCTAGTGACGTCATTCGGAGTGTCGTGTAGCTTCCCGTGTGCTCTCTCGGAGGACGCTTCCTTTCCCTCTCTCTGCTCACACTAGCGGGCATTACGCTGCAGCTTAGAGCCGAGCGAGGTCACGCAATCTTCTGGCCTGATTCCTTCGGCTGCCACTACGCGGCTGCAGGTGGGGGAAAAAGCTCGACTTTTGTTTTGCGATTATGCAGCGGAATCGCAACATTGTTTAGTCAAGGAGATGTGTTTTCTATCCTCTGGGACACGATAAACAACGTAAAAATGACGAGATGCAAATTCTTTTTATCTTAAAATCGTTGCACCCCCCCTTTAAGGGCTTATCGAAATTACCATGTAAGGTGATTGAAGTTACGAGGGAAGGGTTTACAATTTTCCAAAACTTTTTGGAGTTATTCTTAAGCATACTTGGTAAGGTGGTTCCAAAAAAGCTCTGCTTAGCTTTGTGAACTACATTTGTAAAATGTTCTTCTGCTTCATAATACAGTAGCCACGTAGAAGGTATGTTTTTTTACTTAGGCTAATCTAAATAAACACTTTTTTGTTGTTCATTTCTCTAATTGCATTGTTAAACCATGGGGCAGATGGTTTGCTTTTAAATGGTGAGCGTTTTTAGATAAGTTTGAACAACCATGTCCAACAACCATTTTTAATTTTGATGAAAAAAAAATATTTTGTTAACTCCATGTCCAAAAAAATAAAACCAATCCTTGTTTAAAAAAAAAAAAAAAAAATTGTCTGCGAAAAAAAATTTGTAAGCTCCCTCTGAGTCACATGCACGTTTTGCATATCGCGCGATGTTGGCTTTTCGGGCGGCTTCCCCGAAAAAGCTGTTCTGGCTGCGGGTCTAGAAATACTCACTGACAAATTAGGCATAGGAAGGATTGACAAAAAGTATTAATCACCGAGTATTAGAGTTGTTATTTTGAGAAAAACAATTGCAAACATGGCACATTGCGCAATAACGCTCTGGATTAAAGATTTTTTTCTCTGTATATATAAAAGCTAAGGTCTTTAAACTTTGCCAGTCTGTTGCCCTGTATATGGTTCATCTGTGCATGAAATATTGTCCTGGTTAGCGGGAAAAGTTTACAAGAATTGCTCACACAGGGGCATTTAAGTAAATAGGCATTATTTTGAAAATCATTTAAAAAAAAAAAAAAGACTATCTTTAATATTCTTTAAACTCCGAAATTCATGTTTTTAATATGTACTAACGGACTCTGCAAAAACATAATGCAATATTTGTGTGGCTTTGAAGTTATAAAGCGAGAAATATGGCCAAATTGACGCTAACTTGGTTGCCATGAATGGTGCGTGCACTATACCCATTCTTCACAATTTCATTAATATTAAAAAGCGTAAAAATGCTACGGGGTGGTCAGGAAAAGACAAACTGACAGCACAGGGGTGGATGGTAGTTTTGAAGGGAAAATTCCTAATACATTTTCGTACAACCGACCCAAAAATGCCCATGGGCCGGAGCGATCGAGAGGCGCCACCCTAGTAACATGCTTTGCGGTGCCTGTTTCAACAGCCGGCGTGTAGCGTCTCCGTTTACGTGACGTTAAGGAAGCAACCGGAGTGACTTTGCAGCCTACAACCTTGGCGGTAACATGATATAGGAATGGTAATGGGTTTGTCCTTCTGGAGAGATAATTTGAAAGTAGCCTGAATGACTCGATGGTCGCTTAGTTCTTTAAGGTAATACAGGGATTGCAAGTTGCTTGGATTTGTCGCGAGCATTAAGTCTACTGTGTTCGAACTATGCGCAGTCTCTCTTGCTTGCTTGAGTGAGTTGGTAGTTCTTTATGCAGTTTAAAAATTCACCACACTCTTTAGAGCTGACACATCTGACATCCTGTGCGACATTTGCAGAGCTTGGTCAAGGACATTTTGTCCTTGCCTGGAGACGAGAACCCCAGACTGAAAGAGCTAGTCCCCATCATGCTCATCTGCAGCGCATTGTCCCACTTTATCGAGTTGGATTCTCACTTATTTTCTGAATTGCGGGACTGGATGAAAGGGATCTGCAAGGAGCAAAATATCAGTGAGTGCTTCTGTTTCTGCATTTTGATGTAACATTTTTCTTCCTCAAATTTCCTTGTTGGACAACTTGATTTCGTTGGTGTGCCAGTTTCATATTGTCTGCGTGCTTTGGTAGCTCCCGTAAGCCCCAATTGAAATGCGGACAAGCAAGCAACTCATAACTACCCCAGCTGGGGATGACCGGGACCATAATTTGGAGTGTCGTCAAATGACGCCACAGTGATTGTGCCAAGCACTCACTGCCGGAATGAGCCAACTTTCACCTCCTTAGATGTGCTCGCTGTCATAAATGTGCACAAATTATGATTTAGAAAGAAACTGGAGTAATTGTTTTTCATTGCAGTTGGGCTATAAAGATTTTTGTTTTTTTTCTTTCCTCAGGTGATCCCGTTGTTTCGCGCAGCCTGGTGTCGTTTTTTCTCACCGTGAACCACCAGACAGCTGAGTGCCTGAAGAACCTTGCGCACATATCGGGCAGCAGTTTATTCCATCTTCGGAGACATTGACGAGGCAGGCTTAGTAGGCTCTTTACAGTCTCTGGCACAAATGTCTGCAGTGACAACTTTGTATCTAATTGCTTATTGATTTCACTCTGCTACAGGATGTGGAGCCGGGTAGAAGACAAACGTACGCCGTCATCAACCCGAAAACAGCGGGGGCAGTGACCACAGTTTTGTTGGATCACTTGCACAAGATTCAAGAGCGCATAGACTGGCTACTAGGCGTGATGAAGTGCTGCATTACCCTCGAGACACGTGCAAAAGAGAGGACAGGTAACGGCAGCGGCATCTAGCTGTGATCAATGCACAATTAAGAGAGCGAGCTCTGAGAAGCATCCATATGGTTTTATGAAAAGTTTGTCTAGAATTTATGGAATTAGATTAATTTAATAATTGTAACTTGTGTTTCCTTGGGCTTTAAGAATTGAGAGATTTGCTTTGCAAAATGCCATCTCATTTCGCACGCGTGGCAGCTTGCATCGAGTGCCTCGAAATTGATCCAATTACTCTGCTGCTTAACAGGCGCCGAGCTGTCAAGCCGGCAGGTGGAAGAAGTGGGCTTGTGCAGGCAGCTGGGATATCTGGTGGCCATTTTTGTAGAGCTCACACAGTGCCGTCTGCCTCCCGGCCCATGCGTGGAAGGCGTCATGAAGCACCTCACCCGTCTCTACAACTCGCTCTCAGGGTCTCAGCAAGCTGGTGGGTTGACAGTCGGCTCAAGTGCCTCTTGGCATGCTTCTGCTTCAATTGTCTCTGCCTCTGTCTTTGCAGTACCTGTGTTTGTATAGCTCTAAACAGGGCAGCTTCTGCAATAAGTATGAGAAGCTCGTCAAGCTGGCCGCTACTGAACTGACACCACAAGTGTATGCTATGATCACATTTCTGCAGGTAAGGGATGCTTTGGTTACGGTGTTGCAGCACATAATCCGGGAAGAAAGGGCATTGCCACAGCCAATTGCTTTGGTATTTTCATAATGCTGAGAGCATTGTGCCCCTTCCTGTGATTCAAGTGGTATAATTTTAGAAAAGAGGGGCATTAACTCATTTGCTTATATCAAGTATTATTTTTATGTTACCATAACATGATTCCTTTGCAGAGTGCCGAGCCAGATGGACCTCCGAAAATGAAGAAACAAAGACGGAATGAAATCCAGAAGGTAAAGGGAAGTTTTGGCTTTGATAGGGTGGCTGGGTAAACTGCTTTGTCCTACTTGCAAGCAATTGGAAGGCACCTAAGCAGGTGCACATTCCAACTAAGATGTGCACACTCTTTTCCAAAAATCATTTAGACCGCTTTGGTCAATAAAAAATTAATTCTTAGTGTGTAGGCAAAATCTTTGGTTAGACACTGGAGCGTCCAGACTGGCCTTTTAATCATGGCACTTGCAATAAATCTGTCCCGCACCCACCATCCGCGTGCAGTCCCAATGCGGGTTCACTGTCTCGTCATTTGCTAACATTAGCTGATATATATCACACTTAGTAAGGGACGGATTGTATTATTCATTCATATGATCTCTAAGTTTTGTTCACAATCTCATTTGAGGAGCCCGGCTTTTTTTAATAAACTGCCGTGTCATTTATGTAGTGTCAGCATTAATTAGCTGTATTTATAAGCTCTTACAGCTACACTACAATCTATATGGAGCTCAAGTTTGTCTGCTTTTTTTCCGAGGATTGTGGTGACATCAAATTGCGACTTCTAATAGGCTCTGATCGAAGGATAGTGGGTAGACCTCAAAGCAGTATTGGGTAGTAACTAGTAACGCATTACCAGTAACTAGTTGCTTTTTTCTGTAACTTGTTACTGCTTAGTGAGAAGAACTTGTAACTGTAATAGAGTTACTTATTTTTGAAAGTGACTGTAAAATGTAACGTTGTTACAGTTACTTCTCAGATTTATGTGCAAAAATATTGCAAACACAACCACGAAATCGTCTCGCAACTCGTGAGAGAGTCCCTAGTCCTGATACGGGAAGGGCACAGCAAAAACTGCTGCAGAAAGCGTCTGGAGCAGGAGAGAAAAAAAATAAAAATATAAAGAAACTAAATTCTTGGGTGACCCTGCTTGGCCAAGCTGGTACCACCAACTGGGAGGATGGGGACGTTTGTGTCCGTACCAGCCGTGTATGGTGCATCACCCCCAGCGTACACAGATTTAACAAAGCGCGGCATGTCTAAAGCGTTTTTCTTTTCTCTGTCCGGCAGAGGGAGTTAGTGCTTTTTGCAGAGGACAGTTTTTGGTGATTGTCGTCTCGAACGCCCGCAGGCTTACGGCACAATCGATTTTCCAAACCTCGTCTTCCTGCCGCCAAGCATACATTTCCTTCCTCTCTAATTTGAATCATCCATCTCCCAGATGCACTCTTGTGGGGTCTCCACTTCTGGCACATTTTCTCTCCCTTCCTTTTTTTTTTTTTTTTTTTACAACTCAATCACCGGCCCTGCTTCTTGTCACCCACTTCTTGTCCCTTCTCGGGGCCCGTCACTTGAGAACCGGAATTCGCTCGAAACATCTGTGTCGTTCTGCTTGGTTGTGTGTTTTCTTGAAATTGAAAGACCGCCCTTAGCCGGGACCATGGGCACTTGGCATCAGTTGATTTATAGATATTCACGTCGTGGGCTTTCCGGTTGGTCTCTTCTATTTTGGATGGTGAGATGGAGGAGCACAAGTGTGTTCGGTCTGGTTAGGGAGTGGCAGAGAAAAGATCGCAACAGCCGTTTGGAATTCTACACGCAGTGGTCGCTTGTACCTCGATCAGTGCTTATTTTGACGGAGGAATGTTGCCGCAACATCGCTCTCCCAAGTTTTCAAGGGAAGCTTCATGTTTCATGAAAGATTGTGCGCACGCTTTAGAAAATGATTCGACCGACGAGTGGATTGGAGTGGCATAAGAAAACATCTACAAAGCTGATTGCAAGGTATGACTTATATTATTTTGACTTCACATTTGCACAATTTTTATTGCTTGCGTCCGATTTCACCTCGTCAAAGAAATCAGAAATTACAATACAAAAACGCAAAAAATTAGACGAAGGACGAGTGAGAGGAATGTACATGACAAGCGCTGAATTACAACTGAATTTTAATAAGAAGAAACATGAAACCCTCGAACCACCAAAACACAAAACACCGCCAATCTTATCAATGTGATTACAATCTTGCTTCGTAAGGACACATGTAAGCAATCTCGCTGCCAAACTCGTTTGGCAGCGAGATTGCTTACGTTGCGTTTGGCAGCGAGATGTACACGCTGCCAAACTCGTTTGGCAGCGTGTACATTCCTCTCACTCGCTTCGACTAATTTTTTGCACTTCTTTTTTTTTTGGCAGCGAGATTGCTTACGTTGCGTTTGGCAGCGAGATGTACACGCTGCCAAACTCGTTTGGCAGCGTGTACATTCCTCTCACTCGTCCTTCGACTAATTTTTTGCACTTCTTTTTTTTTTTTTTTTTTTTTTGTTGTAATGCATCACCAACTCGCCTAAGTTACCACTCTAATCAGAAATTAGAATGGACCGATTGTAAACTGGCACCCAGATTGGATATACACGAGATCTGGGCATGTACTGTTGTGTGCATGTATACCTTATGGTGGTCGCGCTTATTTTAGAGTTCATCATGAACCATTTATCTGCTATATTAAAATTTTGAAAAACTAAAGTCGCCTGTAATTTTGCCAAAAAACAGACTCTAAATTCTTTATCATGTAGTGGATTTACTCGGATTCTGCCTTAAATTATGATCTTGTTCAAGGAGCTATTTATGGTAAAAATTGAAATAGGAAGAACCAAACATGTTAATATTGATTATTAAGAAAATCTTAGTTTCACAATATAATCAGATCGACTATCGTGAACAACACAGTCTTATATAAGAAATTATGCTAATTTAAAGGCATATGAAGGAAGTTTCCTTTTGAATGTTTTGTAACTTTTTTTTGTAAAGTAACGATGAAGTAACGGCGTTACTTTAGCGAAGTAACTTTAACAAGTTACTCTTCCAATTTTGTAACTTTAACAGGGTTACTTTTATTGCCTGAATAACTGTAACACCTACATTTTAGCTGTAACATGCCTATGACTGCCTCAAAGCAAGCTGCCTAGAGGTCTACCCACTATCCTTCAATCGGAGCCTATCAGAGCTCGGCGTTTTGGCATCACCACAACCCCTGCAAAAGAAGGAGACGAACTTGCACTCTGCATATGCATATTTGTTAGCTCTGCTAATATTTAGTATACCAGAATCTTGGGCAGCATAGCAGATGTTACATTTTTTGAGTAGCCAGTCGCCCGTTGAGGCAGACTAACTTCAGGCTGTAAAGCGTTCAAACAACACAATTTTTTTTTATGCAAAGAGCTGGCATTTTTTAATATTTCTTTAATGTTTTGTAACAGGCAGTGGTTGCCAAAGAGCTGAGCATCATTCCCTCCCTTATCTATGCCATTGAGCAGCACGAAAGACTGCTCATTCAACTGGTCAAGAAATCAAAGGTAATTGGAAAGTCTGGGTTTTCTGTGCAGGCAGTCGTATGAGACGAGCTCTTTTGCAGGTCAACCTCATGGAGGGTGCCAAGATGAGCACGGCACGGGACTTCCGCATCAACTCTGCCACCGTTCAGGCCCTTCTTGAAGAATCGGCTGAGGCCGACGAGAATGAGGTAGGACATTCTCATTGCACTGTTTGCAAACTTGGTACTTTCCAAAAATCACTGTCTACGTTCAAAATCTGAGTCTGACGAGTGAGCACTCGCCACTTTGGCAGTGGTGAAATTGTGCATATCAAATTAATGTGCCAAGAAATGCTTACTGGCAAGGTAAGAATTTTTGGGAGTGGCAATTTGCAGTTGTCTTGCTTCCAGCATGAGCCTAGTGACTTTATGGATCACTTGAGAGGTTTAGGCAACACCAGTACATCGTGGACACGCATTCGTGTACTCATTACTGCATGGTGCACATTAAAGTTCTTAAGGTAGCAGTTGTACTGCACTGGCTAAATGTCTCATCTCCAGCATGGGCTGGTGTCACCATACCTCGGAGGCATACCGACCTCTCGCTGACCAATGAGCATCTAATTTTCTTTTTTGCTTTGGAGGCAGAGGACAACCAGAGGAGCTCCCGGTCATTCTTTTTGGCTACTTGTTCTTAGCTCGTGCATTTAAAGTGAAGCCCTTCTAAGTTCCTCTAATTGTTCCAAAGGGTGGTTTTGTTGCACCAGCTCTGTGTTTTTAATATCTAGGAGGTGGTGAAGCATACATGCCTGGTGGCATCTCCGACCTCTCCTCCTCTTCTCTGCTTTTTTTTTTTTTTCTTTGCAGAATATGAATTGTACACTGCGTGACACTGTTACAACTTTCGCGCTTTTTTGCTTTTTACTCCGAAAGGGTACCGGCGGTCATCAAAATTTACCACTCAAGCTAGCATCCCAGCTGAGCACTTTCCACCACTATAGTTGTTTTGATGACAGTCCTTCAATACTGAGAGAAAACCAGCAATGGCTTGTTCGCACTAGCAGTACAGTGCCGCAGAGTGTACCTCAGTTCGCAGTGAGGAGGAGAAAAGGAAACAAATGCTTCTTTGACAGAACTCTGTTTCTTGGGCGGGGACTTTTGAAAAGTTTGAAGGACTACAGTATTTTCCAGACTACTCTACAGACTATGCATGTTTAAAAGTTGAAATATTACACAGTTATGACCAGACTTGTGCCAAATATTTGAAAAAAGTAATTAAATTGCAATTACTTGACCATAAAACTAATGGATTACCATTACAAATTACTGGCTATAAAAAGTAATTGATTAATTACTTTGTTACTCTACTCTACTCTATTACTTTTCAATTACTTCAAGAAAGACGTGATTTGCACTTAGTATCCTTGTATGCACTCATAAAATAACTCATTTACGATCTATTGATAGCAACTAATTTATGTTTGTCTTCCCTACAGCTGAAATAAACCAATAGCAGCGTGACAGTTCGACCTGTCCACGAGTATTTGTCCCATGATTTCCGTCACGGCGGTATTTGGCCCCGAACGCTAACCCAAATATTTGGTGATAAATTGATTGTTACCGAGTGCAGTCTGTGTGACTCATACTCGTATTGAATTTGAGAGTTGATTTTTGGCTTGCAAGCATGGACACTGGGGATCATCACGTACGGTACACCGCGGAGGTGGGAGACTGCGGATCATAGCGGTATACACTGTGGATCATTGCGAAGGCGAGAATACAAATATACTGCTCCTATACCCCATTCACACAGCCAGCATAAAGGTACCTTTAACAAAAATGAGACGTTTACAAATCTCTGTAATGCAAAATTTGAGCGCAGCTCTTGAGGAAGAAGAGGAGGAGGAGGAGGGAAGGGTATGCCCCTCCTCCACCGTACCTTCCCCTCCTCTCCCCCTCCTTCCCCTCCTCCTCCCATAGTTTCCCCGCTAAATTTAGCTGGAAAATTGACGCCACGTGACCTCAACACCAATTACTTTCCCCGATAAATTTAGCGGGGAAAATGACGTCGCATGACTTCTTGTCACGAAGTCATGGACAGATTCAGTTTCTCCGCTAGATTTAGTGGGAAAATTGACGTCACATGACCTCAACACCAATTCACTTTCCTGCTAAATTTAGCGGGGCGGTTACACCGACGGCGACGCCGCTATATGCAGAAACGGGCGCCTAAGATCTGCGCTCTAATAGGTCCCTTTGCAATTGGCGAATCAGCCAGCGCCCTGGGGTCGTGAGCACATGCCACTCGCGGGGTATTGGGAACATATTTGCCGCCGACCATTAAGGACCCTATAGCTAAAGGAACCTTTATGATTGTGTGAATGGAGTATTAGTGTTTTGAATATCAGCAGCAGAAATCGTGTTTATAGCTCCTCGTGCGCTAAGCTGTTTTGACTCTCTAAGCAGTATTCAGTAAGTAATATTCAAGCCCAAAATCGATTCATGGTGTGTTTAATAAGCTGATTTACAAACAGTGTATTTCTAACCCTACAACCATTTTTGTAAACGTTTATGGGCTAGTATGTTTTAGAAGATCAAAAATGTTTACCGAATTGTTTTTGCAGGCCCATATCGCTCCTATCGCACTACTCGTGGTGTGCTTAGAAGTAGCAGTTATGAACTGCCGATACTAATATCCTTTTACGGAAATAAAATTTGCGCAAACTCCCTGGGCAACTGTTTGAAACATACTTTACGCCATACAGTAGTGAGGTACCCCCATTTAGAGAGAGGACAGAAACGGACTGACGACATCTCTTCCTAAACGAGTATATTGTATAAACAACCGGCTCATCCTGACTTTCATGTTTAGTGAAAGGTCTATGATATTTCTGTGTAGCCTGTTTTGGTGCAGACTTTTCGGTGCACGGACTTTTCAATGAGCTCGGACTTTTTGATGTATGGACATTTCAATGCCCGGACATTTCGGTATATATACATTTGATATCCTAATTATCTTTCATTTGTCACGAAAAAAAAAAAATACTAGGTAGACATATTATTACTTAATTATCGTCCAGAACCCAGAAATAATAAATCAAGCATGCCGTCTTCCCGTCTCAATTAGCTAAACAGCTATTGGTAAAGGAAGCACAAAAACTGGCTTTAAAACAATGAGCTGCTTCTACACAGTGGCGTTACTAGGGTCAGCTGCACCCGGGGTGGTGACCCGCGGCGACACCTCCCGGAGCGCTGCACCCGGGGCGGTCCGCCCCCTCCCCTCCCCTCCCCTCAGTGGCGCCACTGCTTCTACGTTTGATTAACTTCGCTCCACATATAAAGTTTTCCCTTGGAAACATAGCGATGCAACAATTCAAAGTTATGTTCTATTAACTAAAATGTAACACAGTATACATTTCAGTTCAGCGCTTTATTGGGCTATATGTCTGTCGTATCATTGTGATTTTTTTTTTTTTTTTTTTTACAAAGAAGGTTACGACGCAAAAGCTACACGCAATATAAAAGAAAAAAAAAGGAAGCTTTATGCAGAGCGAACGCTGGAACGAAAAAAAAAAACATTTTCAAAGCATTTCCCAGATACTTTTTTTTTTTCGTGTATGTAACTAGTTTAAATTGTTGCTGATAGTAACATTTAGGGTGCCTACATGTTTCCGCTCACCCTAGTAACATTTCGTTTTACATAAGTAATACTGTATAGTGTCGGTGTTTTAGTCGTGTTTAGTTTCCTTCGCAATTATTTATCCACACTCAGGTCAATAATTACGGCCCTTAACTAACTGGAAGTGCTGGAGCATCTGTTAAAGTTGTGTGGAAACCGTTACATTAGTAGTAATGTCACGGGGACAAAGCAGCTTGGGCACTTGTTCCCCAATTACTGACTGGAAGACGGCAACACGCCGGTGAGCGCGTATAAATAAATTTATTTCGCCATTACGCGTTGCTATAACAATTAATGCTGGTGGTTCGACTATTTCAATATCTAAACTCTTATTTGCATTGAAATGTCCATACACTGAAATGCCCGTGCACCTAGATCTCTGTAGTACACCGCCGGACACCTTAAGTGAGATCGGTTCCTTTCACATTGTTTCTCGTGCACTGGTGCGAGCTGTAAAGCGACCTGAGGCGATGTGGGAAGAGGTTGAACTATTTTTTTTTTTTTTTTTTACATCGCTGAAATCAATTAAAAACCACATATAGCTTTTAAAAAAATACAGAAGTTGCACAGCGAGCTTTCGCAACAAACGATATGATGCCTCTCGAGCGATGTCGAGAGGCACCAATCGGTCGTTGTCTAAGGTGATAATTAAAAAATTGTTTGTTGGAAGATAAATGATTAAATAATATATAACCGTTTATATGTGTCTGATAAGTAAAAGCATGTTGTGATTGAGTGGAAAGAATGATCATGGAATATGGAGAGAGATCAGCTCTTTTTCATAGAGAATATTTTCCTACTTTCATTGACTGTCGTTTTGATTCTCTCAAATAAATTAACTTATGGTGTTTTTTGTTTGTTTTAGTTGGAAAATGAGACAATTTGTCAAAAATACATAATTGCTTTTCTACGCATTCCTTCCCATGAGCCTTTGGTTTTGTATGCAGTACATTGTTGCTATGAACTGGTTTGTCGTGTCCCACCACTGGGTGCAGGGTGGAGCTGCTGCCCCAAACTGCGCCAGAACGAAAACCCTGCTACATGCTGCTCCAAAGGTTGTATTTGTGCACAATTCGCGCCATGTCTGCACCAAAAGGGAGCTGTTCTCAAAAAGGAAACTGAAAGTGTCTGGCACTTGGCATTCTTGGCGATGCCACTGAAATTTAAGAAAGAACAGTTGTTGTTTTTGTGGATGCCTAAGTACCATGTGCGAAGAGTAGGGCTGCGCGAATGTTCGAATTACCAAATACTAGTTTCAAATTTTACGCTATCTGATATTCGCTTTAAAATTAACTGCAATGTTCATACTTTTCTAAGTGTTGATCGCGGCGGGTTAGCCCCCTTGAGTGCGCTTTTCCTCACGCACTGATGCACTGCGGAGAACCAATCCCCGCGGAGCGGACGCAGCGATCTCGCGACTCGCGTCGCCGCAGCGCAGCCGCGCACTTAGGCGAAAAACCCACCTTCAAAGTGGTAAAACGCACGCACGCTCCTGGTGTAATACAAAAAAGAATGCGTTGTGTTGTTCATATTTATATTGCAGTAAAATCTTCAAATTTTAAATGTGGCTTTTATGCAAGGGTGTATGTTAGACAGCGATTTTTTAACAACCTGTGTTCACTAGTTGTACTTGCTTTGTTTTAATTCAGAATTTAAGAAAATCAAGATTTTTAAATCCCCTCAATTAGGTAGGGTGGGGCTTCCTTATAGGTTTAATTTTATGTCAAATCTGTTGTTTACTTGCCATCCAAATGTAGGTATTGGACTTTCTGAGGCCACATACTATAAATATAGCTAGATTATATTTAAGAGTTCATAAGTGGGCAATTAGAAGCTTGGGAACAACCTTTGCGAGTTCAGCTGAATTTTTGTTTAAGCCTGGTGTAACAGTAGTGAAAGGCATGGAGAAAGGCGCGGCAACTATTCAATATTTGATTAAAAAATATTGGGCCAAAACCACTATTCACTTTGAATTTGCTTTGAACTCAAAATCCATTATTTGCACATTCCTAACTAATAGATATCGGTTTCTGTGCGAACGGTGCTCACATCGATCGCTTGAATAGGTAGCGCTACTCGTGATCAGTTAGAGCAGCTATGTGCTCTGCTTAGCTGCTCTAAGAACAGTAGCAGGTGTAGTACGAGCGAGGACAGCGGGAGACTCATTCAGCACAAAAGTGTCCGCTTGATGTCGAACTCGCGACAATTAGCTCACCGTGATACAAACCCTACAAAGTAGCCCAAAACATATTTTTTACGTCAAACACAAACCGAAGACGCCATCGGTGCCCCTAATAGGTTGATTGAGACATCTGGAAAATTACCAGCGTGTGATTTTTGAATAAATAAATAAATATCTGTAGTGGCCAGGTCCCCTGTAGGTATGATACCTTAGATAGTCTCCCAACACTCCAACAACTGAAGTTTGTTCCACATGCTAACTTTTAAAAAGATTGTATAAAAAAATTTTACATGAAAGCTCAAGATTGTCTGCTCCAAAAGTGGGAATTTCTGCTCCAAAACCCGTTGTTCCCCGCTACAAGAGCTGCTCCAAATCACCATTTGTCACTTCCACCACTGCGGGCGTCTTGCCGTTTCATGGGAATTATTGTTTATAAAACACGTATCATTCTGGGCAATATTTATACCACTGAAGGGGTTCGCTTAAAAACAAACCGATGTTTATCGAAGCATCGTTCTATACATGCCTTTTCTCACGCTGCGCCTCAATCATTTTATGCCCTGATAATTTCCCTCGGTACACATTTCTAGCTTAATTGTTGTGCACAGCTATCATTCTAGAATAATAGAGCATGCCCGTGTTAATAAAAAAGTGAAAGCCGTTTACATCTCCCTGTAACGCCGAATTGGTGCGCAGCTCTTGAGGAGGAGGAGGGAAGGGTACTCAGGGGAGGGTATACCCCTCCTCCTCCCCTCATTCTTCAACCTCCTTCGGGGGGAGGGGGGGTCAAGTGACCTCGGGGGGAGGGGAGTCACGTGACCCCCCCCCCCCCCCCCCGCGAGGTCACGTGACCCGGGGGGAAAAGTGGGGCTCGCGCGGTGCATTATGGGACATTTCCCATAATGCACCGCGCGGTTACGCCGACGCCGCTCAAGCCGGAAACGGGCGCCTAAGAGCTGCGCTCTAAAACTCGTAGCTAGAAAGATAACTCCGCTCGCGATGCCTACATTTCAGCGCTGTTCCGCGGCGTCCCATTGCTTCCCGTGTAATCATATTTGTTTCCTAGTTGGTCTGTTATTTCGAGATGACTTTCTAGACAACAAAACTTGTTTTTGCCACGTATATTCACGCGTTGTGCCTTCACATGAGCACTATGCCGAGGTGCCCATCGCCTCCAACCGTGACGTCACGAGAGGCGCTCTCCGGCCTTGACTTTAGGTTCAAGGTCGTCACCGTGTCGTGGTGTTGGTCGTGCTGTGTCCGTCGTCTGCATGGTAAACCCAGCTCCCAGCATTTCTTTCGGTGCCTCGGATGGCGCTGCAATCTTTGCAAATGGTCTATTATTGAACCCACGTACCAAATGTGCTGTTTGAGAAAACAAAGTGGAAAGAGGTGGGAGGAGGTGCACTTAACATTGGGCGTCTTGGACGCAGGACGACGACGGAGATGCCAGCGGGGAGCCTTCAGCGCGATGCTCGGCGCCTGTGTCGTGCGCGAAGAAACCCGAGCGCAAGCGGCCCAGGAAAGTGGTGGCCAGTGGGAAAAGACGACGTTGACCTCGACGGCTAGAACTTCGAACTGCACGCTATTGTTTTTTGTTTGTGTTTTTTTATATATGTTTGTATGTGTTTAAAACGCGGGAAGTGACTCCTGATTCTAATAAATTAAGCACTGCGCTGACCAAATGGCCTCTCCACTGCGTGCAAATACACGAGATCGCCTCCGTGCTGTCCACCGTTGTGTGAGAGGCTGCGGAAGCACGTGGTTCTGAAATGCGCTTCTCTTGGGCGCTGGTTCGTCTTGAAGACAGCTTTCTGCGGCATTGAAGTCGGAGCTAGAGCCCCTAAATGAGCTCCGCTTAGAGTATCGGCACTCTTAGAGCCACTAAATGAGCTGCGCTTAGAGTATCGGCACTCCGTTCTCCGGCATTGTTGTGGGCGCCGCCATTTTGGCTCGTATGCAGAGCAGACGCAACTGCCGATCCTCATGATTCAAAAGTGCGACTTCCTCAGCATTAGATTCGGTGTTAGGAAGGCCACGCAATATTGCTTTGCTCTGTCAGGAACTGTTTAAACATTTATGGAGGGCGGAAGGTGTTTCCTGTGATTTCAGATAAAGCTTCAGATAACTGGCAACCATGATATTAAAACACAATATGGCCAAGTGTCGTTACTCTGGAGCGTAGCTTATTTAGTGGCACTGGGCACTCTGTTCCCCGACATTGTTTTGGGCGCCGCCATTTTGGTTCATATGCAGAGCAGACGCAACTGACGATTGCCATGATTCAAAAGTGCGACTTCCTCAGCACTAGATTCGGTGTTAGGAAGGTCATGTAATTTTTCTTTGCTCTGTCGCGAACTGAAAAGGGCAGAAAAGCTTTTCCTGTGATTTCACATAACGCTTCAGATAACTGGCAACCATGACTTAAGACACAATATGGCCAAGTGTCGTTACTCTAAAACGTAGCTTATTTAGTGGCACTAGTCGGAGCTATGAACGTCCGTGCGCCCGCGCACCTTGAGCGCTACTCAAAGCAGTACACGCACGCTCTCTTCACCTGTGCCGCATAAAGTTGCGCTCTGGCCGCTGTCGAATCTGTTGTTGCTTCCGGGAGCAAATCGAGAGTTGGTAGATCGTACGCTGCGGAAAGCGGGCCCAGCGGGCGCGTGCTCAATCTCTACTTCGAAGCGACGGCCCGAGTTGGCGCTAGCAAAGTGTAGCCCTAGGATACGGTCTACTAAGAGTTCCTATTGACCCAGAAAGTGAATTGAACAAGCATCTGAATGATTACCACCTTTTATTAACCTTTCCGTAAGAAATAGAGTCGCCGCCACTGTGCATGCGCTGAACCCAAACCTCGTTTTCGATTGGCGCATACGTGGGCATGCACAGAATTTTTTTTCAAGGGGGGCAACCCTCTTTTGAGAGGGGGTCTCTTTTTTTTTTATGTGGGGTAATAACATTCTGCCACCGTTTGCGACAGCAATGCAGGTGTAGTAACTGGTCCCAGCTTTTTTTAGAATGCCGGTGCGAATGGGCTGGTTCCGGGGCGTATGGTAGTGGCACTAGGCTCGCTCATAAACCCCCGAATCCCAGAAATAAAGTTATTAAAGGAAGGGGGGGGGGGGGGAAGCAGGAGGTGCCTTCCCCTATCCCTTTTTATTGCTTCCTAGACGACGTTATTTCTTTGCATATGCGAAGCTTTTAGGCGCGCTATTCTAAAACTCGCCAATTCAATACTCCAAATTAACAAAATAGAACAATTCCCCCGTTTCGTTGCCCTGAGAGCACGTGTAAACTGCGGACTTTCAGAACGCTCCAACAACGTGCGTTCCCGACCATCAAAGTAATCTTGACAGGCGTGATGAAGACAGCTCAAACGACGAAGCGAAGAAACGGACACGACAGTACAGTGTACTAGAATACAGGGCAGTGTTGGGACCGGAGCGGCTCGCGTAAAGTGTGGCGTAGATCGCGATGGGTGTCGGCCACCGTGGTGTCGGCACTGGCGCATCGGCAGTAGGGTCAGTATGGTGGTGGTTGTGCGCGTGCACGAGCACGCGCGGCTGCACGTGCTCGCTGCAGCGACTTTCTGCTGCCCTGTCGACTGCAGCGCCGTGATTGCTGTCTACACGAGCAGCCTCGCAAGGTCCCATTGCCGAGCCGCGCCGGTCCAAACACTACCCCGTGTTCTAGTACACTAACGACAGAACGAAGTGGTTTGTTTTCGTTTCGTGTCTGTTTCTTCACATTTTTTTTTTTTTTTTTTTTTTTTTGGGGGGGGGGGGGGGGGGGTTTATCACGTATAACCGTTTACCAACTTGCCCAGATCACTACCTTAGTACTCGACAGACGATGAGTGTCGGCTCACTCTGAGCATGCGCTGTGCACAACGCGCTCAGCCACTTTCGGCGCTGCTTGAGTGTCTCTATCGGAAAGCCTTCGCCTCTCGACGTCGTCCTCACGATGGGATCGAGCGCTGACATAAACTGGACAGGAATGCTTCGTCAGCGTCAGGCCGGGCTTAACGTCCCCAGTCGATGAGTCGAAGGACACTCAGCTGACGCCATCCGAGTGTGGTGACGTTATGGGGAGGTAGCCTGGACGACGAGTCCTTTCGTACGGGACGGCGACGCCCGCTCAAAGCGTGCTGCGTGTTACGCAGGCAAGCGCGGATCGAGCAATGCTCCCACGAGGACACCAGTCGACGGATGGTTTTATTGCCTAGCACACCCCGCGGCGCCGGGTCCCGTGGGTGAAGCGCTGCAACGTGACGCCCCCGGGGTAAGCACCAAGGCTGCAGGAGTAGCCGAAAACCCCACTCCTACGGCGCTAGTACTTAGCCCGGAGTGTCACACGGCCGGAGACATCCTGGCTGTGCCGGACCGGCTCCTTTGTCCGTCCACAGGGAGCAACGTGTATTGGAGATCCAAGAGCTAGAACATAATTGAGATTACAGTAAGTGATGGAAGGTACCTCTCGTGTCTATCCATGTTTTTCAATTACTCTTTGTAAAACGGCAATAGCATCCAAAACCCTCATAAAAAAGTACCATCATCTTGCATTTTTATTACTATTATTGTGACGGTTCTGTTTCCCCCACTTCAAAAAGCAGTACAAACTCTAGAGATTAAATAAAAAGCTTATAAGTGGTTTGCGGATGTTCCCAAAGAGAAAATTGCGACCGCAAAGCCCACGAATCCTTGGAGATGTATCGAGTTGGCTGGGATCCGGACCAAGTGGTCCCGAGCACATTTTGAGATATAGTTTGCTTGTTCTTTGGGTTTTAGTCAATTGTTTTCACTCGCTGCAAAATGAACATCGAAAAATGTTTTGTTGATTAACATATGAAACGCTAGCCATTTTAACATTTACATACAGTATTCAATTCAAAACACATTGCATGCCTGTAGCTGAGCCAAGCTGAAGGGAAAAGTATACGATAATAGTAATATACAAGTGCATATATCAAAGTCTATATAATATTTGATATAATCAATACGAGAAGAAAAACGCTCCATATAACACGCCATCATAATATATATATATATATATATATTTGACGTTCGTGTTTATAGTCTGCCTTTGAGGAGCGGCGACACTGGTTTACGCTGTAGGAGAGAAATTTGGCCAGTGCTGTACCACTGTTATAGCCAAGGG